>OX155959.1:27179205-27605615 GCA_944548615.1 Micropterix aruncella | reverse complement strand
CTACCATAATCTTATATGCGCAAAATCTTATTTTAGCAAAACTTTTCACTCGACGACTTTCTTGTGCTTAGCTCACATTTTAGAATAGCTTAAAAAGAACTACACGACGACGTAAGAATCACTCGCGTAATCCTTTCCGTTGCGGTGTTATGACTGATTATTTAATCGGAGTGAATTAATATACTCGTAATATTTCGAAATCCATTGAATGCAATATTTCGATTTAACACACAGATGATTGCCGATTTTTTGGCATTTGGCTTTCGCAGCAGGTGTAACGAAAGATTGCATAATACACTCACTAGTCAGAAAATTAAACAACTTGAGTTTTTTGCTGGACGTATAGATGTGGATTTATTAGTCTGTTTTTATAAATCTGCATAAACTGCCATGTGTATTTTTGGGGTTTTAAAGTTATTACCCAGTCTAGAAATCAATTTTCTGATTTAACGTCCGTCCTGCAAAATCCGTTTTGTGATATTTCAATTCTATCTTAAAGTTGTTAAATATCTTTTTGTTATACTACTGGAAATTTCAGTCTTGTACAGCATTGTGCTACGGCGGATCGGTCACTGGAAATGTGAGCTAGTCGTTAACGGTTTTTTGTCGTTCCTGTAAATTTGGTGATAAAAGCAAGGCGGTTTTTTTGCAGGCGCCGGGACGAATATCAAAAACATTAACCCTGGAAAGCTACCATGATTTAATTATTTATTAATGCTTCATCGGGTTACTGTCGTACTCCAAAATAAAAATGCCGTATAAAGTGTCAAAAATAGGTTTGTGGAAAAAAACAAAAAAAACACATATTTATGGTTATGTTTAGGCTTCAGTTAAGTATATAATATAATGCTTTAAACAAAAGAAGTTTTTACATAGGACACATCTGAACCTTCGCTAACGTTTTCGGTCACATAGCATTGAGCAGAATATGTATCTACCTGTAGCGAATGGTGGTCTCCCTGGTCTTTCCTCTGACATGGGTACATCTCACGGAGATCCGGCTTCAAATTTGGCACATTTACGTTCATCTTATGTGGCCTCATCAATTCCATAGCCAGGCTCTTTAAGTACCCTGGATAATGACCTTCATATTTCTTTATCCGGCGCAAAGCTGCCTTTTAAAAGTATCATAGAATTAATTCCAATAATGTCTAGTAAATTATAAAACAAATAAGACAAACGAGAGCACTGATAAAAAAACAAAAAGGAGTAGAATGCGCATAAGCGCACTCTTTTTTGTTATATAAACCCCATGGAGGGGTAAAACCCCAAGGAGCCTTCTACGGTTGTAAACTAAAACTAGGAAATAAAAAAGCCGACGAACTTGCTAAGACGGGAGCAAAAGGAACGTTATACGGCCCTGAACCTTGCTGTGGCGTGCCAAAAAGCCTTGCAAACCTAATTCTCAAACAAATATGTTTAGAACCATCCGTCAACCACTGAAACAACACGCCAGGGTTGAATCAATCCAAAGCGCTAATTAAGGCATAAGACCCTAAGACGGCCCGTGAGGCCTTATCGCTAAATAGGAACAATCTACTCATACTGATGAGGGCGCTCACGGGGGATTGTGGCCTAAACAAACACATGTACAACCTCAAGCTCCGAGACACAAAAATGTGCAGGTTCTGCCAAGGGGCAAAGGAAACTCCTCTGCACCTCATATGCGAGTGTGGCCCTCTGATGCGTAAAAGATACATCCACTTGGGTGGTCATTACCTCCAACCTGAGGAAGTTAAACAATCTGGCGCCAAAAGCCTGTTGCGGTTCTTAAATGACACGAGGCTTAGCGCAGAACTATAGTAGGTGGCAAACACAATAGATCAGCAATGGTCGCAGTGTTACAAGGCTCATAAAGACCTTAGAAAAGCCCCACTAAAAAAAAAAAAAAAACTAAAACTATATTTGTAACCCATAAAGGTATACAAAATGAAGGAAATGGTAATACCTGCATCGAGCTCACGACTGAGCCGACAGCTGCATCGTCAGTTAAATAGTTCGATATTCAAATCATCCTATTGTCAATAGGTATGTCTGTCTGCCTTGCTATATTATTATTCGCGATAGGAGCCTACCGCCAAAAACGTCAATACGCGCTGTTTTGCATATTATTGCGGCCATTAAAAAATATTCCGGACGCGCGCAACAATGGGACGCGAATCCTTTTCAATTACGTTTTAAAATTAGGCAACATTTTTTCAGACGCGCCCGGCCCAGATTAAACGAGGCCATCTGCTCGACATTTTCGGCACTAGATTTGCAACATTTCTAGTCGCGACTGATACCTATTCTAGTGCGTGGAGAGTGCTTCTCAAAGTGTAGCAAATCCCGAGTTAAGGAATGAAAATAAAATCTTATTGATAATAAACACAGTTTATTTGTTTTTATTTATTTATTTAAAGAAAAAAGCAATATTATGCAATAACTGCATTACATAAGTATTGGGTCCTTACCTATGACGTTGATGTTCTATAAAAGAAATTAAAGGCCAAAAACTTTGTATGAAAAATATATCTTTAACTAATAGAAATATTGACCCCCTATTATCTATGCAGATTTATCATTTAATGGGAGTTTCTTGCTTCCTCTCTGTAAAACTCTCGTGGACAGGAACAAATGAATGCTTCGAAAGCGTTTTTCACTGACTCTTCAAAGTTATATTTTTTCCCTTGTAAAAAATTATCTAAGTTCTGAAAAAAAGTGAAACTCCATTGGATCAAGGTCTGGCAAGTGTGACTCTGTGTGACCAAGAGTCTCCACTCGCAACTCCTGCAACTTGCGGCTGTTGTTTGCAGTGAAATCTATGGTTATACGTTGTCATGCAGAAGCAGTGGCGATGAGCGGCTGACCAGCTCTGTTGTTTAATCACGAGCTTCTCCATCATTGTTTGTAGTTCTTAACAGTACACATTTACGGTAACTATATAGCCAGACTGCAAAAAGCAGTAATAGAAAACACCGGCACAGGATCTCATATTTGAAATAAAGCACATTTTAAACTTTACCATGGTTGCACAAACGAAAATATTTGAGCAAAAGCAAACGACGGAAAGACAAATAAATAACTGATTCTTAAAAAAGGATATCATAGCCTTGAATTAAAATTTATTTGAATCTGAAGTTCCAACTGATACCCAAGTTATCAAAAATTGTCAGTGTGGCAAAATTGCCAAATCAATGCCGATTAACAAGACAAGCGTAGGTACCAAGTTAGCAATGGCCTGTGCATTCTTCAAATTAAATATTTATAAAATAAGCAAACGAAAAAGGGTCAGCAGATATGGCGACTTGCAAAATGACCACAAATATGTTAATTGATGACAATTGAACCATTTTTATTCAAATCTAATCACAAACAACAAATTAAAACAAGGTAGACTGTATAATAAAATTCAGCTTCATTCCCTCGAGAATAGGTTCACAATTGCAGACATGGTAAGTACTCCTCTACAATATCATATCGAACACGATCGACAAACTATCCATCGGGGAGAACTAGTCATTCCATGTTGCAGTAAGGACAATTCGAACTCCTTTTTTATTTGATTTACCCCGCGAAACAAAAAAAATCATAAATTCATACAACATGTTTCATCACATACTTATGAACACACATAAAGGTAATCTGCTTGAGCTAATGTGACTGAACTACACAATACTCATCAAAATAATATGGGATTTTTAGTTTTTTTTATTTAAAAAATCTTCATAAAAGAGGGCATTGGCCGACCTCCTGTACCTAATTATATGGTGGGCCGTTACCGCAAGAGATATTTATTATACTAGTGAAAAGAAATCACAACGTCTTTTTTAAATCACTCAACTTATGTTGAACTACAGCAGTTTTAGCAACGGTGATATTATATTCAGGTAGAAATTGCATAGATTCTACGGTATGCAAATGGGCACAATGCGCGCGCATGCAAATAATGGCGTCCGCGCGTCGCATCGTCCTAATCGGGGTGCGGACAGGCAATGCACGCGGAACGCGTTGCTTCGCCATTGCATCGCAGCGATCGCATAAAGAAAGGCATAGATGGGCGCTTCCGTACCCAAAAATGAAACAGAAAATCGCATTTGACACTGATTTTAAAAATGTAACATACGACTAAGTCTGACGTACTTTTCTTCAGAAAGTTTCCGTTTCTGTGTTCTTGCTTGCACATTCGTTTCGCACTCTCTCACAAAAAAAAACAAATTGGACAATAGCATCTTTTTCGGTAACGTTTTCTATACCACATGTGGTGTCAGCATCTATATGTAGGTATATAAGCATACAGCCTGCGTATGCATGAGCTAGCAAAACTCGAAAAAAAAGTCTTTATATACCTATTATATAGATGACATCAGTGCCGGATTAAGCCAGCGAGGGGCCCGTAGCAAATTCTCTCAAAAGGCCCTTGGTTTGCTTTAGGTCCCTAAGTTTAGGGTGTAAAATAAAATAGAACTTTAAATAGATCCCTTTTATTCCTAGAACAAGGTAATGAAATATATTTTTTGGAGGTACCATGTAATCCAAAAATGTTTACAAAGAGAAATAAAAAATTCGGCGCCACAGCTACGACCAAAACTCAGCAGAAAAATTAAATTGAGCAATTATTTAACTATCACAGTTTCAATCATATTCGACAATATAAATACAAACATAAAACATATTTACAACGGTGGCAGTGTTGTTTTAAAAATATACACATATGTACAATTTTCTTTTTCAACAAACTGTGTGAAATTTTGCAATGTGGACGAAAACTGCAATCTAAGTAAAATCAGACCGTTTTTTTATATATGTAATTCACACCGACAGATCAGCCATTATTGTACGGCGCACCGTTATTAACGAATACTAAATAAAATACAATGAAAAACTCCTACTTTACTCATAATAATTCCAAAAAAGGAAATGCACCGCTTAACAAAAGTAAATAAACAGTGCCCAATATTTTTCGCCTTATTGAGCAATGCTTACAATTTGCTTCATAATATTGCGGCGCGGCCCCGAGTATGGGAATTAATATCTCCAATTTAAGAAAAAACATAATTATTATTTACACCACATGTATAATATCATCAGCTATGTAAAATTTTGAACTTCCTAAAGTGCGATTCTCGATGGCTGCCAAACCGAGGTTTGAGCGGTTGCTACGACCATTACATACACTCATCAGCGCGGCGCGGGCCCGAGTATGGGAATTAATATCTCCAATTTAAGATGACTGTATGTAATGGTCGTGGCAGCCGCTCAAACTTCGGTCTGGTAGGCACCGAGAATCCCACTTTAGGAAGTTCAAAATTTTACTATACATAGCTGATAATATTGTACACCACATTTAAAAAGTACGTGAAGTCGTTTTTCTTAAATTGGAGATATTAATTCCCAAACTCGGGCCCGCGCCCCGCCGATGATGATATTTTAATGGGCGAGTCGGCCGCTCAAACTTTGGTCTGGCAGGCGAAGAGAATCCCACTTTAGGAATTTCAAAATTTTACTATACGTAGCTGATGATATTATACATCACATATAAAAAGTGGGTAAGGTTGTTTTTCCTTAAATTGGAGATATTAATTTCCAAACTCGGGCCCGCGCCCCGTTGATGATTATATTTAATTGGCGAGGCGGCCGCTCAAACTTCGGTCTGGCAGGCATCGAGAATCCCATAGGAAATTCAAAATTTTATTATACATAGCTGATAATAATATACATGACATATAAAAAGTGCGTGAGGTCGGATTTTCTTAAGTTGAAGATATTAATTCCCAAACTCGGGCCAGCGCCCCGCCGATGATTATATTTAATGGGCGAGGCGGCCGCTCAAACTTCGGTCTGGCAGGCATCGAGAATACCACTTTAGGAAGTTCAAAATTTTACTATACATAGCTGATGATATTATACATCACATATAAAATGTGCGTGGGCGTTTTTTCTTAAATTGGAGATATTAATTCCCAAAACTCGGGACCGCGCCCCGTTGATGATTATATTTAATAGGCGAGGCGGCCGCTCAAACCTCGGTCTGGCAGGCATCGAGAATCCCACTTTAGGAAGTTTAAAGTTCTACTATACATAGCTCATGATATTAGTCATCACATATAAAAAGTGCATGAGGTTGTTTTTCTTAAATTGGAGATATTAATTCCCAAACTCGGGCCCGTGCCCCGCCGTTGATTATATTTAACGTTTCCCATTGGCCTGTTGCAGGCTGCAGCGATAATTTTACGCTCAGGCAGGCGTGGGTGCGCGGGGCCCCCAATGCGCGGGGCCCGTAGCATTTGCTACTCTTGCTAAGTGGCTAATCCGGCACTGGATGACATGCATGTGATAGGTAAAGGCATGCTTTTTTTTTAAAACTTCCAAGCAGCCACTGAAACGCGTGGCCGGGTACAGCTAGTATTTAACATGTCAGTTATCAAATATTCACAACATGCATCAATAATGCTATAAATATAAACACATTTAAGGTTAAACTAAAACGTCGTATCTAATAGAATTATATGTAAAAATGTAGAAATAATAATAGTATGAAATAAAAGATCTGAAAATTATATGTTGATAAGTAAGATAATGTAGATAAGTAAGATACACTTTTTTATGATAAAAAACCTTTGAACAGAGTGCAACTTAGCTCGGCTAGATCGTATCAAAATATTAATTATGAAATCAATATAAATGATTTTATTTGAACTACATACAGGCAAAGCAATGCAACAATAAACAATGTTGTTATAATTAAATAAATAGTAAAACAAAGAAGCATCTCATGCCACAGTTATATGTGCGGCACTGTCAGATACTGCATTATTTGTTATTTCTAACAGCAGCGCAAAACGCGATATCGGTTAGGTGTACAAGAGAAAACAGGTTGTCACATTGTCGTATAGTAGGATTGTATAGTCTTCGGATGCACCCGCTTCCAAAGCCAAGCGGCAAAAGAGAAAGACAACAAAATAATGAAGTAAATTAATGCGACATCATCAGAATACGGCCGCTTTGACTATTGCAACCTTCTGGGAACTGCACGTCATAGTGCGCGTATGTATTGGTGTAGGTAGAGGGCTTAACCCTTTACTGGGAACATGATTTTAAACGACGTAATAGGGAACTTCAGTCTGTGGGACCGCTATTTTAAATTATTGATTATAAAACACCATTCTACCTAACAACATTTTATTTAAGTACTAATATCAAAAGCCTGGTATCTTATGAACTGGAAAGAGTTAGGTATAACAGTTATTGGTCTTATGATAAATAACACTTATGTCGTATTCGGAGCACATTTTTTGCAGACCTTCATAAAACACTATAAGTTTATTATAGGATCCGAGCATTTGATGCATTTATAGCCTGTATTGCGCTTATTGGTGTATAGACAGAGTTTGCAAGTCTTTATTTTTTCATGTTTGTCTGTCATGGTCATCGGTACCTCCGCAGAAGGTCTCACAGACCGGTACTAACATTGACGACTTTTTAAACCAGCGCTAAAACAATAAAACAGACGCTCCTATAGACACGATCGTCGGGTGCGCCAACACATCGGGAACTAATAGGAGACTACTGCGAGAGGAGGGTCGCTGAGGGGCGGGGGGACGGACTGGAAGCATTTCTCAGAAACCATAGCGGTCTGTGAGACCTATGTTCCTGGTTAAGGGTTAAGATACATTGCGGGGCCGATAAGTAACTAGGAAGCAAAACGCGATAGACGTTCCCATTGCTACCTGTTTCCTACGAATAAGTCATTTGGGCCTATCTTTGCCTTTCTTTGATATGATATTGCAACGCCTGCCAAATTTGCATGGGCGAAAACCCCTCGGAGGGAGTTGTACGAGTTTAGCGGGGTGGCGACGGCTCAGGTAGCCCCACTGCCGGCAACAATGGCCGCCTATGTATTATTGGGTTTAATGCGTTCTGCGCGAACATTTTGCATAACATCTGCATGCGCGGACGAACCGAGGACGCCTCTCGTAACCCCTCGGCGGCGTCGCAGGTAATTCACCCAATAGCATACCTCTCTACGGAAGAGCAAATCATAATATTAACAAAAATAATTTATTTTCATTATTCGCCTTCCAGGCTGATTTAACGAATACAACGACTACAAATTCGTCAAATATCTGGCCCTATTCGCTTTCTTTTATGCCTCTCAGATTGTTTTTTGCTAGTTTATATTTTTATGATTTGACTTTTATTATAAACTAGCTAAACCCGGCCAAGCCGGCGGCGGCTCAGTATGATATGAAATGAATAGGAAACGCACCGATGTCGAAGCGCACTGGAGATTTCACCGATGCGTAAAGACTTTCGTCGCCCGTATTGGAATGCAACATTTTGACAAAATTTTATTTTTACTATAAAAACACGCGCGTACACCACACCTCTCTACGGAAGTGGAAATCATAATATTAAAAGAAGTAATTAATTTCGCTTTCCAAGCTACCAGCTACAAACGAATACAACAACTACAAACTCGTCAAACATCTGGCCCTATTCGCTTTCTTATATGCTTACTAGAGCTGTTAACTACAACGGGCAAATTAGACTTTGTTCTTCTACATTTTAATTTACCACTCCACATATTTACATGCTTTTATTATATTTTTTGCATTTTTAAATCTTTTTCTTATAAATAATATAATAATTTAATAACGATAGTAAATTCATTGACGATAGGATATAAGCAAAGTCAAATGTTTAATTTAGAACAGGTTTTGGCCTAGTTAGGTGACATTGCCAGTGGACTATGCTATGTAGGTATTTATTGTTTGACATGTGCTTGTTCGTATTTATTGGCATCTGCGTATTTATTGGCATTTTGGCATGTGCGTATTTATTGTTATTCATGTCATTTATTGACTCAATGTTAAAAATATTTTATATTTATTTATTTATTTTATTTATTTAATTTAACAATTCATTTACAAGTGCACAAGTATCACTAATAATCATATCAATAAAAAATAATATATAATTAAAATTAAAATTAAAATTAAACACGGCCGATATGAGCATTAGCATTTAAGTACTGCTGCTGCCCAACTAAGTGCCAGGACTTGTTCCAGGGCAGCTAGCTCTCTAGTTTTTATATCACATATATTCGGCAATGAATAAAATAAAAATAAAAAAATAAAACGGAAAAGAAATATATATATACCCGTCACCATTACAAATTATAACTAATAATCACTAACTAATGATCACAATAGGAAATAAAACACAAAAATAAATAATCGTGTTAATAAAATAAAAATAAAATAAAATTTCAAATGATATCAAACAATAGTCACCGAAATTTATGAATAAGTAATAGTAATAAATAAAAATAAAAAAAGTCAAAGAAAATAATAATAATAATAAGAAATGTCAGGGATAATTGTCTCGGTATATTAATTTGTGAATATTTTGCCGGGCGTCATATTTTAGCCAGGAATCAATTTTGGCTTTAAAAGAAGAAGAAGACTTCGGCACATACATTTTTAAATCTTCATCTAGCATATTAAAGATCCTGGGGGCTATGTACCTACACAAAATGCCTCTGCCCAAAAGTGGTCTGCATTCGAGGGACGTCAAAATGTATAGTTCGGGATTGCCGCGTGCAAATTGTTTGCTGGGTTCTTATTGCGGTCTCTAAATTAGTTTGATAGTCACAGAGCGCCGTTTTCACGTATAGTTGTGGTACATCTAGCACGTTATATTCTCTGTAGAGATCATCTGAAGAGTATCTCCAAGGCTTTCTCTTTATAATTTTAAGTATTAGCTTTTGAGCTCTAATCAAGGGCTCCATATGAATTTTCGCTGCACCTCCCCACCCTATGATCCCATAGGTTAGGATAGATTGGCACAGGGCATGGTATACTATCTTAAGTGTCCTTTGGTCCAGAATGCCTCTAAAGTCTTTGAAAATATATGTGAGGTTCCTAACTTTTGCCGACAGCTCCATTATGTGGGTGCTCCATTGTAGCCGGTAATCAATTAATATACCAAGATATTTAATGTTGTCAACTTTATTGAGATTAATACATTTACAGTTTTCGGGGTTAAGACAATCTCTGTGGAGTTTCAGAATATGCTCTTGTTTTGGTTGAGCTACACTGGTGGCACTAAATGTTATGTACATGGTTTTTTGCGCATTGAGTGATAGTAGTGCACCATCTAACCACAATACTACCTTCTGAAGTCCCATAGAAGCCTTTTCAAAGGTCTCTTTCCAAGTTTTTGCCTTGAAAAGTAGAGCGGTGTCATCGGCAAAAGTAACAACTTGTCCACCAATAGTTTGATTACAAAGCTCATTAATATATATTAAAAACAATATCGGACCAAGGACACTACCTTGCGGAACACCATATTTGAGAGGCGCGGGATCACTATGGATACTACCAAGTTTTGTTATTTGCTTTCGACCTGACAAGTAACTCTCAAACCATTTTAGTGTGATCGAGGTAACACCTATGTCGCTTAGCTTCTCCAAAAGTTTGTCGTGACTAACCGTGTCAAATGCTTTTGTTATGTCAAGGAATACTCCCAGACATTTGTTTCCTTTGTCTACTGCTTCCACGACAAATTGTGTAACCTCGGCTATAGCTTTGTTAGTTCCTTGTCCTTCCCGAAATCCATATTGGTTTGGTGATAAAATATTATGTATGTTTAGATACTCTGTTAATCTTTTTTTTGCCGCTTTTTCTGTTAATTTGGAAATACAGCTTAACAGGGAAATAGGTCTGTAATTGTTGACACTTTTTTTATCTCCGTTTTTGAATATAGGTACGACTAAAGACGTTTTTAGGTTGCTTGGAAAGATACCCGTACGAAAGCTTTGATTTATTAGCCAGCTTATAGGTGCCGCTAATTGCTTGTGAGCAGATCTAAATAATTCCGAACTTAGTCCGTCAATCCCGGGAGCTGAGTTGGGCTTTAGAGTACATATAATTTTGTTAATTTCCTCGGCGGTAGTAGGACGTAGATAAAAAGAAGCGGGGAAGTTGTTTGTCCGCGTTTGGATAGTTGGGGGGCCATTTGTCGTGATGTTAAAATTTTCAGATATCAATTTGCATCCTACGTTCGACATAAACTCATTTACATAGTTTGCCATAGCATACGGCTCTTGTTGAAGAGTCATTACACCTTTTTCAGTACACAGCTCGCTAATATCATACTTTGGTGAACATATGTCCGTCGCACTTTTAATAGAGCTCCATATTTTCTTAATGTCCCCATGTGATGCTTCAATTTCGGATTTGTAGAATTTTTCTTTTGTTGTTTTTATAATCCTAATACACCAGTTCTTATGTTTGATAAATTTATTTTTTAAAGTTATGTCTGTAGGATCTCTTTTACATGCCGTATATATGCATAATACCTATCTTCTGAAACTGTATAGGTACTCACGTGATAACTATATATACATTACTAAAAACTAAATAAAGATATAATAAATATAATTTTCAGTTCTTGACTATGAGTAAACTATTGCATTTTTAAGAGATGTGAGAGTTTATATGATACTTTCGTTTATAAACTTTTCATCTGTTGTGTCCGTCTTCTTGCTTGCGGACTGTTTACCTTACGCGTAAACGCGAATTTGAAATATCGCAAAGGGCTAATAGCTTGTCGCACGTTCACTAATATGAATAACCCCCATCGTCTTAGTTTTTGAAATTTCATTTCACTTTATTTGCACACGGATACTTTGAAACAAGGGACAAAATACTGTTTATATTTATTTTACTAAAACCAACCCCCCACTACCCTTTTCTATCCTTTAACAAAATTTAGACTTGCAACTTTTCAGATTATCGCACATATCTCAAAAACAGTGACAAAATCGTCGAAATTAGAAGATGACTTTCTTGACTTTTTTTATTTTTTATTCTATCTAATATTGGCTATTATACAATTGTGATTTTTTCTGACTATTGGCTATTGACTATTATTATTAATACTGATGTGTTTGTATTTGTATTTTTCATAGACATAAATTTCCATATGATAATTTGTGAAATTATTCAATAATTATGTTTGATTATTAATACCTTTGTCCATATGAAAAATCTACGAAATTATGTAAAAATATTGTAAAATTTTGTTTCCTCTCTATAACTTATATATAGAGGAATATATATAAATCTTATATATAAATCTGCGCTTGGATGTTTAACGTTTATACCTTGTAATACCAATGTTTATACCTTACACCTTATAATTTAGGCATATATTTACATATTATGTTGTATTTTTTTGTTAATGTTGGCATAACCAAGTGTAGGAATTCCTATCAACTGGTTTAAAAAAAAAAAAAAATGTATACATAAACGAAGTAAGAGAGCTTCATAACACTGGAATTGGCGAACCATCGAAAAGCCGAGCGTTTTTTAAGAGGCCGTACACGAAATTTTGCGCATTTCGTGAATTTAAGGTTAAAATACTGTATTTCTATAAGTTTTATTGCACAACATAAAAGATCATTTATATTATTGTCTAATGAGTGAGCTACTTTTTTAAAAATTATTATAGAATTTTGATTAATTGACCTTAAACCGGCGACTGTTTGTGAATTTTTGCTGTAAGAGGTTTAGAATATAACATATTTACGAATCGTTTTGACATCTAAACGGTATAAAAAAATACAATGTATTGTTGTGAAAGTTCTCTATATAATAAGTGAATCACTTTTTACTACTTTCATATAAAATTGTTGATAAAAAAAATATTTCACTTTGTAATTTTTTTTAGAAAATGGGCGAAGAAAAGAAATTAAAAAAAAAACAGAAATAAACTATAGTTCAATATCAATCCATTTGAAAAATGCAAAACATTAATTAAAATTGGCGATAAAGTCTTTTAAAACAGTCTAATTGTCGCGTTATGATACTCGCCTATGATACGATTCACGCCTCAAGTCAGCTAGTCCCCGCCGAGCGCTTCCAAAGAACCCTACTTATCTCTTTGGCTCCGAAAATCCTACCTACCTATAGCTATATTATACCATTGATTATACAGGTATCACGACCCACATCGATTTCGTACACGGCCTCTTAACCGTTAGTTACGATTGCTTCTGTTTCTGATTACTTCTGCACAATATATTTAAGCCTATACTGATATTGCAAATCTGGTTAGTAGACTCTCGTGAATGATGCGACTAATATGTAGCAGTATCTATTTAAGAAATAGATACTACTTCTTTACCAAAGAGCTTACTATTACAAGTAGGAATCGAATTCGAGTCCGAAAATACGGATCTACATATGGTATCATAATGCGGCAAACATATAACTCTAAAAACAAGAATAATAAGAGTATATAAACATGTGTTCAAACATATAACTAGAGTAGTTAGAAGGATTCGATCCTTCTAACTCCTCTATTTTCAAGGTTTTAATGACGCTTTATACTATACTAGCTGACCCGTGCCCACTTCGTTGGGCGGTAAAAATTTTTACTTGTGATGAAATTATGAGTGTGGTTCGGTTAGTACTGAGTGCTATGATTTATTTCCTGACTGCCAAAAGAAGGGTTATATTTTTACTGCATATGTATGTATGTATTTGCATGCCAATTTGAATATATTACCGTTATTTGTGAGTGTCTTCTTGTGAGTGTCTTATTTGTGAGTGTCTTATCTCTTTAACCATTTATGCAGTAAAAGGGAAATTATATGCAGTAAAAGGGAAAAGTCTTTTGTCACTCGAGACGATAAACTTACTTATTTTGATATGAATTCATAATTGTGATAATATGACCAATAAACATGACCTAACGATTAAAATTATTTTTTAAAAATAAAAAAACTACTTTTTGTGACTTAAATACAAAGTTTAGACATATGATTTCCCTTACTTTTTTGTAGGCATTACTAAGATCTACAACTTTTCTCTAGAACTAAATCATATATCTCTCATCGTTAAAGTAGCGTTCGTAAGAAACGTTTTCATTCAACTGTTTTTCTCCGAATTACTTTGTAAATCCAACGACCACGAAAAAGTCTTTTCATTTTTCGGATTAATATATAGCCATATGACACTCACAAATAACGTGGGTTTCTATTCGTAAAAGAATTTTCAAAATCGGTTCAGTAGATCCAGAGATTACTTCCTACAACGTCACAAACTTTACCTCTTTATAATATTAGTATAGAAGTATAGATTACGACACGGTCGCGGTTCCATACCTATGTCGTATTATCTCTTTAACTATTTATTCAGTAAAAGGTAAAAGTCTTTTGTTTTAAACACTTGAGACAATAAATTTACTTATTTTGATAAGAATTCATAATTGTTGATAACATGACCAATAAACATGACCTAACGATTTAAATTACTTTTTTAATATAAAAAATATATATTTAAAAATCACCATAATATCGCGCACTCGGTTGGTTATCGTCATAAATATTCAAATATTTGTCCAAATTTGTCCAAATGATGTACTGTAAAAGACAAAATTTATCTTCTTTAGATACCATATGTGATAAAAGTATTTATTTTGATATAATAATCAATTTATTACTACCAAATGTGCGTTAGAAATAATTTTTATTTTTTTATTGTATTTATGGTTCACTATTTTGGCGATAATGGGTTACACATAAAATATAAATATATGCTGTCGCTGGCTTTTTTGTAGGACTATTTAAGATAAACATTTCCATTGTATATTATATACTTGTAACTCCAACGGTTTTTGCGGCGCACGCCAGAATAGCTCGCAGATGGCAATTTTTTTTCCTACTTCTTCTTCTTCTTCATCATCAGCGCGCATTCGCCCACCGTTAGGCATACGCCTTTCCAATCACTCTCCATCCGGATCGGTTAGTTTGGTTTGGCAGCCTGATCGTACCCAGAGATTCTTAGCACCCCCTGCTCCGCCGTTACCGTAACCGCTGCCGTGGCTCGGGCTAGTGGGGCTGCTGGGGACTGAGGGCCGTGGTAAGGTTGTACTGTTCATCATCATGATTGGAGGTATTTAGCCCGATACCCGCCACGTCGGCCACACGTCTTGGCGAGCTCCACACTTTCAGGAAAATATTTCCATTTCCTAGGCTTGTGTCAACATGGTCGGGTTACTTAACCACCGAATTGCACTATATTTTCTAAATTTATTATTTAATTATTATTTATTGTTGAGAAAATTTTAAAAATATATGTTGACGCTTAGAATTTAAATTTCGAATATCAATTTCTTAGATTTTTTCCTTCTTACTTGAAAGTTATCGTTATATTTTAGATAATTCACACTATATCTTTATAAATTATAGTGAGCTATCTGATGTGTAAGCTATACTATTGTAAAGTTTCATCAAAATCCATTCAGTAGTTTTTGCATGAAAGAGTAACAAACATCCATACATTCTTACAAACTTTCGCGTTTATAATATTAGTAGGATATATTTTATAGCCTGTACCGTATTGCAGAACTCTACATTTATATGGCAATTAAAAATCTTGATGAGAAGAGGAGAATATGGTACTATCCAGCTATTGTCAACCAATACTTCCTGTGTTCCACCTCTGATTTTTTGAGTTATCGTACGGCCGCCATCTTCTGGTGCTCTACTCCTGTACAGAGGATAGCCCTTGTCGTTGGTTTGAGTATCTTTTAAAAGCGCCCTTGGATACTTTTTGGTACATTTGCCTTCCTTCATGCATGGTGATGACGGATTTAGTGCACCACAGGGACCGTGAATCATATTTTTGGTCACAGTATCATAGAGCTTTCGATCAGTTTCGGCGTTGGGTATCTCTGCATTTATGACTTCATCAATTTGGTTAGGGCGTAATTTATCCATCAACCACAGCAGTAAGTGCACGTGAGGCAAGCCTCTTTTCTGCCACTCGATCGAGTACATGAAGCACTTCATATCACCAAATATTTTACCAAATATTTACCAATATCATATCACCAAATATTTTCGAGTACATGAAGCACTTCATATCACCAAGTAGAGCAACAAATTTTTGATCTTTTATTTTAAATACTCTGGCTGTTAAGTCATGTCTGTCCGTTGAATTTTGACCTGAAATGAGCTCTTTAGTGATTTCTGGCCAGGCGGGATTACATGTCATTGTTTATGACTATTAATTAGTGTCATGTCGGGATTACATGTCACTAATTAATAGTCAAAAAATAATTCTAATCTGCTAATTGTGAAACAAAATCATGCTTTTTACCTATGCAATGGAGATAAAAACGAAGTAATTTCTATAATTACCTACTAACCACAAACAAATTACGCTTTCGTTGTTTTATTGTAAGTAATAATTAATTTACGATTACGATGATAACATTAATTACGGACACATTATGGACACAGCTGTCAATGACTACGCCATAGTAACGTCACGCAATCGTCGCCATAGTAACGTCGCGCAATCGTTACAAACTTTCGCGTTTATAATATTAATAGGAAGTTGGATTGTTGAGAAAATTTTCAAAATATATGTTGACGCTTAGAATTTAAATTTCGAATATCAATTTCTTAGATGTTTCCTACTTACTTGACATTTATCGTTATATTTTAGATAATTCACACTATATCTTTATAAATAATAGCCTATGTGTTATTCTGATGTGTAAGCTATACTATTGTAAAGTTTCATCAAAATCCATTCAGTAGTTTTTGCGTGAAAGAGCAACAAACATCCATACATACATACAAACTTTCGCGTTTATAATAGTATAGGATGTTTAATTGGAGATATTTTAAATATAAATATTTAAAGAGAATTTAGACAACGAATAATTATAACGTTTGCACAAATGGTGTATTTCTTTCCTTGACATTCTTTTTTTTTTCTTCTGAAAATTGAATTTCGTATTAAAATAATACGAAATTTAAAATTTCGAAAGAAAAAAAGTAGAATGTCAAGGAAAGAAACATATCATTTGTGCAAACGTTATAATTATTGATTGTCTAAATTTTTGTAAATAATTAAATTAAAAATGTAGGATATTTTATTTTACAACATGAGGGCCTCGAAAAGCGGTGAGTCCCGGTTTGAGTTTTATCGATTATTACATAGTTACAATATGAAATCCAACCTTTTTTTCAGTGATAGTCCTAAAGGATTGAAAAAATCGCACCGGAAAGAAAGCGACGGAGAAAAGAAATTAGTTCGTCGAAACAAGAAAGCACAATTCGTGAAGATTGCTGCATCATATTCAAACGATAAGGAAAGCTACATCCTTAAAGGGAAGAGAGGACGTTCGAAGGCACGCCGACGCCGCTCGCGGATCGTTAAAAAATAATAAAATGAAATTTTATTTTTGTGTTAAATAAATTATTTTCGAGTAACTTCAATTGAGTGAAACATGAGTTTTTCAAAACTGTGGTGATCAAAGTAAGTACCTACATGCAGTCCGCTCGCAAGCTCCGAAGAATCGGAAGCTGGCGAAGAGGGCTAATTACACCGCCCCCGACCGTCGCTCCACACCCAGCGCTCTCCCAGTACTATAGTATCCGCAGTACAAACTGGCGACTGGGGCATTTAGAGACAGTTAACATAGGAATGGTACCATGTCGATAAAATATTTATCTATACTAATATTATAAAGAGGTAAAGTTTGTGATGTTGTAGGAAGTAATCTCTGGATCTAATGAACCGATTTTGAAAATTCTTTTACCAATAGAAAGCCACATTATTTGTGAGTGTCATAAGTTATATATTAATCCGAAAAATGAAAAGACCTTTTCGTGGTAGTCGGATTTACAAAGTAAGTCGGAGAATAAGCGGTCGAACAAAAACGTTTCTAACTAACACTGCCTTAACGATGAGAGATATATGATTAAGTTCTAGAGAAAAGTTGTAGAGCTTGATAATGCCTACAAAAAAGTCAGCGACAGCATATGTCTAACTTTTATATTATATTAATTATGAATTCTTATCAAAATAAGTAAATTTATCGTCTCAAGTGTTTAAAACAAAAGACTTTTCCCTTTTACTGCATAAATAATTAAAGAGATAATACGACATAGGTATGGAACCGTATCGTAATCTGTACTTCTATACTAATATTATAAAGAGGTAAAGTTTGTGACGTTGTAGGAAGTAATCTCTGGATCTACTGAACCGATTTTGAAAATTCTTTTACCAATAGAAAGCCACATTATTTGTGAGTGTCATAGGCTATATATTATTCCGAAAATTGAAAAGACTTTTACCTGCTAAAATTAGATAGATAAAATTCCTAGATTTAGCCAAAAGCGGTGAGTAAATACCGTAATAGGTGGTAAGTAGCTAACCGATTAGGACTATTAATTGTAGTAACCGTAACAGTTCGATTTCGACATTTTATGACATTTTAACGACGCTTTTGCCAAATTAGTTTTCGTCTACTTTAATTATTGTGCGTACTGTGTAGGTCATTAGGCATTATTGATAACAAAATATTCTGCTATAAAAGGCTTAATGTCAAAGAGCATAACTCATTCGTTATACGAACTCTATTTGTGAATCTACATCATGATGGAAGATTTTTGCAAAACTAATTTGACCAATTTAAGAAGTGATGTTAACCAGCAAAGCCGGCATGTCATTCTCAACATTTATAAGTGGTTTTATAAGTTGAAAGAAGGCCCTGATGTCATAAGGAAAATTGATTTTCAACAACCAAGAAAGTTGGCAGCATTAGTTTGTGGAACGAGCGAACGAACTCTAGATCGAATTCGGAATCGATTCAAAAATCTCCAGAACGAAGACCTGGCCAAAGCACATAATATAATTGACACCCATTCTCATGTTATTAATCTATAAGACGATAGTGACAGTGAACACGAATATGAATAGCTTGCTGACTTTCTTTGTTCAGTTTTATTTTTTTTTGTATAACAATTATTTTATTGTCAACTATTATAAATTTGATACTTTTATATTTTTATTTTAATAATTCAATATCAATATTTATATGTTTAACTTATTTAATATTTATCGTAATGAAACAATACTGAAATATAAATAGGATAGAAAATGATGCGGTAAATTCGTTTTCTATCCTATTTATAATGTCAAAAAACCGCGATAGTCTTCGATTTTATAATACTGAAATAATATTTATTTCCCTCGTTTCATTACTTTATCGATATTCCTTTTGTATGCGTAAAGTACCTACACTACGGTTACAGGTATCGCTCCATAAGGCCGTGCAAGTGCGAAAGAGATGGCACGATTTCGATGATAAATTACCTGACTCGCCACTTTGTAATGCGGATAGTATAGTATGTACTGGGAGAGTGCGGGGTATAAGGCGACGGTCATGGGCGGCGTAAACCGCCGATTTCCCAGCCCCCGATTTTTTGGAGCTCGCGCGCGGACTGTACATACGTACACTACCAATACCAAACAAAATAGAAATTTAAAAATCAGGTTCGCAATAGGAAATGTGTGAAACCTATGAAATTTGCTAAAAGAAATAGGTACAAAGAGTAGAAAAATAGATAGTTAACAGAAAATAATAGCTGGTAGGAACCGCATCAGGTTCCCATGAAGACATAGAGACATATAGACAGGTTAGGTCGCCTGATCTTACCTCTGAATCTGCAGTAGCATCGATACCTGACGCAGGGCGCGGAGCTCTGCGATGCCATATTCCAAAAGCCGGGCCATCGGGTCCGGCTCACGGGGTACTCCACGAAAAGTATTTTAAATGCCTGGTGGACGATGTCACGGGCCTTTAACGGGACTGTCGACCGAAATACGACAGTCTGAATGTGCTATTAGTTTTATATTCCGGTTTAAACATAATTAAATCCGGATGATGTAACGACCGCAACTGCAGCAGCAGTAACGAAAATAATCATAAAATAATTTTCACATGACCACCGACCAATTGATCACATGACCACCGTCCATTGATCGTTGTTACTGCAGGGTTGTCAACTCGCTTATATATCTACATTTTATTGAAACATTTAATTCTAATTTATAGTGACATAATATCTTTGAAATAATAATACTTACTCATCTAGTTATGCCACGAGTCTGGTAATATTTAATGATTATTGATTATTTCCCAATGTCGCATTATTACTAAAAAATACCTACCAAAGCTATTCGATGTTGAATAGTGCTATTTATTTCTGCGGGGATATATTGATACAGTCGATGTTGATTTTTTTTCTGAATTTCAGTAAGCCCAAAAATGGCCATGCTATGGGTTTATAATTCCAAAGACAAACACTTGAACGCTTCGTCCACCTCTATGAATGGCCTTTTAAGTCCTACCCGCCAAAAACGGGTCGGAAATGGCAAATGGAATAATCGGGGAGGCGCATGCGCGGACAATGGTCCCTTCTGGGGGACCTTAATCTAAAAGGTCACGTTAATGGAGGGGACCGCAGCGAAAGGTCGCACGAGCGGTCATCCAAGCCCCGGAATCGCAGCCCCCTCCCGGTCACCCGAAGGGGAGTGACCGGACAACCGCACGTATTCCAAAACAAGGGATTTATTTATTTGCCTACACATAAATTTCAGCTTTAAATAAGAAATGAAATGAAAAATCTCTTTGTTGCGCAATAAAAACATTTGGCTTACAATGGCGGACTAATTGCTAGTTAGTCAATGGGCTCGATGGCATTTTTTCGTGAACTAAAATCGGAAATTAGTTCGTGTGAACGAGACAAGGCAATACGGAGAGTGAAATGAACGGTTATTACTTTTTCGCATTAAAACTACCCACCAAATATAAAACATCTGAATCTAACACAGCACGAAGTGTGTTCAAATTTATTCGGACAAGTATAAGTTCGAAAGGCAATTTTTATCGAAGATCGTTCGTTTCATATTCCGCTCTAACGTATTGCTCTATCTCGTTCGCTTGAACTGATTTCAGTTTTAGTTTACAAAGAAACGCATTCAAGCTTAATATCTTCCAGTTGACCAACAAGAAGAGTAGGCAAAATTGGAGTAGGTACTATAAGATACGATAAAATTTAAGATTAGATTTTAAATTATAAAGAATATTATGCATTTTATACATTTCTAAAGCCAAATGCAAATAAATAAATTAATATTCAAATAAGGCATACATACATATATACATATACATTTTGTTTATTTATTAAAAGTAAATCACGAGATATACATTCCTTAAGCATTCCAAAAAAAACGTGTTTGGACTAGTAGAGAAAAATAAAGCACACTGCAGCATCTTGATCACTATGTCAACACCGCCTAACTAGGCCTAGGCCTGTACTAAGGTAGGCGCCCCTACCTACATACCACTACCAGAAACGCAAAGTCGGTAACGACGTTTGATATGGCGGAAATGGTCTTCCCCATTATTAGAACCCCATTAGAACCTTAAAGTGATTAATCCCGCATATATTAAATCGAATCCCCTTTGCATTAGAAATACTAAAATAAAGCAAGAAAGAGAAAAAAAGGAACTAAAAATAATTACCTTTAATATAAATAAAACTGAATTACATATATGAATAATTGTAATGTCTGAAGTATATGTAGGTACCTACAATCATTAGATAAAATTTGCAACATGCAGCTCGGCGATATTGACGTATTCAATACACGGAGAGAAATGGTTTCATTGATTTTACAAAACCACATTTGGTTAAATAATTATTCATAAAATTAATCAATAATTAGTAATATCAACTAAACCAGTTACAAAATCGATTTATTAGTTTTACGAAACGGGTTTAAGTTGAACTAACAGTATGAAGTTTGATAAAATTTACAAATGCTTCCGATAGTTTTAACAAAATGTCTTAGTCAGTATTACTTAAGTAAAAGACCAATAAAGATACTTTAAAATTAAACAATTTGTTGTTGGTATTACAAACAAAATTTTGTTGTTTTTACGAAACCTTGAACTTTGTATAAACAACTGACAAACATTGTTAGTTTTACTATATGCTACTGTTAAAGTTACGAAATCATATAATTGAAAATTGCAAATGTATTTCGTAATATATAAAAAACCTTTAATTTCGTAGTAATAATAGATAAACGGTGTTAATGTTATAATAATTATTTGTCCAAATTACGAAATCATACAATTAAAAATTACAAACAATTTTCATATGTATTATCTGTATAAAAAATTGACACTAAAGGTTAATTGTACAAATAATGTCACATAATTAAGACATTTTATTTGTTATACATACATTTAGAATAATTTGGTCCCACATATAACTAAATATTAATTTGTACACAACGTTAAAGTCATGAAATTTTAGTGCAAGCTACGTATTTCTCAATATTATTTTTTTTAACGTCACTGATAATGATTTCGTATATTTAATCATAAATGTTATTATAAACTACATAAATATTGGTATTTTATAATACGCTATGTTTGTTACTATTACCGAAATATTTTCGTAAATTTTATCAAGAAATATTTGTGTAACCTACACATATAATCGTATATTCTAATATCTGTTATTGTTTTTCATTACTGATAAAGATTTGGTAAATTTTATAATACATATTCGTATAACCAATATCAACATTTGTATTTTCTAATTTACTATTCTTTGCTATTATTACCAATAATAATTTCATTAATTTTATTATGAAATATTAGTGCATTCTAAATTAGATTCGTATTTTAATATTAGGTACCTTATTTGTTATAAGTACTGATAATCATTTCGTAAATTTCATCAAGAAGTATTAGTATAACTTACATATACATTGGTATTTTGTAATACTCCATTTTTTGTTATAGTTACCAAAAGCATTTCGTTTATTTTTTCATGAAAAATTAGTGTAACCAGCAAATACAATTTGTATATTCTTTTCTATTATTTGTTATAATTATTGATTAAACATTTCGTAAAAAATTTTATACATATTCGTATAACCAACATAAATACTGGTATTTTCCAATATTCAATTCTTTGTTATTATTACGGACAACGGTTTCGTTAATGTTATAATGAAATATTAGTTGAAGCTACATTTAATTCTTATTTTTTTATATTCTAGGCTTTGTTATCATTACTGATAATGATTTTGTAAATGTTATGATAAATATTTGTACAACCAACATAAAAATTGGTATTTTCTTATAAAAAAATCTTTATTATTATTACCGATAATGAATTTGTAGATTTTATTATGAATTATTAGTATAAACTACATTCATATTGGTATATTGTAATACCCTTTTATTGTTACAGTTAACAAAGCCATTTCGTCAATTGTATCACAAATATTTGTACAAACTTCATAAACATTAGTATTTTCTTATAAAAAAATCATTATTGTTACCAATACTGTTACCAATACTTAATGATTTTGTAAATTATTTTATGAAGTTTTAGTAATAAATACATAAACATTGGTATTTTGTAATACTCTTTTTTTTGTTACAGTTACTGGAACCATTTCGTAAACTTTATCAAGAAATATTAATATAACCTGCATAATGTAACCAACACAATCGTATTTTCTAATGTTCTATTATTACTTTCCTGTTCAAGGAAAGTATTATAGACGTTCTTCTGTGTCTGTGTGTGTATTCTCTGACGATAGCGCCGAAACGCTTCATCCGATTGAGCTGAAATTTGGCAAGCAGACATCATTTGGTCATGGCATGAGCTGATTGTGATTGAAATCCTTCCACCAGGGTTGGCTCCAGACGAGGGAACTCCTCAACGGTCAACAGCAAAGACCCAAAATTTTGTATACGTATTCATTTATGATAGCAATTTCCAAGTTGCACCATGACATGGCTGATGTACCCTGGGTGGGCTCCCGACGAAGGAACTTCTCAACGGTCAACAGCAGGGACCCAAAAAATTGTATACGCACTCATTTATGATAGCAACTTCTAAATTCAACCATGACATGGCTGATGTGTACCCTGGGTTGGCCCTGGGTTGATGTGACCCAAAAATTTTTATAGGTACGCATTCATTTATGATAGCAACTTCTAAGTTCCACCATGACATGGCTGATGTACCCTGGGTTGGCTCCCGACGAGGGAAATCCTGAACGGTCAACAGCAGAGACCCAAAATTTCGTAGATAGCAACTTTCAAGTTCCACCATGACATGGCTGATGTACCCTGGGTTGCCTTCCGAAGAAAGAACTCTTCAACGGTCAGCACCAGAGACCCAAAAGTTTGTATACGCATTCAATTTAAATAGCAACTGCCAAGTTTCACCATCACCATGACATAACATGGAAAATTCGAAAAAGTCGAAAAAGTCATTGATTGACTGATAGATTTTATTTATGAAATTAATATTCAGATGAATTAAGTCCCTGGCTACTTAACAGAAAAGTCTTGGGGTGACACAACCGATTGTTTTAAATAATTACTGATAGAGATTTCTTAACATTTATAATACATATTCGTTTAATCAAGCATTTATTATATGTATTTTATTTAATATATATATATATATATATATATATATATATATATATATATATATATATATATATATATATATATATATATATATATATATATATATATATATATATATATATATATATATATTTATATATATATATATATATTTATATATATATATATATATATATATATATATATATATATATATATATATATATATATATATATATATATATATATATATATATATATATATATATATATATATATATATATATATATATATATATATATATATATATATATATATATATATATATATATATATATATATATTTATATATATATATATATATATATATATATATATATATATATATATATATATATATATATATATATATATATATATATATATATATATATATATATATATATATATATATATATATATATATATATATATATATATATATATATATATATATATATATATAAAAAAGCCACTTACATCGTGACGAAATTTTCTCACTTTTTTTTTTTTTTTTCTTTCTTTAGATTTCTTTCTTTTTTTTCTTTTTTTCTTTAGAAAGAAAATTTCTCCTCTTTCCGCAAGTGAGAGGCATTCATCATTCTCGTTAACACCTAAAGCATTCCCGAATCCGATCAAGGGAATCCTTCGTCACGATGTAAGTGGCTTTTATAATTATTTACTTTATAATCATCTTATTGATCAATTCTAAAAAGAATATATACACAAAACTATCAAATATTTCAAAATATTGAATTTTTACATATTTTATGTTTCGTTCATTGTAAATAATCCATTTAGGTTAAAGGTAATCTTTCCAACTAATAGGAAAGAGCTGACTGCTTCCTTTCATTGATATGAGGGCATGTCACGCTTTTAGTTTTAAGTTTTCAGCTGAATATTGATCGCAGCTTCTTTATATCACACTTTTAGAAAATAAAAAAACGAAATTCGAAATTTTAAATTCTTCCATCTGTCAAGTAGCTCGTCTTGTCTTGTTATTTCCCTTGAAATAATAGGAAATTGAGTGAGTTTACGTATAAAGAAGGATTGTAGCTTAATTTTTGAGATAATTGGATGAAGGGTGAGCGTTACTAGTTGTAAAATGGGCCCAACTTAAACCTACTCCTCTTTCCGCAAGTGAGAGGCATTCATCATTCTCGTTAACACCTAAAGCATTCCCGAATCCGATCAAGGGAATCCTTCGTCACGATGTAAGTGGCTTTTATAATTATTTACTTTATAATCATCTTATTGATCAATTCTTAAAAGAATATATACACAAAACTATCAAATATTTCTATATATTTATATATATATATATATATATATATATATATATATATATATATATATATATATATATATATATATATATATATATATATATATATATATATATATATATATATATTTATATATATATATATATATATATATATATATATATATATATATATATATATATATATATATATATATATATATATATATATATATATATATATATATATATATATATATATACCTATATATATATATATATATATATATATATATATATATATATATAGATATATATATATATATATATATATATATATATATATATATATATATATATATATATATATATATATATATATATATATATATATATATATATATATATATATATATATATATATATATATATATATATATATATATATATATATATATATATATATATATATATATATATATATATATATATATATATATATATATATATGTATATATATATGTACATATACCTATCAATCTAAAAAATATATTAATTTCATCAATATAATAAAAAAATCAATATAAATTTATAAACATTTATTTCATTTCAATTGGTGCATAGGTGCATAGATGACTGCATAGGACTTATTTAAAAGTAATATTATTACAAGTATATCTTTTAAAACAGAAGCAATCAACTGATGTGCAGTTTCTTTTTGTCATACAAAAATTATGTATCTCCATGTGTCAACTATTTAATAAAATGTCGAAAACTTCTTTTTGCGTTAGAACAGCAAAGAAGTTTCTTATCCAGTATACCTACCTACTTAAAAAGGATCACTGTCTTGAGAAACAACTTTAGTGCTCAGTCACATAGGTACTCTATTTGCGGAGCCGTCCTCGCGAACCAACCAAGGACGGTGGAGTCTGGAGTTCTTCTTTTTATGATCCATGCAATAGTTTTTGACTTATGGTCGTTTTCCCAAGAGCGTCAATGCCACAACTCTATGGATGCACCATTTCAATACCTAGAACAAGATCTCTGAAAATCTCAAAGCGACAATGCAACATTTTGTCTACGAAATTAAATGTTTACATTTACTAAAGTAAATTTGTAACTTCTACATATCTGTATTAGTTAATGACACGTGGCAGACTTCCCGCGTTCGAGAAATTGTCGTTAGATATTGACACGATTCGAGTGTTGCTAACTAACTAATAAATGCCTTTTTTTAAAGATAAATATTATCTTGAAATCTGCCAGCTTTATATACCTACAGTAGCGAGCACAGAAATCTTTCCAGACTGAAAATATCAGTTTTTTTAATGTTTTTTGTTGTGATTTCTTAATAGCTCTTTAGTCCAAATTATTAAGCAACACTGTTTAAAGATGATAATACACAAAAAAGTGCCTATTTATTGTCAAAAAATTTCAATGTCAAAAAATTCTGGTTTTCCTTTTATATACTCGATACGACGAACTGTCAAACTCGTGACTCGCGATACACATCCTCCGCGAAAAATACTTCTATAAATTCGTAATCAATCGCTACTTTAAGAAATTGTGAGTCTATTTACGTTCTACAGTGATACCACATCTGTGAAAGTGTCTGCAACTCTGCAGCCTTTACGGGTTCAGCAGCAGTGGGTGGCTGACATAGGCCCCTTCTTTGAACTTTATATCAACGCTTCATTCTAGAACTGTCTCGTGTGACTTATAACTGAACTGCATGTTAAGACGAAGCCCGAAGAAAGCAGCGAGATCGGCGCAGCGGTTTGAAAGATATAATCCATTTAACATCGAACAAAAGACGTGAGGTTGCCTTGTAAAATATCCCCTAACTAACGGCATTTCTGTCCACCCGGTATCATCCACATATAAAGAAACCGAAAGGCGCCATTCATCTAAACATAAGAATATCTTTGTGAACAGTGCAGTCACGCATTTTCGTTTCAACAAGATCCAAAAACCATTTAAACGTAAAGTTATATAACGACTTTTGTCTAATTTCATGGAAACGAGGATACGAAGCATTTTCATTTTAATTTTTGGTTTAATATTAGGCGGTTAGCGAGCTCAAAAAACGTGGATTCATTCGAAATTTTAAAATAAATTGAAATCTCATTCTATATTGAGGATCAGTCAATGTGATTATTTATTGTTTTTGCTTTTTTCGTTTCTATCGAAGACATTTTGTTTTGCAAAAGGATAAGCTTGGTTTTTGAGATGTGGATGAAATGCGGATCATTCAACGGTGGCAAAGGGAAACCCATTAACGCTACATGTACATAGTTTCGAAAGTGGTACACATCCATAGGGGGAGACAGGGCAGGTTGGTACACAAAAAATCAAACTCATATATTTTAAACAACAATGGTTGAAATATTCCACTTTTCTTGCATCGGTATGCCATAACTACTCAAGTCAATAAAACCAACAACAAAAAACATGAAGGTTTAAAAATATATAGAATATTAAGGTTTTAATGAAAAATGGGTTTTGTGTCATTGTGCCTCACCCACGGGACACAATCGTACCTACATTAGAAGGGACGCTTTGGTACTAATAGTTAATTATATGACAATGGTTAATAAAAACCAAAATCTGTAGCTGAAAAGTAATTTTATTATTTTAACAATAATCAGCCTCATAATTCTCACTTATAATCTCAATTGGATAACAAAACTAACAGTTTTGGTAGGTTTCGTAAACCAATTACATAACTTAAATAGTGTCTTTGTAAACAAATCAAACAACCTTAAAAATGTTAAGAAAGTTTTGCAAATTATTAACATGAAAAATATATATATATATATATATATATATATATATATATATATATATATATATATATATATATATATATATATATATATATATATATATATATATATATATATATATATATATATATATATATATATATATATATATATATATATATATATATATATATATATATATATATATATATATTTTATTACCCATGCAAAGCTATTATATAAACAAACTATATAAAACCCAAGTATAACTTCCAGTCTGGCAACACTTAAATACGTACCTGTGTCAACTTGTTTGCCCGCATTCGCGCACCATTATTTCATTCGCTCGCAAGTGCTCTGAAGTGATCATTACCTTTCTGGCGGACAGCGATGGATAATGCGAACCCCACAGAGTCACAAACTCTCCTAAACCTGATGGTTGAATGGGGCATCAGTCAAGAAACGATAGACGTTTTTAAAGGTAAATTTTTCAAAGTATTATTTTGTTTCGTTTTATTCTAGTATGAAAAGAAGGAACAGAGAGAATTCGGTATAATTGCAGTGGCTACACCGCTTTCTATTATCATGCGATGTGAGCCATCCATGTCAGTTTTCTATATTTAAAAAAATCAGGTAAGTACTTAATCCACGCTATTATACATATTTACAACTGTATTGCAGGAGACATACCACATCCCAGCATCTTCTTATGGATCCGGACAATATATACCGGCAAAGGGAAAATTAATTGATAGATATTACAATCAACTGCGCCTACTCCGTCAAGCTGGGGTGCTGCCTGCCTATAAAAAAAGGAAGATTGCTGAAGATCAACAACTTGGCAAGTATTTCTTTATATATTACTATACTACAGGATGATTTTGTATAGCTACAGGCCACATCAGAAGTTGATTCTGTTCACGAAACTGAACAACTTTGGTTCTACGACTTTTCGTTTTTTTTTTAAATATCGACTCGTACATTTTAAAAAAAAAATCTTCTAACCCCTAAATGTGAGTGGTCAATGAAATTAGTTTCTCGAAAAGCTAAAAGTTTTAGAACAAAAGCTGTTCAGTTTCATTTGCAGAATCACCTACTGAATTAATTATTAAAGACTTACAGCTACTTAAACAACCTGTACAGGGTGTGTTTCTTCCTCTATTTAGGAGAATGTTCTGTAGATCAATCTGAATCACTTTTAATTTATACTCTTTTCTATCCTATATTTATTCTATATTTCTTAATTTAATCACTTTTAATTAATAATTAAAGAGCGTGCAAGAAAAAGAACCCTATTAGGGTGATATCGTTCTCTTACCATCTGTCTGTCTGTATGTCTATCCATCCGTCTGTTCGTCCGTCTCACGATTACGTAGCTTTACGTTTTATACTTACAAATTTTATATTGTGCAGTAATGCTGAAGAATTGATCCATCAGATAAATTAACTTTGAAAAAATACAAATAAAAATAACCGTTCAACATGTTGCCCGAAGCGAGAGTTGAACCCGCGTCCTTGAGGCGGATCGATTCTGCAGTGTTACTTCATAATCTAAAAAAATAAACTGCCTAATAACAAATTAGAGCCTTAGTGCCGGCAGAGATTTAGAATATCTATCTACGTTCTCGACTACCCATGGTCGCCCCACTTCTCATACTTTTTCGCCCATTATCAATTTTAATTTATAATTTAATCCTTAACAGTAATTGTACAATAGGTAGGTATGAATTATACGGGAGACAAAGTGATTGAATATACATAATATATCTATTTTAAGCTATTACAATATTTTGAAATTTCAGATGTAGCATTAGACGACAAACAAGCCAAAGAAACGTGGACGTGGTTGAAATACAACAGAGAACCATGGACGCTTGTAGAAGAAAAGTGGACTCAGTGCGATTATAGAAAAAGGAAAATATGTGAAACCAAAAAAAACGCTAACGGATGTATTCACTGAATGGCCGTGTCTTAAACAATCTAATGCATACCGACTAGTAAGTTATATCCCTAATCTAATAAGTATCTTTGAAAATGTATGAAACATGTCTTTTCATTTCAACTGAATTTATTGACTTAATCCCTGCTCATTTTAATTTTAATCAGGATAGTTCAGTGGGTTGAATATCAAAGTATCCGTTATGTTATCGATAGCATCTTAACTATACCATCTGAAACTGAATACTCTTTTTATATAATAAAACATATCTTGGTGTCTGCTAGTGGTGACACGACTTTCATATGTTTAAAAATTCCTTGTATAGGATACAATGATCATTTACTAGCATATCAGCTGGAAACTTATACCCAAACAAACGAATGGAAATTGATTTATTTAAAAAGCATTTTTCTGTATCCTTCTTTTTGTCATACACTCTCCGGTGGTAATAAATATTTTAGATTGAAGTATATTTAGACCTATCTTTAAAATTATGTTGTAGCTTTTAGATACGTTTGTAAGTTGATTAAGGTATTTTTTTAATAATTAAAATATTATTAGGTATTTTTATATTAAGGTATTTTTTTAATAACTAAAATACCTAATATTTTTTTATTGACATTTAAAAAAAACGAAACGCCGAATGGACGAAAAAACCTATGTCTCCATTGTATAAACCATAGTTTGTCATATGTCATTTAGTTAGTTCCGTGTCTCGTTTTTTTTTTAATTTTTGCAAAAAAATAGACAAAACCCAAAAATTGATTTAGGTTCCTTAGTCTGCCGAATCTTTAATTTATAATTGTAGGTCCACCAAGTGTATTGTAATCTTGCGTAATTGGTATATTGAAATTCTCTAAATTACCTTAAAATTGCTTTGTACGAGTTGGATAACTAAGTTGGGTTTTGTAAAGGTTAAAATATGTGTAGGTATTCAGAATAATAATTCATAGCTCACCCTAAATTAGGTTATAAGTTTTATGATTATTAATAATTAATAAATGTTTCGAATTTTACTTGTTCTGTTTTATTATTATTATTTAGCACCATACTCTATTTTATGATGGATTAGAAATAATGAGTAAAGAATCAAGGATACAAGTTATAGTAATTATAATTTCTTTTTATTTAGTGTAAGCTTTTGTATAATTAATTTGAAATTGTTAAAAGTTTTGTTTTCAACTGAATTGTATTGTAACTTTAATCAGTATTTTTGGATATATTTAAAAATAAAATGTTATATATTCGAAACTTGTTCCTTAGTTTGTCTTGTATCTTTTCTACACTAGGAATCCACGTTATGTTTGCCTGATAATTTCTTGTAAATTTAATGTTTAGTTTTCCTATAATAATTTATGTGAAATAATTTTTCCTACAATTATAATTTTTTGACTGTTTGTAACTTTTTAATCTGTATTCGGGGGTACAATTTACTAATATCTAAAGTTTAGTAGAGTTTAATCAATTTTTTAGTACAACTTGCTAAACATAATGTGTAAACGATGTAAGGTTATCGGTAAAAATGCATGTGTCATAATTTGCAAGATTGAAAATATTTACAAGTATTTGTTTAAATATTTTCTTTAAAAAATAATTGTAAATATTTACAATTTTGTAAATTACTTATGATACTTACATAAATATTTTACCAATAACCTTACATCGTAAGAATATTTTTGATAGTAAGTTTATACTAAGAAAACAGGTCAAACTCTACTAATTAATATTAGTTAAATATACCACCGAATACTGATTTAAACTTGGAAAAAATAATAATAATTTTTCGTAAATTTGATAAATTTGTTCACGTAAATAGTACGAAAATTAACAGACAAATATATCCTGGAATTTTAGTAAAAGGTACGAAAGTACTAAGAAATAAATTTGGAATATACAAAACTTTATTGTTAAAATATACCCAAGAATAGTGTTGAAAGTTACAAAACTTTACAGTTAAAAACAGTAATAATTCTTCATGCTTTTGACAAATAATTCCAAATAAATTATACTAAGGTTTTACATTAAATATACAAAGAGATTGTTAGTCAAATATAACCAGGATTCTTAGTAAAAGGAACGAAATGTACTAATAAATATGTATGGAATACACAAATGTTTATTAGTACAATATACTCAAGAATAATGATTAAACCTACAAAACTTACTGCTTGAAAACAGTAATAATTGTTCATAATTTTGACAAATAATTTCTAATAAATCTTACTACTACATACATTAAATGTACGAGAAATTATCAGTTAAATAAAAGAAGGATTCTTAGTAAAAGACACGAAATATACTAATAAATAAGTATGGATATACAAAACTTTAATAGTAAAATATACCCTAGAATACTGATTAAATCTACAAGAATTTTGCACTTGAAAACAGTACTAATTCTTCGTACTTTTAGCAAATAATTTTAAATAAATTATACAGAAAAAATAATTAAATATACAAAAAATTGTTAATCAAGCTTAACCAATATTATTATTTAAAGTAACGAATAAATAATAATGGAATGTACAAAACTTTATTAGTAAATATACAATGGAATACAAATTAAGTCTACGAAAAATAGTGGTTGAAACAAATATTATTAATCGTAAATATTTCATAAATTGTACAAAAACATTTATTGGATTAAAAAAAATATATCAGTAAAGTATATCATTTATTCCAGGTTAAATTGATGACTCGTACTAAGAAATAACTGTGAAATATACTAAAGATTATGAGTAAAATATACCCAAGAACACCGTTAAACTTACAAAATTCTTACCTTAAATTTAACTAATCTCTTTATTAACTTTTACAGAAGTTGCATATAAATCTTGATTACTTTAATCGAGATTATCTTTAAAAGAGACTAAATAGTCTGTCATATTTACTTCGTATATAGAGAAAAATAATAAAAAAATATCGTTATAATAACATTTGAGTTTTGTAAAACTAACCAACTGATTTTTCATAAAGTCAATCAATAATGTAAATTATTTGTACATTTTAATGAATTAAGTTTGGTAAATCTTTTGTACATTTGACAAATGTCATTTTGTATATTTAAGTAGAGTATTTATTAAAATTGCTAAGAATTAGCAATTAAAAGCAATTGAAAAGAATTGGTAAAATCAACCAATTTCTTCGTGAGGCCTATAGTTAAGGTCGGCGTTGGTTGGGATAACAAGGAATTTTGTAAATGCAATCAAACATTTCTCTCCGTGTACGATACTGTGTATTGTTCCACGGCAATAAAGTCGTACACCTCCAAAAACTAGATATATTGACCGTATATGCAATTTTTAGGGAAGATCATTGATGAAAAAGAAGTGATAAATGCATATTACTCGCTCGTGGAGTCTCACCTGCGCTATGGCATACTTCTATGGGAAAATGCCGTCAATATAAACGATATGTTTATTTTGCAAACACGGGCAGTGAGAGCCATTATGGGTTTAAATCAGCGAGAATCGTGCAAATCTTTATTTATAGAACTACGTATTTCCACGATATATGACATTTTTGTTCAAGAATCTAGGTAGATATATCTGAATTCTATAAGAAAAAGCAAACATGTTTAATCGCAATGAAATCGCGAACAGCAATGAAATCCTTGTATCGCGCAATGAACACGCGCGATACAAGGAATAAGTCACTTTATATCCATTCATCGCAGGCTGCCACTTCAGAGTTCCAAAGCATAGAAGCGAAATTTTTTATAACAAGCTGCCACAAAACTCGAAAGATTCTGAATAATAATGTTGAGTTTAGGAAACGAATAAAACAATATTTGTTATCTAAATGTTTGTATAATTTGAGTTTGTTTTAAAATAGGGATTTATGTTATTTTATTTTACTTAATTGTTACATTTGAATTGTTTATTTCATGTATGTATTGTCTACATCATAAACGGTTTTTAAAAAAATAAATATGATTTAATTTGATTTGATTGTATAAGCGTAATATTGATGTTTTGCTGTTGCAAGGTATCCCAAGGATGTCTTTCTGTTGCAAGGACAGCAAACAACAATCCATTCTCGATTCTCGGAATGAATGTAGTCTGACTTAAGCGAATTTACTACGACAATATTAATTTTCACTTGCCTCGGACTATTTCACTTACGCATACATTAATACGCTGCCATCACAATCCGACAAAATCCGCTTTGTTAAAACCAATTGAAACTTCAATAGAGATGACGGTTACAAACTCCCTTCTACGTGTAACCCTCTTTTATTTGTTCTCAATACCCATCGCCGAGCGCAAGGACGTAACGCAAGATACAGTGAGTGTAGTGTGCACAACGGATTTTCAAAATTGGCCGTTATTATCTGCAGCGGTTTGCCGCCTACCCGCAGATGATTATTGGCAGCACTTTAGTCTACACTGGGAAGCGGCGGTTGCAACATCGCCGAAACATCGGGTGTTACAAATTTCACTGGACAAATTCGTTTTTGTTTCATTATATAAATAAATAGTTTAAAAAGCGATGAGCAGGATGCGCTGTCTAGCGGTAGGTAAAATATCGCTAATATCATGTATTAAGCGATATTTTACTTACCGCTAGACCGCTCAAACTTTTTTCAGCAGTCAAGATTTACAGATTTAATACATTAAAATAAATAAATAAAAAACTTTTTTTTGTTTTTTTTTGTTTTATTAAAAAATGCTTACTTGCTCGTACTGATTCATCCCATTCGAGGATGCCGGCAACAAAACTCACCCTCTATAAGCTAACTGTTACTATAAGTATATTATAATTAATATACTGAATATTCAAGTTAAAAAACTATTTAAATTTTCATATATTTAATATTTTCTTGCCTTAACAGTTAATTTAGATAATTTGTGTAATAAATTATAATCTAAATAAGTAATTATTGCTCTTATTTGAATAAATATAATTTGTCAGAAATGACACTATAAATAAGTCATTAACTAAGAGATTGGCCATACTTGTAGGTAGAATATGTGGAAAATCGTTATTATTAGTCTAAGAATATGGCGAAACACGAGATGTTCGACGACATCGACGAACCGATTGGGTATTCAGTACAAGCCCGCTTAAACAACTGCATAAAGGTCTTTGGAGTTGGGAAATTTCGATATCAAAATGGAAAACTTATACCCCGGGGTTTAATATATAATTTATATGCTTTGTTTCTATTAGTAGTTAATTCGCCGTGGCTCTGCTATTATTACTTTCGTCACATTGCGGAGCTTGAAAATATGGATTATCCGAGAGTCTATATTCTTGGTGCAAGTGCGTCAACTTTGCTACCGGTTGTGTCTTTCTATACCGTTGCTTATAAGTGCTGGGACAGCCAGAATACTTATATAAATATGATAACATTGATTCAAGAGTTTGACCGCTCCATCATTGTTAACAGACGAGCATTTTATGCAAAACTAAAAAATAAAACTTTGAAGTATATTGTCTCAATTTCTACAACATACACTTTATATTTTTGTTTGGTTTGTAGCTACTGTAGTATTGACAGAAATTACTATCCTTTCCTTTTATTTGAAGTGTTAAACGATTTCTTAAACATTTATTTATTTTGCGATATCACTAACATCGATTACAGGATTCGATTGTTTTACAAGAAGATTGTATTGTGGTGCGATAGTATAGAAATTGGTAATCAAGATCCAAAGATTCATTTCTACAGAACAAAGCGATACGAATTTGTAAAGAAACGTGTTAACGGAAATGGCCTTAATATTTTCATTGAGGTTTATGATACGCTAAAATATTCTATTAAGAGTTTAAGTAACGTGTATTATGCTCAAGTGCAAACGCAAATTTGGGCCAGTTTTACTTCATTGATATTTACTACATCAGCATTGGTTGATATAGCTGGAGGAAGCTTAAAGACAAATCTAAATGTACTGACTACATCCGTTACCTTCTGCGAATTTAAATACCCAAATTTTAACAATTAACTATATCTTTTTACAGACAGATAAACCACTTAGAATCGCTGCAATCACAGGATGGTTGGTGCGTTTGTTCGTCTGGCTCATGATATACTGCGTCAGTTTTCAACGCATGAAAAATTACATGTCGAGAATTGCGGATACGTTTACAAAACTAATCACCAGGGACCCGGGTTAGTTAGTAATTTAATATAAATAATTTAATTTAATATATTTTTATATAAAAAAATTTAATAATAATTATAAATTTAATATAAGTTAATTATTTATAATTAAATATGAAATTTATATAATGAATTTAATATTTTTTTTTATATAAAAATATATTAAATTTATATTAAATTTATATTAAATTCATATTAAATTTATAATTAGTTATATATATACCTTAAATTTTTTATTAAATTCATTATATAAATTTTATAATATATTTTTATATTTAATTATAAATAATTAATAATTATTTAAATTTATAATTAATTATATATATATATATATTGTCTTAAGGTCTGTTAATTGGAAGAAATCATCGTTACGTTTGAATTTCAGATTCTGTGACGTCACGAGCCGCACGCGGTTTTTTGATCCACAACTGCGCCGTTGCGCCTGTGCAGTTTCCGGGTCTCCTATCTTTTAACCACTCATTTTTAATGACTTTCTTAGCATCTATCACTTCCTTTATTATTGTAATTCTGCAGATATCACACTCTGAATATTACCCTAATTAATCAAGTACCTAACTAAATTGAGTGTTTTGTAATAATAATACTTTATAACTCTTTTTATTAATGTTAATGTTCTATTTGTAATTCCGTGGCTATCCCACTCTGGATATAGCATTAAGTAATCAATTAACTCAACTAAATGAAGTATTTTTATTACTTGATTATCATAATATTGAAGAGTATGTACTTAGACTTTAATGTTTGAATTTTATAGTATATGTAATACTTTTCTGTCATATCATTTATTTTTTATATGGACCTATTTCAGACAACGGTATCATAAAAATAATCATGAAAGTTTTTGACCTACCTATTATAATTCATGTAATTAATAAATATAAATATTGCTTACTGATATCAATAAAATAAGGGTTTATTTGAACACACTGTGAATATCGCATTAATTAATCAATTAATTGAATCGAATGAAGTGCTCTGAAATTACTATATTATCATAATATTTAGTAGTATGTACCTAAACTTTAATTTTTAAATTATTATATATGGGACGTTCTTCTTTTTCATCGATAATGACATATCTACTCCACAAAAAAAAATGTTATTCCTCCAAAATATTCGGTCTCCTCGCTTTTTTTTTGCACAAAAAGTCTATTGATAATGCAACCATTATAATAACATTAACATTGGAATTTTATTATTATTACTTTTTACAAAATGATTGTGACATAGTATACAAAATGGACGTAATGAAGGTGTTTTACATGCAGTTTTACTGTGTAGCTCTGCGATGCCCTATGGTAAAAAAATGCTCTCACAAAAACAACATATGGAATCTTTTAATACAAAATATTTATTGAACTACTTATTATTAAATTAATAAGAAGAAAATAAACATATGTATTTATATTATTGAATAAAAAATATTTTATTAGCGTCTCTATTACTAGCGTGTCTCTCGATATATATGTTTTTTGCTACCTTCTATCACTCATTTTATGAAACAAATAACGCGCGTTCGCAATTTTGGCCTTGATCGCTATAAAAATAGGCAACAGCACGGTTCCCTCTCCCCCTTGGACGTCTTGCTTCTTTACACTCTGGCGAGCCAAGTCTTTCGCACAAAGATATCAGAAGGAGGTGCGTGTGTGTTCATTTTTCGTCCGCTCTGTAACGTGGCGTCAAGCAAAAATGTGACTGGTATTGAATATTTAAAAAAATATATTTATAAAAAGAATTCCGTCATATCGAGCTAGATAACAATAAATGTTTTTATTCTAGTTGAAATTCTACAGTGAAAATAAATGTTGTTTCCGCTCCGACAAAATTTGAAATAAATCAAAAAGTCAAGTAACACTGTGATGCATTATATGTTTTTGAAATCTACGATAACGAGGCAGTGATGTAACACCCCTTTTATTAAAGAAAAGATTTTTTTTAAACAAATTTAAAAATTAATATCGAATTGTCTGATCTGATAAAATCTGATCAAAATACTCGTACATTTATCGAAAGCTTCACAAAATTTACTTTCTTCAGATCACTTTCTCAAAATGAGCTCATTAATGGGTATACTCACTTTCATCGCCTAATGCTTTGATCAATAAACAGGAATGAAGATCCTAACGTTAAGGCGACTTGATACCTGGGAACGACCATATCTGAAGAATTTTAGTTTTATGAGTTTTTTTTGAAAAATATAAGCAGTAATTTAAAAAAGTTTCTGAGTGAATCCCTCGATATGGAATCAATTGAAAATTTGGACTCAAAAAAGTTGCTCATTGCCTTGGACATTGAGGCTTTAAACTGACTTTGAAAACTGTCAGGCGCGTTTACTCCTACAATGTAGGCGGTGAGTGTTTTTTATTATAATTTCATTATATTGACTGGTTAATTTTCTAGGGTAGCACTTAGCCACATTTTTAATTTAGGCCCTACATTACAATGAATTAAAACGCGAGAGCGCTCTGAGCGTTACGCTAAATATGCTTTGCCATTAACACCCTTATACCACCACTGCGTAAAGATAGTTATTCTGTGCTAGCACTGCGTTAGAGCATTTAGTATGGCAAGCGCGAGCGGGCGTAGAATCTGCGGTTGGCGCTTCGTCAACGCTGGATTTTTATTGGTCAAACCCTACAAAATTGACTCCGCCAATTTTTTCGCGTGTACGCCCATTTCAGATATTTTTTTGAGGTCTCATGTCGCCTTAAGGACATATTGTGGTCTACTAAATGCTGTTTTTTAACCTTTTCTGAAGTAGAGGTACAGAGCATTTGAAGTCCAACTAACAGCGTAGACGCAGAACGCTCATTTAGTAAATATATTCGTAATGTTGTTACGGACAGAAGAACGACTTTAAAATAATCAAATGGTAAAATATTTAATTATTTTTTTTTATTTATTTATTTATTTGCAGCTGTTATAAAAAACATATGCAAATATATATGTTATAAAAAATGATATAAAAAACATATACAAACATATACAAAAAACAAATACAACAATGCTAGCTTTAATTAACATTAGGTATATGTAAATTTTTGGTGTATAAACTGTTGTTTTATTATATATTAAGTTAGTTATATATATTAAGTTACAGCCATGCAACATGACGTCCCCCTTAAGAAAACTAAATTCGCCCAACGACATTTTTCTTTTCTAGCTGTCCGACTACACAATAGAATACATTCGGAATTAAAAGTGGAGTTAGATACCACACGAGGAAGAAAAATTATGACGGAATGGTTGATTGAGCTAGGAAGGAACGAAACGGAGAAATTAGTGCTGTATAAGAATACCTAACTACATAAAATTACTACTTTTATGTATATGTATAGATTATATGTATAAATGTATATTTGTATATATGTGTATGTGTAGATGTATATTTATATATGTGCATGTGTATATATGATTATTTAATATTATTATGTATAATATGTTACTAAATTATGCTAGGTCTATGTAAAATTAGTGTAAATATAGAGCTACCACATAAAGCAATGCTACATTATGTTACACTTACCAATTAAAAGAAAGGAAAAAATAATACATAAAAGTACGGCCATCACTCCAGCAAGGTAGACTTTAATTTTATTAATCTAGTATTATAAATGTGTGTGAAATATTAATAAATATATAAATAAATAAACAAATCAATATTTATTATAATATGCAAATATTTGAGAAATTTCGAATATTTGATTTTTTTGTGAAATCGCTATTTTACACTTGTCACTGATTTTATATTGATACCCTATGCCACTCGGGATGACATAGCGATTCTAACATTACCACACACTTCTTAATCGGTTGAATCATTTAGAAGTTATGGTGGAATAAAAACGGAAAACATTAATACATGAGCCCTAAATACTTTACACTTCTGACTTGTGGGCAGTCGTTTAAAAATACGAAATATCCTGTGTTAAACGGAGGAGTGAGAAATATAACAATAACTCTTTGTTGAATAGTTAACACTATAACAGCGGAGAACGTACTCAGTACTTGATACACAATTTTCTGTAACTCGCGACTCACGTTCTGAGGGCGTGATCGACTATGATACAGTTTGTTTAAAAATCACGTACTCAGTTCGTAATTCTCCCTATACTAGCGTGTAGCTTAGTCTTTTACATTTACATACATATGCAATTTATTATCTTAAATCGCGAATGCAGGGTGAGGGGACTAATGGAAAGTGATCCCCCCACCATGCAAATCGAAAGTGGCAGACATAGGAAGGAAGCAAACTGGAAAACGAGGAAACAAGGAAACAGTCTACTATTACCCAGATTGCAACTTACCTACCACTATGCTACTATCCATGTTTCAAAAATGTCCTCACAAAAAGAAATATGGTCAATGATTTGTATGATTACTTCCTGTACAACTTTTTTTCTTCAAGAAAATGCCCTTTATGAAATAAATAATTTCGTAACTAATCATATTTTTTGTTTTATTTTTATTTATTATCCCGAAGACATATAAGTTAGTCTAATAGATACAAAACAAGTTGTGGCTATATCTAATCAGGTTATTTTTTATAACCGTTACAATAATGCCAAAAACGCCCGCGGCCAATGTAACACGCGCTGTATAAATCGGCCGCTGTTAGTGTTAATATCAATGTACATACTTATTATTATTATAATTACCTCTATTAACCTTTTTTTTTCGACGAAACATGTTTATGACTATATCAACTGAGCACACTGGATAATCACTTTTATGCCTATATTATGTCAATAATATTATGTATAATGAAATTAAGTAATATAATTAAATGTTTTTATATTTGTTGATTTTGGATTCTAATATCATAAACAACAAATTACTGCTTCGTTTAAGTCAATAACAACATAAGAAAATTTTGTAATATAAAAATGTTCCTACATTTGTCGATTTTGTGTTCCAATATTAAAAACAACACAGCAGTTTCGCGGCGGATATGTACCTACTCTTACAAAGCACTTAATTTAGTAGAATTGATTAATTAAATAATGCTATATTCAAAATGTGACAGCTACATAATTACAATTACAGGGTTTAAATTAAAAAAAAAACGTATGAAGGTTTATCGTAGATATCACCCAATTTAGTTATTTCATAATTTGGTGTAACATTCAGAGTGTGCTATCTGCAATACTACAATAACGAAAGAGGTGATAGATCCTAAGAAAGTCATTAAAAATGAGTGGTTAAAAGATAGGAGATCCGGAAACTGCACAGGCGCATCGGCACAGTTGTGGATCAAAAATCCGCGCGCGGCACTTGACGTCACAGAATCTGAAATTTAAACAAAACGATGAATTCTTCCAATTCTACAGGCCACCTCACGTCTACGCTGACTAACCTGGTTCCCTTGTAATTAATTTTGTGAACGTATCCGCAATTCTCGACATGTAATTTTTCATGCGTTGGAAAGTAAAACAGTATATCGCGAGCCAGAAGAGAAAACGCATCAACCACACTGCCGTTGCAACGATTCCAACTGTTTTATCTATCTGTAAAGTGTTATAATTAAAACAAAAAATAGGGTATTTTATTTCGCAGTAGGTTACGTAAGTCATCAGTACATTAACATTTATCTTTAAGCTTCCTCCAGCGATATCAACCAATGCTGATGTAGTAAATACCAATGTAGTAAAACTGGCCCACATTTGCATTCGCACTTGAGCATAGTACACGCTACTCAAACACTTAATAGAATCTTTTAGCGTATCATAAACCTCAATGAAATGATTAAGTTCTCTAACATTAGCACGTTTCGTTACAAATTTGTATCGTTTTGTTCTATGGAAATGAATCTTTAGATCTTGATTGTCAGTTTCTTTACTACAGCACCACAGTACAATCTTCTTGTAGAAAAGTCGAATCCTGTAATCGATGTTAGTGATATCGCAAAATAAATACATTTTTGAAAAATCGTTTACCAGTGCACATATGATGAATGGATAAAAGTTTGGCTTAATAGCAACGTAGCTACAAAACAAACATCCATATAAACTGTATGTTGTACAAATTGGAATAATATACTTCAAAGATTTGTTTTTCAGTTTCGCATATAATCCTCGTCGGTTTAAAATAATCGATCGGTCAAATTCTTGAATTAATTTTATCATGTCTATATAAGTGTTCTGACTTTCCCAGCATTTATAGGCAGTGGTATAGAGAGATGCAACCGGTAGCAAAGCAGATACTCTTGAACCATACATATAGACTCTCAGAAAATTCAAATTGTCAATCTCCACAATTTGACATACATATTTGTAGATTAGCCACAAAAAATAAACTACTGATAAAAACAAAACATAAACATTATACATTAAACCCCGGGGTATAACTTTTCCATTTTGATATCGAAATTTCCCAACTCCAAAGATCTTCAAACAGTTGTTTAAGCGGGTGTGTAATGAATACCAAATTGGTTCGCCGATGAAGTCGCACATGTCGTATTTCGCCATATTTCAGACTAATACTAACGATGCCCGCAACTATGAAGCAATCACTTAAATATGACTTATTTATTGTGGCCTGTCTGACAAATTGTTCTTGTTTTAATTGAAACAATAATTGCTTATTTAGATTATAATTTATAATAAAATTATCTAAATTATCCAGTGGTAGGCATGATCATATTTTGTTCATTTTGAATATTTAAAGTATCAATTATATATTTAATTTATCAATTATCATAGCTATGTATTTATAAAACAAATAATTGAAATGTGCGCGTTAATAAGGCAGATCTAGAATATCACGCAATTAAACAAACATGTAAGTCACTTTTCTTAGTCTTTTCACTTTACACTCGATATGTAATTCCCACCATAGTTGTGTGATTACAATAATATGAAATTTCGATAAAGATATAAATACATGCTATAGCAATGTGCTAAATAGCAATGTGCAAATCGTGTACTAAAATAGGAACTTAGCTCAACCGAAAGAGACTCAGCAATACGTTAGAACGGAATATGAAATAAACTGTCATCGATTTTCTCGCACCAAACTACCTGTCGAACTTATAGAGGCCCTAATAAGCTTGAATACATTTCGTGCAGTGATAGATTTATCTGCATTATTTTCGGTGGGTAGTTTTAATACGGAGAAGTTACAGACGTTCATTTCACATTTCGGTCTGATGTACTGTCTCGTTCACATGAACTAATCTCCGATTTTAGTTCAAAAGAAACGCAATCGAGCTCATTATTTACGTAATTTTGAATGATTCATGGATATTTGATCCACAACTGTGTCGTTGCGCCTGTGCAGTTTCCGGATCTCCTATCTTTTAACCACTAATTTTTATAGACTTTCTTAGGATCTATCACCTCTTTCTTTATTGTAGTATTGCAGATAGCACACTCTGAAAGTTACACCAAATTATGAAACAACTAAATTGGGTGATTTCTACGATAAAGCTTCATACGTTTTTTAAAAAATTTTAACGCTGTAATTGTAATTATGTAGCTGTTTCATTTTGAATATAGCATTAATTAATTAATCAATTCACTAATTAAGCACTTAATTTAGTAAAATTAAGTGCTTTCTAAGAGTATGTACATAACCGCCGCGAATAAATAACTGCTGTGTTGTTTGTAATATTGGGACACAAAATCGACAAATGTAGGAACATTTTTTATATTACTAAATTTTCTTATGTTGTTATTGAAGTAAACGAAGCAAAAATATATTGTTTATGATATTAGAATCCAAAATCAACAAATATAAAAACATTTAATTATATTACATAATTTCACCATACATAATAATATTGACATAATATAGGCATAAAAGTGATTATCCAGTGTACTCAGTTGACATAGTCATAAACATGTGTCGTCGAAAAAAAATGTTAATAGAGTTAATTATAATAATAATAAGTATATACAACAGCGGCCGATTTATACAGCGCGTGTTACATTGCCCGCGGGCGTTTTTGGCATTATTGTAACGGTTATAAAATATAAACTGATTAGATATAGCAACAACTTGCCTTGTATCTATTAGACTTACTTGTATATACTTGTATATCCTTGGGATAAGAAATAAAAATAAAACAAATATTATGATTAGTTACGAAATTATTTATTTCAAAATGGGCATTTTCTTGAAGAAAAAAAGTTGCACAGGAAGTAATCATACAAATCATTGACCATAATTCTTTTTGTGAGGACATTTTTGAAACATGGAAATTAGCATAGTAATACGTTGCAATCTGGGCAATAGTAAACTGTTTCCTTGTGTCCTCGTTTTCCAGCTTGCTTCTTTCCTGTCTGCCACTTTCGTTTTGCATGGTGGGGGATCACTTTCGATTAGTCCCCTCACTCTGCATTCGCGATTTAAGCTAATAAATTGCATATGTATGTATACATATATAAAAGACTAAGCTACACGCTAGTACAGTGAGAATTACGAACTGAGTACGTGATTTTTAAACAAACTGTATCATAGTCGATCACGCCCTCAGAACGTGAGTCGCGAGTTACAGAAAATTGTGTATCACGTACTGAGTACGTTCTCCGCTGTTATAGTGTTAACTATTCAACAAAGAGTGTCATGAGACCCGAATAATTTTAGTATATTAGCTAATTTTCTAGAATACAATAATTATTATTTACCAATATACTTCCGGACGATATGAAAAGATTTATTTTTATAATAGGCGCCAGCCCGGAAGAAGCGAAGATTTATTCGGATCCACGAACAAGTGCCAGAGTACTTCCGCTGCTTAAAAGTTCTCTGGGGCGAGGGAATGTAGGCTGTGTCGGGATTTGCGCCAGTCAGCTCAGTCCATCTCAGGCACGGGGTATTAGAATCCCTTATTGACCCAGTCTACGGTAAGTTGACCATCCCCTATGGGATGAACGGCCTTTATGGATATTAAATTATTATTATCTAAGCCGCTCCTCCTACTAAATCGTATATATCATTTTCGCCCGCGCGCCCTCTTGCGGTGGCGCGGCGAGTTAGTTACCAAAGATTGCTACCATTTGCTCAATCCTGCACTGTGCTAATAATGCCCGCGTTTCGCCGCCAGGTGGCGCGGACGCCACGGCAGATTTTGTCGTTAATTTAAATTGAGCCTTTCTGGAATATACGTAAATTTATCTTGCAACATGAATAAATGTATTTTATTTCTTTGAGAAAGAATCATGAATTTATAATGAATTTTCTTAAGATATTACTGAAACTGATTTTAATATTTAATCTATGTATCTTAATCGATCCTTTCCTTTTACGGTTTTAAACTCGTTTTTATTTATACTGAAATGAAATTATATGATGATATAAAAATGAAATTGTTCTGATAATGTGATAGCTTCTCAGCATTATGAGTAAAAAATAAAAGATACTTTTCCGACATATATTTGTTGTTTATTTTCAATAAACCTGTTGCGAATACATTTCCCGAATCTAGATATATGATTTGGACTATTTATATTATTTATGAAACTTTAATTTAGTACGTCGATCGTCGAAAGGCCGTTCGAGATTTTATGAGAGTATGTTACAGTTGTTCCATTTTATCCGTGTTTCGATGAGCATTATTCGTATTGGTTTTCCCTATTTTTGCCCTACAATGATTCGGCAATTTTGGTGTCGGGTAACCTACACTTTCCAACGGTATAAATGACGGTAGTCTTTTTCTCTATAGTTTTTCCCTGCTATTTGAATTAGAAATACTATTTATTCAGGCTTGCACCCTGACGATGACTTCCAGCTATAATTATCTAGAACTTGGTTTTATACGACTTGGGTTTTTCTATTAATTTATTTGATTATTAATTGCCTCGGGAAGAACTCAATGCCACTTTGATTCTGCCACGTTTTAATCCATAGGATTGTCTAACGTGCTTTTTTAATTATATTTATTTATTTTACAGGTTACATTTTTAACTAGAGATCGCCGTATAATTTTAGAATTTACTGGCGGTGTCTATCGTTGATCCTATTCTCAAAATTACGGTTTTATATATTTAGAAAAACGTGTTAGCACGTATATATCGTGCAAGGTGCGTCTGAAGGACTAAAATATTGCACGACTTTGATATTTCAAATTAAATGAAAGAAATTGAGTTTACTTTAGAATCTACAGTGAGAATATATAAGCTACTTGCCCAAATAGGATGTGGAAATCACGCTGGAATGCTTTGCCGGCGCCGCACTTGAATTTAGTTATAGATTTTAAGAGATGACTTTGACTTTATAAATTATTTGCAGATGACGGTAGGCCACTCAAGATTGAAATGGAGTCCGGCGACCGGCCCGTCGCCGCGAGGCGAAACCGGTCGCCGCACCAAAACGACGACCTCTCCCAGCGAGTTCTTCAGGCCAAAAAAAAAACTAATCTCACTAGCGATCCTCTACTCCCGTGTTCAATCTAATCGCTAGTGATGCATATTATGCGATAAAATTCGCTTGTAACCTATACTACTGTTATGTTATGTTTGTTATCTAATTTTGGCAATAACTACTTATTTTAATGTTTGTAAAACCCGTAATGGTTTTTGACCATTACATGCCGGAAAAGATGTTCAGTCTTCGCCCACGAAGACCTTAAACACAAAAGATTTTAATAACTATTATAAGAATCTACCACCTAAAGCGTAGCCATCGCTACGGTTTTTCAGTTGCCGTGCTACGCCTGCTACGACATAAAAATTTTCTAAAAACTTCTATCATATTTTAATATTGACAGTTTAAATTACATTCATATCAAGAGATAACCCCTGCTTCTAGTCTCCTATTATTTAAAGAAATTAAAGTTTTATAAAAAAAAAACCCAATTTGGAAATTTTGAGGTTTTCCGATTTTCTACTAAGTTTATAAAAAGGAAGTTATTTTCATTTTTTGGTTCCTATTTCATTCTTCATAATTAGCTATTTATCCAAGTTAGAAAATGCTCTGCGAAACACGTCTTATACAACCTTAAATTTTACAATTTTTGATAAAGGGAATACAGTGGCCTGTGTCGTCTTTTTCCGCTCCGTCCAGGGTCTTGTCATTGTTCACCGTTTTGCCGTATTTCCTTTTTGAATTTTCCATTCATTGGTGTTTGTAGTAGCCCATATGATGCTCAGTTGTCGTCTTTTGCCTCGTTACGTCCGGAACTCGTCACCTTGGTAAGAGATGTAGAGAAGAAAGTCATATTAGTAGAGGGTTCGCTCCCAAAGCTTTTTTGCTTCGGAGCTTGAACACGAAAATGTCAATTTATATTCGTAGATCTGGACACAATATCGGATACTTTTTATAAAGTTTATCGATGTGTAGATGTACTAGTTCAAGAAAATGTTTAAAAGTTTGTCCAATTCCTATCTCCTTTATCCTGTTTTCCCCCCTTTCTGCCCCCCACTGCACAAATGCACTTTTTAAAAGTTGCTACACTGGTTTGAAGATCAATGCACTGTCAATTGGTATATCAGTCTCTATCTATTTAAACAATGCAGTCCGCATTTTCTCTCGCAATTTTGGGGAAATTGTCGCGTTCACGCGCTTGTCCGTTTTTGTTTACCGGTTGGTCCACGATACCGTCCCTGGTAATACTGCAGGTCGCTTTGTTGCCGGTGCTGACGTCATAGGTGGTTTTATCTATTTACGTGCCTCCTGGCCTTCCTGTTGCGGTGAAAAAGGAAATATTTCGACTTTTTACCTTAGGTTTGCGTGATCTGGAGTCGGATAAGCGTGATTGGATCTGAGTTACTTTGGTCGATCCTCGGGTATCTTCCTTTGCTATTTATTTATGTGGGTGTGCTGCGCTTTCGAGGAGTCGTGAGCGAATGCTGTTGATCTCAGTCGTCTGCGTCGTGGCTCTTACAGCTGCCATATAGCGTTTCCATTTTTGTCGTTTTATCATCGAAGTCCTCTTTCTCGTCGCTCTGTCTCGTTCTGGAATGTACAATTTTCTTTGCTGCATCATATGGTCTTACATTTTTTTTACTAGGGTTACGGTTAGCTGGCAAATCTTTAGGAAGGGTTTTGACAGGAAGGGCATATTCTCTGTATATATTTTATTTTTTATTTTAAAAATTTTGATGGAACAAAAAGAGACGTGCTTCTGCGTTTTCTTTACAAATTAAACAAACTTTAGCCTACTACATCTAGTTCTTACTATTTAACAAATTTTTTATTTTACTTTTGACCAAAATTCTCCCACATTGCTTTTAAATAAGCTTCCAGTATTTAATTTAAAGTTACATTTTATTAAGTGTCCCTTTGGGTACACCTTCCGATTTTTTAGAACTACTATTTTTTAAACAAGTGCTGAAGTTTTTCAGATTAAATTATTTAAGTAAAAAAGAAAATATAGATTTTGATAATGCTCCACTTTTTGTAAGAGCTTATCTTTAATTACTACAAAACCAAATATTATAAAGCAAACTATGTCTCAGCGTCGATCTTTAGTTATATGTGTGGCTGGCTTAATAAATTATGGGCAGATTAAGTTTCTAGCGTGATATCTTTTTTAAGAATATGGAAAAATTGAAGAGTGTATATTTATATGAAATTTATATGTTGTGAGATGTAGATAGTATCTCGTATTTTTATATTTAATTTATTAAAAAAATATTTTTATAATTTATTCCAATTATGGTTGGTTAATAGTATGTCATGGTGAGGGTTCCACTGACATTGATAAGTTTTTATATAATAGATTTTTCACCGTCTCAGTTTTATTGGTCTCCCCGAGTAAAAGTATAAGATATTTATATATATATATATATATGAGATTTCCCTTTAAAATATTTATAAGATTTTTGTAAAGAAAATGAACTATATATTGGTGACCAGTCTCTGTTGAAACAATAATAGACATCGATCCACATAATTTTAATTCATGCGGAAACGTGGACACTATAGTTTTTAATTTAAAAGAAGAATATGGGAAATCTTTAGATTTTTTTAAAAAAATATGTTTATGATACTATATATGGTGACTGTTCTGCGATCTAAAGCGCATATTAACTACGTAATTACTCTAGTAGTAGTAAGTTAATAGTAAATCTTATATACCTTGTTCGGCAAGAATTTATTTAACTTATCAGGTTTTTATGCCTTCCGAATTTAATGTTTGTGTTGAACATATATTTTACTGAGTTGTTATTATTTTTGTCTTGAGTGTGAATGATAGAACTTTCAATATTTTAGCTTAAGTTTTTCTCTTTCATGGTGCATCCATTCTATTTGCTTACGTCTACACTCAACACCTTCCTGACATACAACCTTTCATACTAAAACTGACTGCCTTGTAGTTACTCTTTTTATCAATTCTTGACAGTACAAAATGATTCTTCTCTACAGTATTGTACACTTTATCAGAAATTACGTGTTCAGCTAAGATTAATTCGCTACTAACTATGAGCGTTTGTGGACAAACTAATTTTGAGCAGCGTTTCAGCGGGACATAACGGAAAATCTATAAGTCTTTTTTGAAGAAAAAAGACAATAAAAACAATTCATGGTATGGAAAAAATATTCCATGTCCTGATAAATTCAGGATCGGACGAGATCTTTCTGTAGCTATATGTTGTAATATACAATGGTTTTTTTTTATCGTGAACATTCTAGTCGCTAATTAGAAATGTCAGCAGTTTCGCCATGTAATTACATAATAGTAAAATATAAATAATCATAGTAGAGTTTATTCATAAATGAATTTAGGACCTGTCCGTGAACAATTTTAATTTGAACGCGAACGGCTTAACGTCCGGTATACTCTATTTAAAATATAATCATATAAAATAATTTGTATCCTTCAGAGCCGATCAAAGTAAATTTTAATTCTACATGTCAGGTGATGTTTACAATAGACGGGTATAAGCACCCAGGTGTTTTTACTCCATGAGCAGGGTTAGATCACCGAACCCTTCAGTTTTGCTTATATGCAAATATATAGTATAAAATGATAGGTATAGAAGTATCTCAATCCTTAGACTTATCCGCATGGCTCTTTTTTTTTTTTACTATATTATATGTTAAATATATACATATATATGATATTTTATATAAATATTTTTGACGCGAAACTCGGTACTATTCCTCCTCCTGAACTTCTTCCAGACAATCCGGGTTCTTAGCCGGATAAGATGTTAAGGAAAAAAAATTTTTTTTAATTAAAAAAAAAATTTTTTTTTTAATGATGTTATCTAGTGTAAGTATGTGAAATTATATATATATTTATTTTACTTAAGGAAAATTTAGGGTTGTAGGTATGTGTTTTATTTTTATCATGCTACGCCCAAATGTATCTGTTATTTTATTCTTTACTTGTGTTTATTATTTCTGGCCATGAATATTTGTATCGAATACTTATATACTTTATCTGTTACATATGTTTACTTAATACTTTATATATATTTGCTCTGTTTTTATATTTTTTACTTTTTACTTTTCACTTGTAATTATCTCATGGTGTACCCAATATAGTCGTTACTTTTTGTGATTTTGCATGTTCTGGATTACATGTGGATATTTTGCGAATTCTGTTTGCAATGTGAGATGTTATGTGTATTTTATGTGACTCTAATTTTTACACAGGTCTTTTATGTGATACGTCCCACGATTTTTGCCGTGCTCGTCAACCAACACATAGGCTATAGGCGACTTTTTCGCGACGATTTTGCATTTTGAATATCTGGGCGCTAGTTTGTTTGAGAAAAACTCCGCTTTCCGTGATTGCATGTGATTTTTAGCCCATACGAAATCCCCGACTGAGAATTCGACGTGCTTTCTCCTCAGGTTATATTTTGAGGCGTTATTTTTGAAGGCCTCCATGAGTCTTTCCCGCACGACGTCATATGCGTCCGCGAGCGTCTCGAGTCCTTTTGCGAATTCCTGTGGACTGTCTATTGCTATTTTGGACTTTTCTTTGGGAATGAAGCTAAACATTTTATGGTAGCGGCCATCAACCATCGGTTCACGAGCGTACATAAGGTATGATGGAGTAAAGCCTGTTGCCAGATTTTGATGATTATTTAACGCGTTTTGGATTAAAGATAAATGTTTATCCCAAGATCTTTGATCTTTTCCTGCTAGAATTGATAAACTCGTTTCTATAGTCTGATTATAACGCTCGACTGCATTCGATTGAGGAGCATATACGCATCCATAGAATAATTTTGGGACTTTATATTTTTCCGTAAAATTTTTGAATGCTTTTGACCTAAAATATGATGCGTTATCTAACGTTATTACCGCAGGTGTTCCGTATGCCAGAAATACGTTATTTTCGAGGTGTTTGATACTATTGGCTGAGGTGGCTTTCTTAACGGGAATAACCAGCAGAATTTGGTAAATAAATTGATCACAGAGAGTATATAGGTGAAGCCGGTCATTGTGTCAACTACTTACCAAATTTTATGTGTGTACATGTTTTGGGAAAAAATCTAAAGTCAAATCTTGTTATAGTTGAACAATATGGTTGTAAAAGTCTCAAGTCGTTTACTAGATAAAAATTAAAAGTTTCTAGTGTGGAAGGTGAATGCTGAAAATTGTTAGTACCTATATAAGTGCTAAAGCTAGAAGATGATTCACATGAAAGAAATAAAAAAATAAAGAAAAAAAACAAAAATTAAAATTTACCGAAAAAAAAATTTTTTGAACCATCCTGTATATCAGTGTATATTTCTAAGTGTTGATTCTAAATTATTATATGTTATTTAAATTTGCATGAGGCTAGGTAAGTTTTAATTTTTATGCGTATATTTTTTTTTTGACACCCTGTACTCGTGTACAACCTCTAAGTGTAGTTCCTCGTTACCATAATTCAATATTATTATTTTTTGAAAATAGCTTGTTTCTTTTTTATTTAAAAGTTTATTCCCTTATTTACGTTTTTAGTTCGCAGTGTTTTATCTCTCAATCATTTACTTATTTTGTCACTATCAGATATATTAAACTTCCTGTAATCGTATTTTCTTAAGTGCCTGAAGCCCATGTACTGTCCGACGCACACAGTAGTGTTCGTACGTATTTCTAGTTTTCACATTTGTTAGAGTTCCGTATGGTTCCCTTGCGACGCTAGGTATTCCATGGTAATGTATAAGTGTTTGCAAATTTATATAAGAACAGAGAAATTTTTGATATTAATATGGTTGATGCAATGTTTATCTTTCGTTTATAAAAAGCTAAAATTGAATCATTCAAGATGTTATATTACAATGTATTTATAAATATTTTATAAAAATTTTATTAAAATTTTAAAGTGTTTTTAAGGGTGTGCCGGTGTGTAAACGTGTACGTGTGTGTTGTGTTTATTTTATATTTTTAAAAATTAATTAGTACCAAGTTCGTCGCCTATATAAAAATAATAATAAATATTTAACAATAATTTCGCAACAGTAATATATTAATATGTTTGAAAAGTTACGATATATAAGAAAAGAAAGGGTGGGAGGGCGGGAAATATTGTTGTTGTACAGAAATGTTTTAAAAAATTTTTGGAAAAAATTGTTCGTATAGTTTGAAAAAAATTGTTTGAAAGTTTTGAAAAAAAAAAAATAGACCCACGCTGGGCGGAAATTTGCAGGCGACCAGCGTGATCGCTTCAAAACAAAAGGTAAGTTATTTTGAAAAAAAATTGTTTGTAAAAAAATTATTATGAAAAGATCTATAAGCCCCAAGTTGGAAGCCAATTTGACAAGCGTCCAACTTGGTCATTTAGTCAAATAGAAGATAAAATTGTTTTGAAAAAGAATACTGTTTGGAATGTTTGAAAAAAAAAATTAGCCCCCGTTGGCTGCCAATTTGTTTGAAAGTTTGAAAAGAAAAATAGACCCACTTTGGGCGCCAATTTGTCATGAGACCCGAATAATTTTAGTATATTAGCGAATTTTCTAGAATACAATAATTATTATTTACCAATATACTTCCGGACGATATGAAAAGATTTATTTTTATAATAGGCGCCAGCCCGGAAGAAGCGAAGATTTATTCGGATCCACGAACAAGTGCCAGAGTACTTCCGCCGCTTAAAAGTTCTCTGGGGCGAGGGAATGTAGGCTGTGTCGGGATTTGCGCCAGTCAGCTCAGTCCATCTCAGGCACGGGGTATTAGAATCCCTTATTGACCCAGTCTACGGTAAGTTGACCATCCCCTATGGGATGAACGGCCTTTATGGATATTAAATTATTATTATCTAAGCCGCTCCTCCTACTAAATCGTATATATCATTTTCGCCCGCGCGCCCTCTTGCGGTGGCGCGGCGAGTTAGTTACCAAAGATTGCTACCATTTGCTCAATCCTGCACTGTGCTAATAATGCCCGCGTTTCGCCGCCAGGTGGCGCGGACGCCACGGCAGATTTTGTCGTTAATTTAAATTGAGCCTTTCTGGAATATACGTAAATTTATCTTGCAACATGAATAAATGTATTTTATTTCTTTGAGAAAGAATCATGAATTTATAATGAATTTTCTTAAGATATTACTGAAACTGATTTTAATATTTAATCTATGTATCTTAATCGATCCTTTCCTTTTACGGTTTTAAACTCGTTTTTATTTATACTGAAATGAAATTATATGATGATATAAAAATGAAATTGTTCTGATAATGTGATAGCTTCTCAGCATTATGAGTAAAAAATAAAAGATACTTTTCCGACATATATTTGTTGTTTATTTTCAATAAACCTGTTGCGAATACATTTCCCGAATCTAGATATATGATTTGGACTATTTATATTATTTATGAAACTTTAATTTAGTACGTCGATCGTCGAAAGGCCGTTCGAGATTTTATGAGAGTATGTTACAGTTGTTCCATTTTATCCGTGTTTCGATGAGCATTATTCATATTGGTTTTCCCTGTTTTTGCCCTACAATGATTCGGCAATTTTGGTGTCGGGTAACCTACACTTTCCAACGGTATAAATGACGGTAGTCTTTTTCTCTATAGTTTTTCCCTGCTATTTAAATTAGAAATACTATTTATTCAGGATTGCACCCTGACGATGACTTCCAGCTATAATTATCTAGAACTTGGTTTTATACGACTTGGGTTTTTCTATTAATTTATTTGATTATTAATTGCCTCGGGAAGAACTCAATGCCACTTTGATTCTGCCACGTTTTAATCCATAGGATTGTCTAACGTGCTTTTTTAATTATATTTATTTAATTTACAGGTTACATTTTTAACTAGAGATCGCCGTATAATTTTAGAATTTACTGGCGGTGTCTATCGTTGATCCTATTTTCAAAATTACGGTTTTATATATTTAGAAAAACGTGTTAGCACGTATATATCGCGCAAGGTGCGTCTGAAGGACTAAAATATTGCACGACTTTGATATTTCAAATTAAATGAAAGAAATTGAGTTTACTTTAGAATCTACAGTGAGAATATATAAGCTACTTGCCCAAATAGGATGTGGAAATCACGCTGGAATGCTTTGCCGGCGCCGCACTTGAATTTAGTTATAGATTTTAAGAGATGACTTTGACTTTATAAATTATTTGCAGATGACGGTAGGCCACTCAAGATTGAAATGGAGTCCGGCGACCGGCCCGTCGCCGCGAGGCGAAACCGGTCGCCGCACCAAAACGACGACCTCTCCCAGCGAGTTCTTCAGGCCAAAAAAAAACTAATCTCACTAGCGATCCTCTACTCCCGTGTTCAATCTAATCGCTAGTGATGCATATTATGCGATAAAATTCGCTTGTAACCTATACTACTGTTATGTTATGTTTGTTATCTAATTTTGGCAATAACTACTTATTTTAATGTTTGTAAAACCCGTAATGGTTTTTGACCATTACAAGAGTTATTGTTATATTTCTCATTCCTCCGTTTACCACAGGATATTTCGTATTTATACACGACTGCCCACAAGTCAAAAGTGTAAAGTATTTAGGGCTCATGTATCAATGTTTTCCGTTTTTATTCCACCATAACTTCTAAATGATTCAACCGATTAAAAAGTGTGTGGTAATGTTAGAATCGCTATGTCATCCCGAGTGGCATAGGGTATCAACATAAAATCAGTGACAAATATAAAACCGCGATTTCGCATAAAAATCAAATATTAGAAATTTCGTTAATATTTGCATATAATAAATATTTATTTATTTATTAATATTTCACACTTTTATCATACTAGATTAATAAGATTAAAATCTACCTTGCTGGAGTGATGCCCGAACTTTTATGTATACTTTTTTCCTTTTTTTTTAGTTGGTAAGTGTAACATAATGTAGCATTGCTTTATGTGTTAGCTCTATATTTACACAAATTTTACATAGACCTAGCATAATTTAGTAACATATTATACATAATAATATTAAATAATCATATATACACATGCACATGTGCATATACATCTACACATACACATATATACAAATATACATTTATACATATAATCTATACACATACATAGAAGTAGTAATTTTATGTAGTTAGGTATTCTTATACAGCACTAATTTCTCCGTTTCGTTTCTTCCTAGCTCAATCAACCATTCCGTCATAATTTTTCTTCCTCGTATGGTATCTAACTTCACTTTTAATTCCGAATGTATTCTATTGTGTAGTCGGACAGCTAGAAAAGAAAAATGTCGTTGGGCGAATTTTCTTTTTTTAAGGGGGACGTCATGTTGCATTGCTGTAACTTAATATATAATTAACTTATTATATATTAAAACAGCAGTTTATACACTTATAATTTACAATTAATGTTAATTAAAGCTAGCATTGTTGTATTTAACATTAGACTATTTTAAAGTCGTTCTTCTGTGCGTAACAACGTTACGAATATATTTACTAAATGAGCGTTCTGCGTCTACGCTGTTAGTTGCACTTCAAATGCTCTGTACCGCTACTTCAAAAAAAGTAAAAAAACAGCATTTAGTTGACCATAATATGTCCTTAAGGCGACATGAGACCTCAGAAAAATATCTGAAATGGGCGTACACGCGAAAAAATAGGCGGAGTCAATTTTGTAGGGTTTGACCAATAAAAATCCAGCGTTGACGAAGCGTCAACCGCAGATTCTACGTCCGCTCGCGCTGGCCATACTAAATGCTCTATCGCAGCGCTAGCACAGAAAAACTATCTTTACGCAGTGGTGGTATAAGGGTGTTAATGGCAAAGCATATTTAGCGTAACTCTCAGAGCGCTCTCACGTTTTAATTAATTGTAATTAATGTAGGGCTCAAATAAAAAATGTGGATCAGTGCTACCCTAGAGAATAAACCAGTCAATATTATGAATTATAATAAAACACACTCACCGCTTACATCGTGGGAGTAAACGCGCCTGAAAGTTTTCGAAGTCAGTTTAAAGCCTCAATGTCCAAGGCAATGAGCAACTTTTTTGAGTCCAAATTTTAAATTGATTCCATATCGAGGGATTCACTTAGAAACGTTTTTAAATTATTGCTTATATTAAAAAAAAAACTCATAAAACTAAAATTCTTCAGATATGGTCGTTCCCAGGTATCATGTCGCCTTAACATTAGGATCTTCATTCCTGTTTATTGATCGAATCATTAGGCGATGAAAGTGAGTATACCCATTAATAAGCTCATTTTGAGAAAGTGATCTGAAGAAAGTAAATTTTGTGAAGCTTTTCGATAAATGTATATTGATTTAAGATGTTCATACTTTTATTTTATTTTTAGCGTATGTCTACGACTTGCCAATAAATTTCAAAGAAATAGACGTAACAATATTTGCAGATGACACAAGCCTAGTAGTTGTGTGTAAGGATACACTCAAATTGCAGTCAAAGTCAAACGATATTTTATCCAAGCTTTTTAGATGGTTCAACAGCAATAACCTCGCTTTAAATGCTTCAAAAAGCAACGTTATTTATTTTTCAAATTCCAAAAACAGAAATTCATGACAAACCAATACATTTATCAAATAATAATTATACAGTCCCTTAAACCGCAAGTGTTAGATTCTTAGGTGTGAATATCGATGAAAATCTAAAATGGAATTTACACTGTGAGAAATACCTCGAGGAAAGAAAGATTAAGTCGGGCATGCTATGCATTACGAATCATAAGGAAAACGCTAAATGAAGTCGAGACTAGAAATGTGTATTTTAGCTACTTTGAATGTATTTTAAGTTACGCTATTAGTACTTGGGGTAATTGTTATGCGTGCCACAGAGAACCTCTATTCAAACTGCAAAAAAGAGCAATACGCATTATAGCAAATTTGAAATGGGACGAATCCTGCAGAAGTCATTTGAAACGACTGAAAATTCTAACGTTCGTTTCATTGTACCTTTTAAATGTACTAACGGATTTCCACAAGAAAAGAGACCATCAAAAAAAAATCCGATATTCATGACATAAACACCAGAAACAAATCAAAATACATGTTACCTAGGTGCAAAGTTAAAAATAGCGAGACAAGTCAAGGAATACTCCGGTCCCTATTTTTTTAATATATTACCTCCATATATTAAAGACTATAAAAAATAACAATATATTTATATAGTCCTTAAAAAAGTTTCTTTTAGAAAATATTTTTTACACCTATGAAGAATACGTACAATTCACCACGAATGGCTAACGAAAGTATTGTGTAAAATCGAAAATTAAATATATATAAGTAACTATTTATAAGTTTTGAAGACTATAAACTAAACTTGAAACTTGAAACATACAATGTAACGATTTTAAATGAAATGATTATAAATTGTAATCCCTTTTCTAAATGTTATATTTTTTAAAATTTTATTTGTTTTAAGTGAATGCGACTAAATATTATTATTATTGTGATTTGATATTTTAAATGATATTTTAATTAAAATTTTAATCGTTAAATTACACTAATTTTATTTCTTATTCTTTTAATATAAGTTATTTCTCATGCTTTCAATTATTATTACCTGTTATTTCTTTTTTTATTTTTTTGATTTTTAAATTTATTTTTTATAGGAACTTTTTCTTGAATTTTATTTGGTCACATAATGGGATTTAATATAACTACATATAAATAATATTTTGACTTAATCGATTTGTTATTGTCTTAATTAGGTTTAAATTTTCTCTAAGTTTTTAAATTTGTAATTGCACAACTTGGTTTTTAAGTTAATTCGGATATTTTAGTATATATGTTGCTACAATCTGTAAAGATTTTTGAAAATAAACTGAACTCGAACATGAACTTGAACTTGCAGTCACAGAAAGGCAAATTAACTGATCATTTGTTCCACAAATGGTGATAAAATGGGTAACTCGATCCTTCTAATTCGTCAATTAATTTCATCATTTTCGGGCCCAATTCAAATATGAAGCTTATTTAAATCTTGAGTTTAAGTTTAAAAGATTCATTGGCCTAATTTTCTTTAAAACATGTACTGGAATTTTCATTTTCCCATTAATTGAAAAAAATATGAATATGGTGCAAATAATCATTCAGTTACAAAACCGTTGTAAATAAAGAGCTATTTTGTAAAAACTAAAATTCCGTACATCTAGTTATTATACATTATAAGACATACATTATTATAAGTAGGTCATTATCCTTTACGATTATTCTTATGATGCTGTTGTCTGGAACATATCAATATACCTACAAATAAAATAGAAAATCCCCGAAATGTATGACATATGGACGATCTTCTTTTTTATGGACAATTCGATATAAATTTTTAGATTTGGTAAAAAAACAACTTTTCTTTAATAGAAAGGGTGTTACATCATTGCCTCGTTATCGTAGATTTTAAACACATATAATGCATCAAAGTATTACTTGATTATTTCAAATTTTTTGATTTATTTCAAATTTTGTCGGATTGGAAATAACATTTATTTTCACTGTAGATTTTTTGAACTAGAAAAAAAACATTTATTGTTATCTAGCTCGATATGACGGAATTCTTTTTATAAATATATTTTTTCAAATATTCAATGCCACTCAGTCACATTTTTGCTTGACGCCACGCTACAGAGCGGACGAAAAATAAACACACACGCACCTCCTTCTGATATCTTTGTGCGAAAGACTTGGTTCGCCAGAGTGTAAAGAAGCAAGACGTCCAAGGGGGAGAGGGAACCGTGCTGTTGCCTAGCGATCAAGGCCGAAATTGCGAACACGCGTTATTTATTTCATAAAATGAGTGACAGAAGGTAGCAAAAAAAACATATACATCGAGAGACACGCTAGTAAGAGACGCTAATAAAATATTTTTTATTCAATAATATAAATATTTATGTTTATTTTCTTCTTATTAAGTTAATAATAATTAGTTCAATAAATGTTTTTGTATTTAAAGATTCCATGTGTTTTTTTTTTTGCGAGAGCATTTTTTAACATTAGGCATCGCAGAGCGACACAGTTTAACTCTATGTAAAACACCTTCATTACGTCCATTTTGTATACTATGTCACAATCATTTTGTGAAAAGTAATAATAATAAAAATCCAATGTTAATGTTATTATAATGGTTGCATTGTCAAAAGACTTTTTGTGAAGATAAAAGCGAAGAAACTGAATATTTTGAAGAAATAACATTTTTTAGCGGAGTAGATATGTCATTATCGATGAAAAAGAAGAATGTCCCATATATAGTAATTTAAAAATTAAAGTTTAGGTACATACTCCTAAATACTATGATAATATAGTAATTTCAGAGCACTTCATTAGATTTAATTAATTGATCAATTAATGCGATATTCATAGTGTATTCAAATAAACCCTTATTTTATTAATATCAGTAAGTAATAATTATTTTTATTAATTACATACATTATAATAGGTAGGTCAAAAACTTTCACGATTATTTTTATGCTACCGTTGTCTGAAATAGGTCCATATAAAAATTAAATGATATGACAGAAAAATATTACATATACTATAAAATTCAAACATTAAAGTCTAAGTACATACTCTTCAATATTATGATAATGAAGTAATAAAAATACTTCATTTAGTTGAATTAATTGATTACTTAATGCTAATTGATTACTTAATCCAGAGTGGGATAGCCACGGAATTACAAATAGAGCGTTAACATTAATAAAAAGACTTATAAAGTATTATTATTACGAAACACTCAATTACGAAACACTCAGTTACTTGATTAATTAGTGTAATATTCAGAGTGTGATATCTGCAGAATTACAATAATAAAGGAAGTGATTAATTCTAAGAAAGTCATTAAAAATGAAAGGTTAAAAGATAGGAGACAAGGAAACTGCACAGGGGCAAAAGCGCAGTTGTGGGTCAAAAAACCGCCTGCGGCACGTGACGTCACAGAATCTGAAATTTAAATGTAGCGAGGATTTCTTCCAATTAAATAGGCAGACCTTAAGACTATACTAACTAACCCGGTTCCCTGGTGATTAATTTTGTAAACGTATCCGCAATTCTCGACATGTAAATTTTCATGCGTTGAAAACTGACGCAGTATATCGTGAGCCAGACGAACAAACGCACCAACCATCCTGTGATTGCAGCGATTCTAAGTGTTTTATCTGTCTGTAAAAAGATATAGTTAATTTTAAAAATGTCGGTATTTAAATTCGCAGAAGGTAACGGATGTAGTCAGTACATTTAGATTTGTCTTTAAGCTTCCTCCAGCGATATCAACCAATGCTGATGTAGTAAATACCAATGAAGTAAAACTGGCCCAAATTTTGCGTTTGCCTTTGAGCATAATACACGCTACTTAAACTCTTGATAGAATCTTTTAGCGTATCATAAACCTCAATGAAAGTATTAGGGCCAATTCCGTTACCACGTTTCTTTACAAATTCGTATCGTTTTGCTCTGTAGAAATGAATATTTCGCTCTTGATTACCATTTTTTATACTATCGCACCACAATCAATCTTCTTGTGAAACAATCGAATCCTGAAATCGATGTTAGTGATATCGCAAAATAAATAAATGTTTACAAAATAAGAAATCGTTTACCACTTCAAATAAAAGGAAAGGATAATAATTGCTATCAATACTACAGTAGCTACAAACCAACCAAAAATAATAAAATGTATGTTGTAGAAATTGAGACAATATATTTCGAAGTTTTATTTTTTAGTTTTGCATAAAATGCTCGTCTGGTAACAATGATGGAGCGGTCAAACTCTTGAATCAATGTTATCATATTTATATAAGTATTCTGGCTGTCCCAGCACTTATAAGCAACGGTATAGAAAGACACAACCGGTAGCAAGTTGACGCACTTGTACCAAGAATATAGACTCTCGGATAATCCATATTTCCAAACTCCGCAATGTGACGAAAGTAATAATAGCTGAGTCACGGCGAATAAACTACTAATAAAAACAAAGCATATAAATTACATATTAAACCCCGGGGTATAAGTTTTCCATTTTGAAATCGAAATTTCCTAACCCCAAAGACCTTTATGCGTACTGAATACCAAATCGGTTCGCCGATGTCGTCGAACATTTCGTGGATCGCCATATTCTTAGACTAATAATAACGATTTTCCACACATTCTACCTACAAGTATGGCCAATCTCTTAGTTAATGACTTATTTATAGTGTCAAATTTGACAAATTGTATTTATTCAAATGAGAAAAATAATTACTTATTTAGATTATAATTTATTGCACAAATTATCTAAATTACCTGTTAAGGCAAGAAAATATTAAATATATGAAAATTTAAATAGTTTTTTAACTTGAATATTCAGTATATTAATTATAATATACTTATAGTAACAGTTAGCTTATAGAGGGTGAGTTTTGATGCCGGCATCCTCGAATGGGATGAATCAGTACGACCAAGTAAGCATTTTTTAATAAAACAAAAAAAATGTTTTTTTATTATTTATTTTATTTTTTTTTATTTATTTATTTATTTGTTACAACTTGGTATAGAGTTAACAGTGAGATCGTACAGATATGATTTGTAATTATTTATATAAGTAATAAGAAAATAAATACATCCCATACGATCATTCTAGACGAATGCCCAACTAGACCGAACAGCCTGTATCTGGGCATACGAAATATATAGCCTTTGTTTTTTGAGTGGTACTGACGTTTGAGTAGTACTGACTAATAGACTACTTTCAATACTAACACTAAGATAATGAATAAAGAAATAAAGTATAAGAAAATAACTTAAAAAAAGAAAATTAAAAAATAAAATGGGATAAAATAGTCAACATATTAATACAAATATATATGATAAAGGGTTAGTAACATACATATATACACATATACACATACAAACATATATACATACATATATAATAATACACACACACACATATTTTAAATTATTGTATGAAGCAATTCATTTTCAGTCTTTGTACGACCTACTTCGTAAAGGAGCCATTTTTTTAACTTTTATCTTAAATTGGTGTATATTTTGAACATTTTTTACTGACTCTTCTAAAGTATTAAAAATTTTTGGGGCGATGAAATAGAACTGTCTTTGGGCAAAGGTTGTATGTACGTGAGGAATTACATAGTTCGTCCCTTCAGCCATTCTAGTTGGTCTTTGCTGCTGGCTTCGGGAACGTTTCTCTAAGGTCTTGTAAAAATGTATTAGGCATTGTTTCACGAACAACTGACGAATATCCAAATGTATTAAATCTGTAAATCTTGACTGTTGAAAAAAGTTTGAGACCAGTTCAGCGCGCTACGCTATCTAGCGGTAAGTAAAATATCGCTTGTACACTATATTAGCGATATTTTACCTACCGCTAGATAGCGCATCCTGCTCATCGCTCATCGCTTCCTGGTTCAGTCTGTTGGCATGACAGAGCAATAATCACACCGGCTGATGTTCTGATTCCGTTCACGAAATCAGTCTATTCGTACTTTTTGAGAGCCCTGAGAAGGGACGAATCCCGGTTGTAATGAAAGGGACACGTGCTGATGAAATTAATACTTCATTGAAAAGATCTTATCGTTGGCCGAATGGGAATATATTAGAACTCATAATAATTATGAGAGTTTGGTTGTCTACACGCGAAAACTGGCTCAAAATAGGAAATGGGCAAATGTCCCAAAATTATGTCACAAGTTAGCACGGACTCCTTTTTTATATACAGTTATCCACATATATCTATGAATCTATACAGCTATCCATAAATCTATGAAATCTGCAAATTTGTGATGAACTACGAGCAATATTACAACAAACAATGTAGAACACGGCTACAATACGAGAAATCAACATGACTTCCAGTCATCCGAGCCAAATTTAACTTTATTTAAAAAAAGGATTTTTATACACTCAATAAAAAATTATAACTACTTGCCTACAAATATTAAAGAGTTAAAGGAAAATGGGTATGCCACAGCCCTGAAGAAAAGGCTATAATTTTAAGGGCATGCATAACATAATACCTACAAAGATTTTATAAACCTTTTTTATTCTGTATGCGGATTTATATAAATTAATATTTGATATAAGTTAGATATTACAAGTAAGCCAGTGAAATAATGTTATTAATTAATGAGAAATTAATAAATAACATTATTTCACTTAGGAAACTTAGCGAATAAGTAAATTTGTCAATCTGTTACGATAGCAGTGAATTGTGAGAAACGTAATGTTACGTATTATCACCATAAATAAACCCCCACAGTTCGGACAATAAATCAGGTTATTTTTTTCTATTTTTATATAAAAACTTTCTATAATAACTGTCAGTAAAAATAAAATTTTGACGCTGACAGTTAAAATTACCCAAATTTGAATCTATAGGCCGTGGTCAAATTTAGATCTATGTTTGACGATAAAATTGCGATTATTCATATTTATCATTTGTGACATACCTTAAAAGTTATAAATAAATAAACGTATAAAATAAATACACTTCATAATTCCTTGCAAAGCGCATTCCTCATTTTATTTATTAATAAATTGCACCCATGCGAAGTGGGGCGGTTCGCTAGTTACTTATATAATAGACACATTATTAAATAAATTGACTATATAAATATAACCTTACCACGTTGAATATTTAATTTATATAACATACCGACTATATTAATATATATGTACAGATTATACTTATTATTGAATATTAAATAATGATTTTTTTTAAATTAAGGGTATTCTCCATATTTTTTTTTGATCTTTATAACGATCGGTGGCTGTTAATGGGTTGACTTATTTATTGAAGCATTTTAAAGTGAAATACATACATATTAAAGTGAAAAGTAATAATTACTTATTTAATAGATAATATATTATATAAAATTACTATAAAATATAACCTAACCACTGTGCATATTTAATGTATATAACATACCGATTACACTATACATATTATACTATACTATAATTTAATTTACTATCGACTATTATTAGTAAACGACTATACCATAATTTATATAATATACCGGCATGTATAGACTATACTTATATTTAGGAATATTAAAAAATGAAATTTTCTACATGTCCGTTAATTGCAGAATAACAATAATTAATGAAACAACAGATCCAAGGAATGTCATCAATTGTGAGTGGTTAAAAGAAAGAAGTGAGGGAAAATGCACAGGCGCAGGAGCACAGGCGTGAGTTAAGAAATTGCGAGCTGAACATGAAATCGTAGGATCTGAAACAATACATTGAAAACTTAAAATATTTCCACGATTTCACTGTGCCGTTCTGTTTACTTACACGATTGATTGATTAATATTTTTGTAAACACGATTGGAATTTTTGTGATGTGATTTTGTGTGCGTTGAAAAAGTACACAAAATATCATGAGCCATAAAATGAAACGCATCGTCCAAGCAACTGACATACACATTTCAACTGTATTGTTCTGTAAAATGGAAGTAGCATAAATTTCCAATATTTCTTTCATTTTTATTTCACAATAACTATATGTAGGTTTAAAATGTCCTATAATTTCAAACCACAGCGGTATACTTTTGGGGTTTAAGGTTTGTTTAATTCAATGTAATCGCTTATATCTCAAAATAAATTTTGACAAATCTATTCTCTATCAGTAGCTTATTCCCTTCGGCTACGAAACGACCAATTTTGTTTGCACATCAGAAAACCGTTGATTATGTAACGACCAACATTGGCGGCTTGCTCCCGTAGCGCACAGTAATATTATTTTCTAATTCGAACGCATCCTAAAATCCATACCAAATATCTCATTATTACCATACATAGAAGGCCGCTAGAATAATTTCGCGCGTCATTTCGCGGAAATTTCTAATAAAATTCCATTGTCAAATATATTATTATTTTTTTCGAGAAATCGTCAAAACTTTTTTGGTTTTTATGAGCTGGACGATTTTCTTCATTTTTGAGGGAATAAGTTTAAGAAATTACGCAGTAAAAATATGTAGGACCTCACACAGTTACATGAGCACTTCATTTAGATTTATGACAGAGAGCGGAGCTGGCCAGGAAGTGTAAGGTTTCCATTCATATCGTTCACAAAGGACATTTCAAGTGGAGGACAAGGGTATGCGAGCGGCTAAGAAAAAAACGGCCAGGCGGGAAAGGGTCGCCATCGTAAATTTAATGGACGTCAAAGCCGCTAAATACGGGTTTAAAAATAATCTGATGATAATTATGAAATAAAGTCAAGTATAAATATCAACATCATTTACAATAGCAATACTCTCGAATGCAGCAATCTAGGAACACGACTAACTTCTTTATAGTTTAAGTTACAGTATAGTTTCATATAAATCGTAAATAATATTAAAATAGGTAAAAGCGGGGTTGGGGGTTGCGTGCGATTAATAATGTAATAACGTCCAAATGTCTGTCGCACGTGGCTCTCGACCACTAATTAGATTAGAAGTAGAGCAATTAAGAGGATGAATGTAAATGAGACTCAAAACGAGACGTACGAAGCCCGCCCTTAGGGGGTGCGGTTTGTTGATTTTAATATCTAATAAGCGAGTAGCTGGCACTCGCCAAAGGGGACGTACGATCTCTGACCAATCAAAGCGAAGAGCTTTTTTGAAAGCTTTGACTTCCATTTTGAAAATAGGCCAGTCAGTCAAAAAAGAATCTCCGGCTCCGGCGGATGTCAGTCCGCCGAAATCGACGCGCAGATTGTAAGATATCGGCCTCATAATTTTAGGGCGCGTCGAAGAGTAGGTACATTTGCATAAAATTGCAATCGCGGGCGAATATTGTGAATTGTGTTGTGTAAAGAGGACTTGCTGGAAATAAAAACCGCATTAAAAACATTCTCTATATTACTGAACCTTTCCTTCCTAAGTTCTGTGGAATTATTCATCGGGAACGACTTAAACCAGACAGCCTGCGGAGAGCTGTGTATACGCCAAGAAAACCCTATGGAGCAGCTGACGACGTGAGTAAAATTAATAATTAACCACAATACAGTCTACTACCACATCGCGTCGTACGCGGCAGCTTTGGCTCCCGCGATTAAGGTCCTGGACCCTGCGTTTCGAGATCGACGAGTTCGTCGGCCCTGAGGCAGGTTTCGTCCATGAGCTAATATCTAAATATTTTTGTATGTAAATAAGCAAAACGAAATATTACTTTTGATAGGTAACCTAATAAAATCACTATAGTATTTATAATTTCTAAATAGGTTTCCGTATTTATCCGTGAGACAAGTACACGTTAGAAATGCCGAGTTTTTTCACTTTTTCGAATTTCTCATATTTATTCATAATTATCTAATTATTTTACAAAATGAGATTTCAATATTCTATATACAAAATTTCAATGCGATCATTGTAGAGTTATTCTTTTTAAGATTTCTATAGCAGTTCCCTAGTTAAAGTACTTTTTGTCGAGCGCGGTGATATTGCGAGAAATTCCAATAAATTGCCGCGGTATGCCATGAAATTATGCCGCTACTCGAAGGGTTAATATCTACAAATATGTATTTAAAGGAAGTAGACAAATATGTTGAACGTATATTAGGGCATATCCTGAGATTCTGTACGAATAAGTCACAGGAACGTCTTCGAATCGAATCTCCTTCAATGTCTGAATATGAAAGTGTTTAACAATTTCTCGTTTGGATTTTGTCGTATGATTGTTAAGTAACCGATAAGATGGATCGATGCATTATGCCGAATCGGCGTTCTTTGCGATAGAGAATAACTAGTGACAGAGAATAGAGTCATCAGCAGTTGCAGGTAAAAAGGACTGGATTAAATTACCTCTATAAGTAACGTTAAGTTTCCTTGTAGCATGTTAACCAGCGCCGATGTATTTAAAATAATAACACAAAAACTTGACCACATATGCATTTGAACTTGATCGTAGTACACCCTATTCAGATTCTCGAATGCAGCACTCAATTTACAGTAAACCTCGATGATAGTGTCAAGAGCCATTCCATTATAGCACTTATTTACATATTCGTAATGTTTTGACTTGCCAAAGTCTATGGTCGGTGGTTGATTTTCCATTTTTATAGAGTGGCACCACAGAACAACCTTTTTTATGAAAAACCGTAACCTATAATCGACATTATTAACATCGCATAATAGATATACGTTGGAGATGTCATTTGCTATTCCACAGAAAGTAAGAATAAAATTGAAAGTTACAATCTTATCAAAGTAATAAGTGCTAAATGTCGCATATGAAAAAGATAGTATAAAAATGACAGTAATATATATAATTGATTCTTTTTCGAGTTTCTTGTAAAGCATACGCCTATTGATGATTATGGATTCATCGGTCTTTTGAATTAATTTTAACATTTTTATGTACGATTTCTGACCCTCCCAACATTTATATATAGTCAAATTCAAATTCAAATTCAAATTCTTTATTTACAAAAAATCATAGTATTAGTTACAAATGAATTAAACCTAACCTAACTGGATCGCACGAGACGTCCGCACTAAGGTAGGCTCATCATATAATTAAGTACGTACTGCCTAATGCTAAATAAAAAATTTCGTTGAAGAATGCCGTGAAAAATAAAATCAAGTATGTACTTAAAGTAAAATTTTAGTAAAAAATAAAATTTCAAATTATCTAAAAAGGTATGTGATAATAATAATAATAATATATAATAATCATAAATAATAATAATCATAAATATATGGTAGGTTAATAATATTGTGTTAGGAATGTTAAGTTAGATAGGAATAAAGCAAATTAATTTTTCGGTTTCTTTCCTTCCCTGGGTGATCAACCAGTGGGTTAGTCTTTTTTTGTTTATATTTATTTTTATATTAATACCTTGAGTATAAATGCCGGGTATATCCTTTGTTTTATTGAACAACGACGGTGCCAAGTAAAGAAAATGTCTTTGTGCATGGGAACTATTCAGTTTGGGCACTATGTGGTTACTATTAGTTATCGCTCGTGTAATAATTTTATGGCTTGTGTGGTGGTGCAATTCTTTATGTTTATGATAATATAGTATTATCGTTTTAGCAAATGTTTGCCGTACGTCAAGAACAGAGAACTCACGAAAAAGTTGCTCAGACGGGTATCTCAACGGTTTTTTGTTGATAGCTCTTAACAGCGCCTTCTGAGCTTTAACAAGTGGATCGAGGTGTGATAGTGCTGCACCGCCCCAACCAAGAATCCCATATGATATAATGCTGTGAGCAAGTGCGTAATAGACAACTTTCAGTCGTAAAGAAACTTAAAGTTTGAACTATAATTTCTGCAACCAGACAATAGAAATATACCTTTGTATAATTTACTTGCTCTAGCATGAAAATGTAATTCCGACTTGCCAAAATTATTAAGGAAAAATATAGTGATAATATAAGCAAAACGTATAAATCATATCTTAAGCTTCGAGTTTCAAGTTTGCCCTTTTGATATTGGAACTTCCCAAATCCAAATAATTGAAAACAGCTGTTTAATCGGATGTTTAACAAAAACCAAATAGGTTTGCCAGCGTAGTGAAATATGTTGCGTTTTGGCATTATTTTAAACTGTGAATCGGTGGCTAATGCCTGACTGATTACATAGCACTTGTGGTAATATTTGTTAGCTTTCCTTCTTCGTTCAAGCTACCATTATAATCCACGGTAAAATAATTTCTTGTGTATAGTCATTAATTATATGGGTAATGTTTTATTCATATATGACTGATGAAATTTTCATCGAGCGCAGTGGTAATAGGTAGTCTGAGAGCCCACTGCAGATATGTATGCTTAGTATAAGACTAGGGATATTGTGGCGTATTCCCGAGGCCTCGGGACATAGATATGCGAAGTGACATCATGTTGACGTCATCCCTGGGTAATAAAATAATACAGTGTAAAAAAACACTAAAAACACGCTTTTCAAGTCCAAACACGGCTATGATAGGATATTCCATCATGGAATGCCAGTGTCTATCTTCCGACATCATCAGACCTTGAAACCTAATCGTGGTCAAAGTTCATTCCAAGACTTTTCTAACAAGTCCAAACACAGCTATGATACGATGATCCATCATGAAGTTCAAGTTCATATCTTCCGACTCCATCATCAGATCAGTTCGACAGTACCATATTATTGTATTGTCATCAGAACTACATACAGCTGCCAATTTTCATGACGCTACGATCTTTGGAAGATGGTTAAATTAGTTACCTTAGATTCCATTACATAGTTAGTTACATATAGGTCGACCTAATAAAAGCGTGTTAAAAAGTCGAAATTCGCAGAGAAAGAAGTCAATATGATGTAAAAAAAAATAAAAAACGCAGTTTTACGAATCCGCCTTGCTATATAGTAAGACCCATTGTCAGGCAACCACTCGTCGTGACGCTTTTTTTTCGTCGTTCGTCGGTTAGCGTGCCCAAAGTCCTCGTCTGTACGCAGGAACAGGAATTGTCTGACTTTGTACACGATGATTATTTACGTCAGTGTTTCCCAGTGTTTCCCAATACCCCCAGGGGTACGCGAAGTTGCATCAAGGGGTACGCGCGGCAATCTCTTGACTAAGTTGTTTCAGGGTTGTGTAAAGAAAAACGTGCACATTTGTCACAATAAACTGATATTCATCATTATTAGAACTGTAGTTTGGTGGTACTAAATGTAAAAAAAACTGATTTCATGTTTTATTATTCATTCCTGCAATAAGGGTTACGCAAGTATCAGGTCTTTCTTGAAGTGGTACGCAGGAAAAACTAATTGGGAACAACTGATCTACGTCATCTTCGAGGATACTACAGAAAATAACAAATTACGAGGTTTAGTTTTTTTAAAATTACAAAACACAACTTTTGTTACTACATACTTCCATCAACTTCCAACTGGTTCTGATACAAACAATCTGCCGTAATGTCTTCGGAAAATGTTTTCATTACACGTGCGCCTGATGAGCCCCCCCCCCCCCCTACCCATAATCATCATTTGTAGGGAAGATGTTAAATAAATTTTAAATAAAAATTGAAAAACATAAATACTTATTTGGTTATTTTATTAACTAGATAATACGTTTTATTTTACACTCCTCATAGACCCTCATCATATTCGTCTTTAATATATGTGGAAGTAATACCGTCTAGTCAACCTTTATTCTTCCAAAGCAGAATATAGATAACTCCTCATAATTTGATATATTGAAACTTAGTCGCTGATACCACCTAACTAGAAAATTTGTGAGAAAAGAATATCATTTAACAAAGGAGTTATTTAAAAGACATGTAGAGGTTTTTATTCACATAAAATTTTGTTTGAGCGGTTTGCGTAACGTATCATACAAAGCTGTATTCTGTATTCTGCTGTATTGAATAAATAGTTGTAGTTGTAAAATGTATCTCATTAGTTAATACTGTATAATAATAATTCTAAACAGTAATCATGGGGCTGCTAAATGGCGGAGCGCGAAAATCGTAAGAGATTTTATTTACTTATATATTATTTAATTTTTTGTCTTGTATCTGTTTTTTATTACACTATTGTCTTATCACTTTCAGCTCTTAATTGTCATTTTTAGACATTTGTCTGTTTCAACCGGTCGGGCGCCAACAATGCCTATAGGCATTTTGCGTCGTTTTGCAGTTCAGCGCGTAGCCCTTTCGGCCGGCCCCTATATATCTTATATATGAAAATGAATCGCCGTGCGTTAGTCTCGCAAGATCTCGAAAATGACTCGACCGATTGGATTTTTTTTTTTTTTTTTGTTTGCCTTGATTCAGATGTGGTTTACAAAAAAACATATTTAGGAAAAATTAAAAAAAACAACTGAAAATCGAAAAAATCGAAATTGGTCATTTTGGGAAATGGGCCACTTTCAATAGATGATGTTCGCGGCGATCCTATTGTTTGACAGCTGCGCCATCCATTACTGTTATTCATCCCGTGCGATTGTGTAAAATTTCAAAAAGTCGAAAAAGTCAAGGAGTCGAAAAAGTAAAAAAAGTCGAAAAAATCAAAAACGTCGAAAACGTCAAAAACGTCGAAAAAGTCAAAAACGTCGAAAAAGTCAAAAACGTCAAAAAAGGCGAAAAAGTCAAAAAAGTTAAAAAAGACGAAAAAGTCAAAAAAAGTCCAAAAAGTCGAAAAATGCAAAGGAGTCGAAAAAGTCGGACAAGTCGAAAAAGTCGAAAAAGCCGAAAATGTCGAAAATTTTTAACCGTACATGATTCGGCCATATTACAGATTTCAATGAATTGGATTTGGAAGGTTGATTAGGATTAATAAACGCTTATGAAGAGTTACAATCAAATCAATTTTAGGTGGTACGAAGTTCACCGGGTCATCTAGTATTAATATATATTATACATGACTAACAAGATTAATTATTAGGTTGCAAGAGGGAATTCATGAAAGAAACGATATTGTTAGTATAAATATTTACAAAATCGACCAAAAAGTTGCGGTCCATTTTTTGCGCGTGATGGCTGGTTTTCGACCGGAAAAACAATATTATTTTCGCATACAGAATCGGGGTTATTTTGTTTCAATGTTGTTGCCGAAGAGAACTAGAGGTTACTGCGAACGTACACGATGTACAATGTTTTGTCTATGTTCGCCCCCCCTAAAGAGCTTACAGCTCCGCAACAGTGTTGATCAATCAGCCTCAACGTGTTGATCAAGCAGCATCTCCCTATTCAAAAATATGCCGAAATCATATACAACCATATTCCCTTCAATTTATACACAGTCGATATTGTTCAAGTGCTCCAAACGGTTTCTTTTTCGACTGAAGGTGATGCGATTGCATTTTGAAGCGTAACAGTGTATTTGTGGACTATACAGTATTACTGCAATCGACTCAGGTCTTTGTGAATTCCAGAACATCCCACCGCATTCGTCACAATGGCATAATTCTTCAGATCGTCTTCGCAGGAGATGTATTTGGGGTTTTTGAAAATTGGGTCCTATGTCGATGTCGAAGATATAAGCGTTAAAGACATGTAAACCGAAGTGCGAGGTCGCAAATCTCAACCTGAATCCACCTACCATAACAATCTGATTCCGATGTCGTATGTACGAGTATATCCGCTGGTATAGATCGCAGTGACCCCCCCCCCAGATGGCTTAATTCATGCAGTAAAATTGTGTGATCAACGCGAACAAATGCCTTCAAAATATTTATTTAAATAACGTCCGTTTGTTTACGTTTGCCCATTTTTTTAAAGACATAGGCCATGAACTCTCGGGATGAACCGTGGTAAACTGAATCGTGGTAAACCGGGGTAATTTTCTGAATGTACTCGTAGATATTATGAAAATCGAATGAATAGGAAAAATGCATACAGAAAAAAAATTGACGCCTGCGCGGCAATAAAAAAGTAATCTCCTTGTCATAAAAAGTAAACTCCTTGGCAATGTAAACTCCTTATCATAATTTCACTTGCCGTTTCAACCACAATAATGGGTAAATAAATCGGTCATGACTCTCTGCTAGAGCTCACCACTGACCAGCCTCTCCCGAGCAGCTAACCGTCAGTTTGTCACGTGGCCTTGTTTAGGGAGATTGTAAGTTTATTTCTTCAGCCGTCCATTGTTTTTCATTTCTTAGAAGTTTAAGGTATAATATTCTTAGTACCAACGTGCATTAAACATCGAAAGCAGCTGAAAATTAAAGAGAAATCTTGTGCCTTGACACTGCTTGAAAAGAAAGACTGTGAAACACTCCAAGAGTGTGATGATGTGAGCTTCATTTTGTGGAAACAAGGGTCCGATGGTCTGTTTTTCCTCTTAAGGGATAAAATCATGAGGGTGATCAAATATATTGATGTTTTGGAGCAACATTTGATGAATTTCGTGCTCATTCGTGAGCAAAATTTCTCAAAGACAATAATATTCAGTAAATTAGAGTGACCAGGTGATTCCCCGCACCTAATCACAACAGAAAATACGTGAAACCATATGAAAGGGGCGATACTAAGCTCTAATCATTGATCTAAAGGACGTGCTGAGGATGCTCTGGGTGAAATTGGGTGCCGCCTACATCACCAAATTGACCGAACCGATGCCCAATCGTCATGATGAAGTCGAAGAGGGACATGACAAATATTAATAATCGGAATATGTGTAAATAAACGACTTTAAATCTCTGACATGTATTACAAATTACAAAATGAAAGTCTATTTTCTTCGATATTATCATACCGAAGTAATTACAAATTACGTCATTTATTCGAATTAATTGAATAATTAATGCTATATTTGCAGTGTGATAGCTGCAGAATTACAGCTACAGCGTTAAAAAAAGTGGTTTGAAATATTATTGTAACGAATCACTCATTGACTAATTAGTATAATATTCAGAGTGTGATAGTTCCAGAATTATAATAAAAAAATACGTAATAGATCCTAAGAGATTAATTAAAAATCAGTTATTATAAGATAGGCGACCCAGAAACTGCCCAGGGGCAGTTTTGGATCAAAAAGTCGCATGCGGATCGTGACGTCACATAATCTGAAATTTAAACATATCGGAGTTTGATATTAAGTCTAAACTAACAAACCGGTATCCCTGGTAACTAAGTTTGTAAACGTATCCGCAATTCTCGACATGTAATAGTTATTTCATGCATTGAAAATTGACGCAGTTATTTGAAGAAATGTAATAACCAGGGATCGTCCATTAAATCACGTGAGGCTCGAAAGGGGGGAGGGGGGGTGGGGGTTCGCATAAATCTCGAAATATCAAATGGGGGGGGGGGGGGGGGCGAGGGATGTAGTGAAATATCAGGTGTATTTATTTTATAAGAATGATCGTCAGCAGCTGGCGGGAAGGACGTGCCAGCGGTGTGGATTGTACTTCTGTACACAGAATAATGTTAAGGAACATGTTAATACATGTCACGAGCAACCTTATGATCTGAGCATTAATAGTGCAGACATGCATAATTTTCTTCCTTTACGCATCCACACGCGACGATCGAACCCTAGATCAAGGGAGATTCTCTGCGTAGTGAGCGAAAATGATGACACTGATTGGCTTAATGAGAACGACGTTGATTTTAAACAAAGCACAGTGCCAACAGCTGACTTGCAAGATGCTTATCCACTTGTTAGTGTTGAAGAAAGTTTCGCTAATTCGTGGTCCGAGGACAATCTCCACTACATACATTCATGTTCCAGTACAATTATTTGTTTTTCACATGATTACACTTTTCCTTTATTATTTTTATGCCAGTCAGAAACAACCTGCAACCTCGAAATTTTTCTTTACGTTGCTTAATTTTCCAGAATTAAATTAGATTATTAGGAATTTTGTACCAAAAAAGATAATTTGTACCATAAAAATACACATGATTTTGGATAGGGGAAGGGGGGTACTCTAAAACCTCACCACGCATCACCAGCGGGGAGGGAGAGGTTAATAAGCTGCTGAAAAACATCACGTGATTAGTGAACGACCCCTTACCGATGCGTTGTATCGAGCTATTTCGTTGTCTCTCTTTTAAAATAATGTGAATAAAAAACATTTTAAGTTTCATATTATATATCGTAGAAGGTTACGTAAGTGATCCGTGCATATAGAAGGGTCTTAGTTCATCAACCAATGCTGATGTAGTAAATACCAATTCAGTAGAAGTGACACACATTTGCGTTCGCACTGAGCATAGTACACGCTACTCAAATTCTCAACAAAATGTTTCAACTTAACCTCTATGAAATCCTCACTGAAAATATTAGGTACTATTCCGTTAGCATGCATCTTAATAAATTCAATTCAAAATTCAATTCATAAATTCTTATTGTTTTGTTGTATAGAATTAAATCTTTCGAACTTGATCACCAGTTTTTATACAATCGCACAAAAAAATAATATCCATGTAAAAGTCGAATACTGTAATCGATGTTAATGATAACCCGAAATGTTTGAAAGATCATTTACTATTTCACGTGAAAGAAAAGGATAAGTATAACTGTCAATACTACGGTAGTTAAAAAAACCGTACATAAAAAATAAAAAAAAATGTAGCATGATATATTTGTAGCATGTTTGATATAGCTATATTTTGTAGCATGTAAGATATAATTTAAATAATTGACTTTAAATTGTGCGTATACTGACGGTCGGTGTCAAACCTTTGGATTAATTCTATCATTTTTATATAAGTATTCTGACTTTCCCAGCATGAACACAATTTCCCACAAGAACGTTGGAATGATATGTGGTAAAATAAGCAATATACAGAAGAAAACCATATACAAGTTTAAATATTATTTAATGTAGTACAGCGCAATATAACTAATATAAAATGAATCTCATTTGTTTTGACAAAGAACCTCAAAACGTTTGGGCATACTTTCCACCAGGTATTTTGTTTATTGCACGGGTAAAGATCGCCATACTTTTTTAATTTGAGAACATATTGATTTAAAGTTCATAATTGATTTAAATACGCGTTCCACTGAGATGATGCATGACAACTTTTTAGACATTTTCGGTGGGGTTGGCATCAGGTGTCTGTAAAGGCCATTTTAGAGGTTTGATGTTATTTTCAATTTTCCATTCAGTACACAGTTGGCTGCGATATTTGGGGTCATTGTCCTAATGTGAAATCCAAGATGAATTATCATCGACGAATCATATTTTTGCAGATTTTAAAAGTACTTTTTGATATATTTTTAACATCAATTGCGCGTCATTTTTTTTGTATACAAGTAAAAAGTTCTAAAACCGAGAGTACAAAAGCTTGTTTGTTTGTTTGTTTATTTTCTTTATTGTGAAATATCACAACCCAACCCTACTATGACGTGTTATATGTATGTGTGCGTGTAACATGTCTGTAAGTGTGTGTCTTGTTATTGCATTCGATTGACAGAATTAACAATGCAATTCCGTTAATTTGATCCCAACGGAAAATGGTGAGCCAGCCGGGAATCGAACCCGGGACCTTACAATGTAAGATCAGGCGACCTAACCACTAAAGCATCCCCAAACATGGCTTTTAACCGGCTTTTTAACCGTTAGCTGTATCACGTTAGTGCCTTTAGAAGCCCACGCTTGCTTCCTAGGAAGCGATGCTCAAAAATATGCCTGCTATGTAAAAATAATATTGTCCTAATCTTTGCCGATATTTTTTTGTATCCATTTTAATCATATTTCCATTTGTTTTTCTGACAGCAATGGTTTTCGTAATATACTTCGATATGTGATATAATTTCCTTCCGGTCGTCTTTTTATCGTCACCAGACTGACTTTCACTTCTTTTTTACAAAAAAAATTTCTGAGTCTCGTATAATGTTGGATTAGGATTTGGTTCAAACATCTTTAAAATCATTTTGACCACTTTACTACTCATAACACGGTTTTTACCTCTCTCATTAAAATCATCGACGTTTTTCACAGTTTTATGTCGGTTTACCTACTTCCTTACGAACTCTGTCGACTTTTTTACATAACGAGCAGCTGCTGAATAACTCATTTTAGGTTTTTTAGGGTGGGTGTAAAGAACCAAAGCTTCAAATCATTCACGTATGCAGAACTCATTTTTAATATTTTCTGACTGCGATGGCGCAGTACCACCAATTGACACGTTCGCTGTGACGCGACGTAGTAAAGTCCCCCTCCTATGTAATATTAAAATCGCTTTGTTATTACTTTATGCGATATCATTCCAACGTTCTTGTGGGATAGAGTGTATGCTCTCAACTTCAAAGATTTTTAAACAGTCGTTTAACGAATATCAATGTGGTTCACCGATTGAATCAATATTTTAAAGATTAGTAATGATGCGTGCAAATATTCGACATAAATGAGCAACCAATTAGTTAAATGACTCATTTATTGAAGCATTTCCGATCAATTATACATACATATTTAAGTGAGAAGTAATAATGACTTATATAGTAGATAATACATTATATAACATTACTATAACATATAACCTAACCACTGTGCATATTTAATTTATACAACATACTGATAATACTAAACTATAATTTAATTTACTATCGACTATTATTAGTAAACGACTATACCATAATTTATATAATATACCGGCATGTATAGACTATACTTATATTTAGGAATATTAAAAAATGAAATTTTCTAAATGTGCGTTAATTGCAGAATAACAATAATTAATGAGACAACAGATCCAAGGGATGTCATCAATAATGAGTGGTTAAAATAAAGAAGCGATGGAAAATGCACAGGAGCAGGAGCCCAGGCGTGAGTTAAGAAATTGCGAGCAGCACATGAAATCGTTGGATCTGAAACAATAATTTAAATACCTTAAATATTACCACGATTTTCTGTGATCTATTTACTTACCCGATTGACTGATTATTATTTTTGTAAACACGATTGGAATTTTTGTGATGTTATTTTGTGTGCGTTGAAAAAGTACACAAAATATTATGAACCATAAGATAAAACGCATCATCCAAGCAACTGGCACATACACTCCAGCTGTATTGTTCTGTAAAATGGAAATAGTATACATTCTTAACATTTCTTTCATTTTTAATACAATTTGGCAATACGTTTAAAAAATCCTATAATGGCAACCGACAGCAGCAGGTTTGTTTAAATCATTGTAATCGTTTATATCTCAAGATAAGTTTTGACAAATCTATTCTCTATCAGTGTCATATTATTATCGACAAACATGTATTTGAAGGAAATGGACAAATTTGTTGAATATCGCTTAGGGCATATCCTGACATTCTGTAAGAAGAGGTCACAGGTAAGTCTTCAAATTGAATCTCTTTTAAATCTCTTTTGAGGAATTTTCGGAGAATTATTCTCTAATTATTGATAAGTATTATTATGATAAGATTACATCATGCCAAATCGGCGGTTCTTCGCGATATACATATAGAAGAACTGGTAACAGAAAAGGGAGTCATCAACCTAACTGTGGCCGATTAATAGGATTGGGTTAAATTACCTCTATAATTAATGTCAAGTTTCCTCGCACCATGTCCACCAACGCCGAAATAATAATCACCGTAACACAATAACTCGACCACACATGCATTTGCACTTGATCATAGTACACCCTATTCAGATTATCGAATGCACCTCTCAATTTAAAGTAAACCTCGATGATTGTGTCAAGAGCCATTCCTTTATAGCACCTATTTACAAATTCGTAATGCTTTGACTTGCCAAAGTCTATGGTCGGGGGTTGATTTTCGATTTTTACAATGCGGCACCACATAACAATCTTTTCCATGAAAAACCTTAACCTATAATCGACATTGTTAACATCGCATAATAAATACATGTTGGACACGTCATTTGCTATTCCAGAGAAAGTAATAATAAAATTGAAATTTAAAATCTTTTCAAAGTAATAAATTCTAAATGTCGCATATGAAAAAGATAGAATAAAAATGACAGTAATATATATGATTGATTCTTTTTCGAGTTTCTTGTAAAGCATACGCCTATTGATGATTATTGATTCATCGGTCTTTTGAATTAATTTTAACATTTTTATGTACGATTTCTGACCCTCCCAACATTTATATATGGCCGTGAAGAAACTTAAAATTTGCAATATATTCGCTCCAACCAGACCATAGAAATAAACCTTATGATAATTTGTATGTTCTAGAACGAAAATGAAATTCGACATTGACAAAAATATCAATGATAAATATAACGTTAATACAAGCAAAACGTATAAATCATATCTTGGGCTTCGAGGTTGAAGTTCCCCCTTTTGATATTGGAATTTCCCAAATCCAAATAGTTGGAAACAGCTGTTCAAACGGACGTTTAACAAATACCAAATCGGTTTGGCAGTGTAGTGAAATATGTTGTGTTTTGGCATTATTTTAAACTGTGAAACGGTGGCTAATGCCTGACTGACTACATAGCACTTGTAGTAATACGTTTTTAGCTTTCCTTCATCGTGTAATCTACAGGATTATATATAAATGGATTAGGTATAATCCATGATAAAATAATTTGTTGTGCAAATGTCATTAATTATATGGGTAATGTTTTATTCATATATGATTGATGAAATTTTCGGCGAGCGCAGTAATAGGAATAGATAGTCTGAGAGCCCACTGCAGATATGCTCACTATAAGGCTAGCGTATTCCGGCGGCAGCGGGACATAGAGTATTAAGACGGCGTATTCCAGAGGCAGCGGGACATAGATATGCGAAGTGCCATCATTCGAAATTCGTTGAAAATAACGTCAACATTATGGTAAAAATAAACGCAATATTGACGTCATCCCTGCGTAAAAATTCGCAGAGAATGAAGTCAATATGATGTAAAAAATTGACGCAGTTTTACGAATCCGCCTTGCTAATAAGATTGTCAGGCAACCACTCGTCATGACGCTTTTTTTCGTCGTTCGTCGGTTGGCGTGCCCAAAGTCCTCGTCTGTACGCAGGAACAGGAATTGTCTGACTTTGTACACGATGATTATTTACGTCAGTGTTTCCCAATTAGTGGTACGCGTACCCCCAGGGGTACGCGAAGTTGCATCAAGGGGTACGCGCGGCAATCTCTTGACTAAGTTGTTTCAGGATTGTGTAAAGAAAAACGTGCACATTTGTCACAATAAACTGATATTCGTCATAATTAGAACTGTATTTTGGTGGCACTAAATCTAAAAAAAAACTGATTTCATGTTTTATTATTCATTCCTGCAATAAGGTGTACGCAAGTTTGAGGTCTTTTTTGAAGTGGTAGGCAGAAAAAAAAGTAATTGGGAACAACTGATCTACGTCATCTAAGAGGATACTACAGAAAACAACAAATAAAGAGGATCAGTTTTTTTAAAATTACAAAACACAACTTATGTTACTACATACTTCCATCATCTTCCAACTGGTTCTAATACCAACAATCCGCCGTAATGTCTTCGAAAAATGTTTTCATTACACGTGCGCGTGTAATGAAAACATGAGCCCCCCCCCCTGTCATGAGACCCGAATAATTTTAGTATATTAGCAAATTTTCTAGAATACAATAATTATTATTTACCAATATACTTCCGGACGATATGAAAAGATTTATTTTTATAATAGGCGCCAGCCCGGAAGAAGCGAAGATTTATTCGGATCCACGAACAAGTGCCAGAGTACTTCCGCCGCTTAAAAGTTCTCTGGGGCGAGGGAATGTAGGCTGTGTCGGGATTTGCGCCAGTCAGCTCAGTCCATCTCAGACACGGGGTATTAGAATCCCTTATTGACCCAGTCTACGGTAAGTTGACCATCCCTTATGGGATGAACGGCCTTTATGGATATTAAATTATTATTATCTAATCCGCTCCTCCCACTAAATCGTATACATTATTCTCGCCCGCGCGCCCTCTTGCGGTGGCGCGGCGAGTTAGCTACCAAAGATTGCTACCATTTGCTCAATCCTGCACTGTGCTAATAATGCCCGCGTCTCGCCGCTAGATGGCGCGGACGCGACGGCAGATTTTGTCGTTAATTTAAATTAAGCCTTTCTGAAATGTACGTAAAATTTATCTTGTAACATGAATGAATGTATTTTATTTCTTTGAGAAAGAATCATGAATTTATAATGAATTTTCTTAAGATATCAGTGGAACTGATTTTAATATTTAATGTATGTACCTTAATCGATCTTTTCCCTTTACGATTTTAAACTCGTTTTTATTTATATAGAAATGAAATTATATGATGATATGAAAATGAAATTCTTCTGATAATGTGATAGCTTCTCAGTATTATGAGTAAAAATAAAAGATACTTTTCCGACATATATTTGTTGTTTATTTTCAATAAACCTGTTGCGAATACATTTCCCGAATCTAGATATATGATTTTGACTATTTATATTATTTATGAAAATTTAATTTAATACATCGATCGTCGAAAGGCCGTTCGAGATTTTATGAGAGAATGTTACAGTTGTTCCATTTTATCCGTGTTTCGATGAGCATTATTCATATTGGTTTTCCCTATTTTGCCCTACAATGATTCGGCAATTTTGGTGTCGGGTAACCTACACTTTCCAATGGTATAAATGACGGTAGTCATTTGCTCTATAGTTTTTCCCTGCTATTTAAATTAGAAATATTACCTATTCAGGCTTGCGCCCCGACGATGATTTGCAGCTATAATTATCTAGAACTTGGTTTTATACGACTTGGGTTTTTCTATTAATTTATTTGATTATTAATTGCCTCGGGAAGAACTCAATGCCGCCTCGACTCTGCCACGTTTTAATCCATAGGATTTTCTAACGTGCGTTATTAATTATATTTATTTATTTTACAGGTTACAATTTTAACTAGAGATCGCCGTATAATTTTAGAATTTACTGGCGGTGTCTATCGTTGATCCTATTCTCAAAATTACGGTTTTATATATTTAGAAAAACGTGTTAGCACGTATATATCGTGCAAGGTGCGTCTGAAGGACTAAAATATTGCACGACTTTGATGTTTCAAATTAAATGAAAGAAATTGAGTTTAGCTTTAGAATCTACAATAAGAATATATAAGCTACTTGCCCAAATAGGATGTGGAAATCACGCTGGAATGCTTTGCCGGCGCCGCACTTGATTCTAGTTATAGATTTTAAGAGATGACTTTGACTTTATAAATTATTTGCAGATGACGGTAGGCCGTTCTCGATTGAAATGGAGTCCGGCGACCGGCCCGTCGCCGCGAGGCGAAACCGGTCGCCGCACCAAAACGACGACCTTCCCAAGCGAGTTCTTCAGGCCAAAAAAAAAATAATCTCACTAGCGATCCTCTACTTACTACTTATTTTAATGTTTGTAAAACCCGTAATGGTTTTTGACCATTACATGCCGGAAAAGATGTTCAGTCTTCGCCCACGAAGACCCTAAACACAAAAGATTTTAATAACTATTATGAGAATCTACCACCTAAAGCGTAGCCATCGCTACGGTTTTTCAGTTGCCGTGCTACGCCTGCTACGACATAAAAATTTTCTAAAACTTCTATCATATTTTGTATTGACAGTTTAAAGTACATTGATATCAAGGGATAACCCCTGCTTCTAGTCTCCTATTATTTAAAGAAATTAAAGTTTATAATAAATTTTCCCAAGTTGGAAATTTTGAGGTTTTTCTATTTTCTATTAAGTTTATAAAAGGAAGCTATTTTCATTTTTTGGTTCCTATTTCATTCTTCATAATTAGCTATTTATCCAAGTTAGAAAATGCTCTGCGAAACACGTCTTATACAACCTTAAATTTTACAATTTTTGATAAAGGGAATACAGTGGCCTGTGTCGTCTTTTTCCGCTCCGTCCAGGGTCTTGTCATTGTCCGCCGTTTAGCCGTATTTCCTTTTTGAATTTTTCATTCATTAGTGTTTGTAGTAGCCCATGTGATGCTCAGTTGTCGTCTTTTTGCCTCGTTACGTCCGGAACTCGTCACCTTGGTAAGAGATGTAGAGAAGAAAGTCATATTAGTTGAGGGTTCGCTCCCAAAGCTTATCGCTTCGGAGCTTGAACACGAAAATGTCAATTTATACTCGTAGATCTGGAAACAATATCGGATGCTTTTATAAAGTTTATCGATGTGTAGATGTACTAGTTCAAAAAATGTTTAAAAGTTTGGCCAATTCCTATCTCCTTTATCCTGTTTTCCCCCCTTTCTGCCCCCACTGCACAAATGCAGTTTTTTAAAAGTTGCTACACTGGATTTGAGGATTAATGCACTGTCAATTGGTATATCAGTCTCTATCTATTTAAACAATGCAGTCCGCATTTTCTCTCAATTTTGGGGAAATTGTCGCGTTCACGCGCTTGTCCGTTTTTGTTTACCGGTTGGTCCACGATATCGTCCCTGGTAATACTGCAGGTCGCTTTGTTGCCGGTGCTGACGTCATGGGTGGTTTCATCTATTTACGTGCCTCCTGGCCTTCCTGTTGCGGTGAAAAAGGAAATATTTCGACTTTTTACCTTAGGTTTTTGCGTGATCTGGAGTCGGATAAGCGTGATTGGATCTGAGTTACTTTGGTCGATCCTCGGGTATCTTTTTTTGCTATTTATTTATGTGGTGCAACACCCTGTGTTGCAACCATCTACGATGTGTCCTTTCCTCTCATAAGTAATAAATAATAGTAAACATAAATAAATAAAAGCTAAAATAATTAAAGTCAAACAATGAGTGCCAAACGCTCTCTATAAATAAATTCAGACGCGCTCTACGCACTAATGCATTTTGGAATATTCTAGAAGGCCATTAGGTAGGTAGAAATCGTATCCGATAATCGCGAGCCGTCCAAAGAAATATACTCGCCGGTCATTACTTTTGGGTTGTGAGCGGTCCGGGGCGGGTTCGCCTCGGGCCGCCGCTCAGATAGAAGAAAACCCTACTTCGAATCACTCTAGTTTGTACGGATTTTAAAAAGAATTTTAATGTGTTAAATTCAGTGCTCAGATTTCCAAGGTAGGAATTTAATTATATATAGAGGATACTTAGCTCATGTCTCCAGAAACTATAAGGTGTTTTTCCGTCATTACAGAAAACGCACCGTTCGGTTCGGGGACTGGTTTTTTTTTTTTGCCTTTTCTTTTTTATGTTAATTCTTCTCCTTTCTTCGATTAAATTTTAGGATTAAATTCTCTCTTTATTTTTTTGGAAATTATTTTCATAGCATATATCATGTTCATTGTCTTTATATAATTAGATCTCATTATTTAGATAGGAATACTGGGGTATTCGTTTTGTAATTTGGCAGGCCGTAGGGCCATATAAATATTTAATTATATAGAAAAATAGTCAATATATTCTTCTTCATTATTCAAGAGAGGTAGCGCGACACAATCCGGTTGGGGCTCACACATTTTGATTTCATATTTTCTGTTCCTGGTTCTTTCAATTTCCCCATTTCTCCATGTAAGAAATAATTAAATTATATATATAAAACCGGCTGTACAAACCGGACATAAGGTAGACGGAGTTTGGCTAGGGTTCTTTCGGAGGAACGTGACTACCTCGCATATAAAAACTTTAATTAATAAGTACTTTATTTATTACAATGGTGATTTCCCATACGCTGAAATAGGTACCCCTAGAAATTCTTTATAACATACCCAAATAAAACTTATAAAAATTCTTACGTGTTCCGGTAAGATTGGTGCAATAGGTACGGTGCGATACTAGTATAAGCAATCCTAATTTCTAAAAAAAACAAAAATTAATACTAGCATTCGCCATAAAAGGGCGAGACTAGAAATAACGGTCATAACCCGCAGGGGTGAAAGGTCGTAAAATAAAATTGTAAAAAATATAATTTTAAACATCGTTCTTAAATATTTTTTTGTTATTTTGATTTACATTTCCTCCTCCATAAAAGGAAATTGTAAAATATAATTTTAAATATTGTTATTTTTTAACATTTATATATTGATCTACTTTTCCTCTTCCATAAAAGGAAACCGAAAATATAATTTTAAATATTATTTTTTAAACATTGTTTTATCTTGATTTACGGTATCCTCTCCCATAAGGGAAACTGTAAAATATAATTCTTGTAAATATTGTTTTAAACATTTTTATTATTTTGATTTACGTTATCCTCTCCCATAAGGGAAACTGTGAAATATAATTCTTGTAAATATCGTTTTAAAACATTTTTTCATTATCTTAATTTACGTTCTCCTCTTCCATAAAGGAAACTATAAAATATGATTTTTTTAAATATCGTTTTTAAACATTTTTTTGTTTTATCTCAATTTACGTTCTCCTCCTCCATAAAGGAAACTGTAAAATATAAATTCTTTTAAACATTGTTTTTAACATTTCCATATTTGATTTACATGTTTTCTTCGTGAAATAAACTGCGAAATATAATTTTAAATACCATTTTAAATATTTTCTTTATGTTGACTTACGTTCTCCTCTGTTGTAGAATAAAACCGTAAAATACAACTTTGAATATTATTCTAAATATCTTATTAGACTCGATTTACGTTTTTCTCTTTGATAAGATAAGACTGGAAAATATAATTAAGAATATTCGTCTTCAATACTTTTTCTTTGATTTACCTTCCATATGTCGTAAAGAAATAAAGCGCATATTTTAAACCACTTCAACATTGAGTATAATTTCATTTATTTTTTTTGAAGGGAAAAGGGGTAAAAAGAAACTACACAAAATAAAAGGAGAAATATATATTTAATTATCCTCTTCCGTCATATACCTACTCCCTCTAATTACCTTACCTAAATATATTCTATCTTCCTTCCTCAATTAGTCTGTCAATTATAATTTGCCGTTCCCATCTGTGGCATCTTCCTCGTCCATTCCCAATTATAATTATCAATTTTCTCATTTGTTTAATATCCCAGATTTTATTTGATTTTCCTAATTTCCTTTGAGATATATTCCCATTCCGTACAATTCCACATTTTATTTTTATAACACGATTAGTCATTCTTTTGGGCAGACGTCGCCTCCCGCAAAGCGCCATCTATCGGCCGCGGAGTGAATCATAGTACCCCGTAGTAGTCGGTTCGCCCATCGAGAGGGCGCTGATCACGGCCCCGCCGATTTCTGTTTTGTCGCCGCCAGCCGAGCGCAGACAGTTTACGAGCCAGAAATAAAGTAGAAAAAATATAGTTGCATCTCGACATTTGGAACGCAGAATTTCACCAGATTTTAAACTCTTCCCTCTCCATATACCGGACGCCTCATCAAGGCGAGTCTCACTTCACGCAAGACATCGCACTTTTAAATAGCGCGCAGTTTCGCGCGCTCTGAGAGTTCTTCCCACGACCCGTCTCCGATAAACTTACTTGAATGAGCAGCCAGCCTCTCGAGCGATTATCCTGTACTCCCGTAAAATTCGCCGCGCAGAAGCCTGTTTCCGGTACGGGATCTGCTTGCACAACCAGCGAACCGCCCAGCGCCTGGTGGCCTGGCGCCCCATGCTCCTCGTAGCTACATTGTCCCTCAATAATAGGTAAACATCTCTTATTGGCCACCAAAACGCTGTTTATTTGCTTAATTAATAATAATAATATCAACATAGTATAAATTCACATAAACAAACATCAATAATAGAGCGGTTTCGTTGCAGTTTTGGGCCCAACCGTGGGGCCTATTACCACTATTTATCTTATCTAGTCTTCACTTCGTTTATTTATTCAATTATTTTTTTGTCACAGGGGCAACCCCAAAAATTTTTTCAAAAATATATCAATAAAATACAAGTACAACAACCCACCCACCCACCCTATTTTACTGTGTATGACACATTTTAGAAAATAAATATTTTATATTTATCGCATCGCACCGTCAACCAACCTACCGAACCACACACACAAGACACAACAATTTTCTTTTATAGCAATAATTTTCCTTAAGTTCACGCATATCTTGTACATTTTCAAACATTGTTTTCACATAATACAAACTGGTCATTATTTATCCGCGGAGACAGATCGATTCCGACGCGCCAAACAGGCTTAGCAACTAAAGGTATCGTCACTTAATAGGTAGAAAAAAATAAAAAACACACACTTCCGGGTCACTACAAAAAAATGGCACCAAGAAAAACCAAAAATTCGAAAAAGAAAAACAACTCTAATTACGATTTCGACGACGAATCTCTCAACGGGAAAAACAAATCACATCGGCAACCTTCTCCAAATCGGGAAAACATAGAACAGGACGCTCATGAGAGCACTTCTAGACACATAGATCCTGAAAACAGCAACTTGGCAAGGAAAAACTCCGAAAAAAATGAAACAGCACCGGCAACGTCAAAATCAAGTTTTCAGCCACCAACTTCGGAAAATATGGAGGAACACCTAAACGAATCAGCAATAATGCAAATATCACGACAAAGAGCTTTCTCAAGCGACATTTTCCAGTCGAGCGGAAGGAGTAATACTCAACCAACTCTGTTCAAGTGGAAAATATCTTTTGACGGCACAGGAAAAGTTTTGGAATTTATTGAAAACGTCGAGGACAAGGTTCAATCGAGGGGCACCACTGAAAAGGAACTACTTCAAGGATTTTCAGACCTTCTGGAGGGTTCAGCCCTGAGATGGTTTAGAAACGTGAGGACTTACACGACCAGCTGGAAATTAGTCAAGGCCGCTTTAATAAACAAATATGAGCAGTTAAACTACGAGACAAAACTTGAGAACGAGATCAGAAGTACCAAACAGGCTTCTAACGAAAACATGGACGACTTCATTACGAGGCTAGACTGCCTAAACTCCAGGCTAACTTCAAGATTACCAGACAGGGTCATCTTAGAAGTAGCAAAAATGAACGTTTTACCCATTTATCATACGTTGCTAGGTACAGTAAGACTAACGGATATTGGGCACTTACTTGATGTCGCGAAAAACTTCGAGCAATACATGCTGCCAGCGTCATCGCAGACTACAAGCGCGACTTCGCAGCGAAACAGCTCACATTCAAGGCCAACGAAGGTTCCACAGGTTGCAGCTCTGGAAAATGCATATCCGGGACACCATATAGCCGAAGGAAATTTCTACGGTGAAAATGCGATGGAGCAGGAACACCATCAAAGCGCGAACATATCGTCAACCAATAGAGCTCAACACGCGCGTCCGCACTTTCAAACAAACAGACAGTACGGGAAAACCGACGAAAATTTTCGTCAAAGAAACCCGTGGGCAAATCAGTCATGTCTAAAATGCGACAAAATTGGGCACAACTTTAGGCAATGCAGGACTTATCCTATGCTAATATGCTTCAAGTGCAAAACACAAAACGTCTCAACCTCAAATTGCAACAATTGCAATCGTTCACAAAACCGGCAGAATACAAATCAGCCAAAAAACGCTTCGAACCACTTTCACAGTTCAGGGGTGTAACTGGTAAAGTGGAGAAACACATAGTCACCGCCCTAAGCGACCACCTAGATACAAGGCCTTATGCAAATTCAAAATTTGGGACGCGGAATACCAGGGTTTAGTCGATACAGGATGTTCAATTTGCATAATAGGTTTAAATACCCATAAAAAAATATGCAAAAATGACACAAAATTAAGAAAAACAGAAACTCAGTTATCTACGGCGGACGGAAAAGATCAACAGGTATTAGGTATTGTAACACTTCCTGTTCGATACAAATCCATAACAAAAAATGTCAACTTTCTAGTATGTCCTACAATAACAAAAGAGTTCATTTTAGGTATAGATTTTCTGCAAACTTTCGATGTGAAAATTTCTGTCGATTATAAATACAATATCCAACTGTCTCAAATAAATGAAAGCCGCGTAAAACACATAATAGACTGGCAAAATTTACTTCCCGAACAACGGGACGAGTTACAAAAAGTTATCTGTTCATTTGAGGACATTTCATTCGAAAAAAACGGTCTAGGAAAAACTCATCTAATCGAGCACAAAATAATAACGTCAGGGGATCCAATTCGCCAGCGTCCGTATCCACTTTCTCACGCTAAGGAAAAATTAGTCAAGGAGGAAATTGACGAGATGCTAAAAATGGGAGTAATAACACCCATAAGATCTCCGTGGTGCTCACCTGTAGTGGTAGTCACAAAAAAAGACGGGACGCCACGCGTTTGCCTCGATTCGAGGAAATTAAATTCCGTCACTCGGAAAAATAGGTATCCCATGGTATCCTCGAAGACAATCCTAGACAGACTAGGGAATGCTAAGTACTTATCGTCCATAGATTTATCAAAAGCATATTGGCAAATTCCTATGGAAAAATCATCCATCTGCAAAACAGCTTTCGCGGTGCCGGGCAAAGGGTTATACGCCTATAAACGCTTAGCTTTCGGCTTGTGCAACGCAGCTGCAGACTTACAAGCTTTGATGGATCTAATCTTTGGGCCTGAATACGATAATCACGTATTCGCCTATGCAGATGATTTAATTGTAGCATCACCTAATTTCAGGGAACATATAGAAACTTTAAAACGCGTCAGGCTAAGTTTAAAAGAAGCAGGACTTACAATAAATTTAAAAAAATGCGAGTTCGGTCGTTCGGAACTCAAATATTTAGGTTACGTAGTAGACCGCCAAGGGTTAAGAACAGATCCGGAAAAAATCAGTTGTGTCAACAATTTTCCACGTCCAACAAAAATCAAAGAGGTAAGAAGTTTCCTCGGTCTATCCGGTTATTATAGAAAATTCGTAAAAAACTACGCGAAAATAGCCGAACCGCTATGCAAATTAACAGGTGGGAAACGCGACTCAAAAATAAAATTCGAATGGAACGAGGAAGCTGAGGCTGCGTTCGTCGAACTTAAAAACGCACTGACAACAGCCCCAGTTCTCGTATGCCCAGATTTTTCCAAAGAGTTCACCATTGCATGCGACGCTAGCGACAAGGCAATTGGCGCGGCTTTAACACAATTTTCCGAGGAAGACCAAGTTGACCATCCAATCTCGTATTTTTCAAAAACTCTATCTGCAACAGAACGCAACTACAGTGTTACAGAAAAAGAGCTTATGGCAGTTTTGAAGGCTGTTCAGCACTATAAAGAATACATAGATGGGGCTCACTTCAAAGTGATAAGCGACCATTCATCCTTAAGATGGCTCACTCGTATAGACAATCCCTCTGGGCGTTTAGCAAGATGGTCTACCATTTTATCTCAATATGACATGGAGATTATTCATCGAAAGGGAACACTAAACGTGGTGGCAGACGCGTTATCCAGGATCCCATGTGATGTGATATCCACTCAGGAAGAAGAAAATTGGTATGACAAAATAATAAAAAATCTTGAAGAAAATCCGACGTCAATTCCCGACTACAGGTTGGAAAATGGGAAATTATACAAATACGTACCGACTAAAAAAGGAGAGGACTTGCTAAGCCCGTGGAAACTAGTATTAAAAGAAAATGAGCAGGAAACCGCCATAAAAGAAACTCACGGCGGCGAATTTGCATCGCATTTCGGTACTTTTAAAACGCTAAAAAAATTACAATCGCAATACTTTTGGCCAAGAATGTCTCGTCAGGTGAAATCCTATATCAAAAACTGTGATATATGTATGGCACATAAGATCAAAACCACGCCACCCCATGGACTTATGATAACACCCAAGGCGGTGAGCAGACCAATGCACACTATCAGCATTGACCTTGTGGGACCGTTGCCTCGTTCTACTGGAGGAAATACATATATTCTATCCGTGGTAGACATATTCTCCAAGTATTGTTGGTTATTCCCTCTAAAAAAAGCAACATCAGAAAGTATAACGAAACACCTCGAAAACAGCATTTTCCTACAATTCGGCACACCGGCCGTTATCATATTAGACAACGCCAGCTACTTCAAGTCGCGCAAATTCAAATCGTTCGCCGAAAAGTACAAAATCCCTCGTTTGTTTTTCGGATGCAATTATGCTCCCCAATCGAATGTTGTAGAAAGGTATAACCAGACCATAGAGACGTCTCTCGCAATTTTGGTAGGAAAAGACCAGAGAAAATGGGTAGAATTTCTGGGGAAAATCCAAAACGCCATTAATTCGCACGTTAATCTAACTACAGGCTTTTCTCCATCTTATCTCATGTTTGGGAGAGAGATGATTATTGATGGCCGGTACCATAACATAAAAAGCTTCATTCCGGAAAATGAAAATGAATTAGACATAGAAGGCAGGGAAAAATTCGCCGAAGGTCTAAAAAGCCTGGCTGACACGTATGACATTGTCCAAGAAAAATTACTTGAGTCATTTAAAAACAACGCGAACAGGTACAATTTAAGGAGGAAAGATCTGCGTCTAGCTCCTGGAGATACTGTGTGGGCAAAAAATCACACTCTATCTAGGAAAATAGATTTCTTTTCAAGCAAACTTGCACCTAGGTACATAAAATGCAAGGTTATAGCGCGTAAATCGCGAACCGCGTACGAACTAGAGGACGAAACAGGTAAAAACAAAGGAATTTTTCATGTCAGACATTTATTTAAAGGCTAACGACAATGTCTAAAAACCAAATTCATACTATCTCCTAGGAAAACAGTTACGCAAAGGAAAATAACATCGTTTATTCCGAAAGTCGCTAAGTACTAAAATACTCTTGGGGTGGGTCTCGATCTGAGCTCCGTGGACCGGTAAAAGAAAGGAAAAACATGTTTGACAATATATAATAAATGATTAAACACTTTATTAACACAGCAACACACTTACACAAACACATACACGCCACATAAAAAAATAAGACATATATAAATATTTTTAAAACTCAAAATACAAGCACAAAACTTTTTTTTTAAATTTTTTTTTCTCACCAAAGCCGGCAAAAATAACCAGCTTTGGCGAGAACAATCTGAAGAATGATTGTGATTCGTCAAGCAGAGAACATAACAAATTAACAAATGTATTTTCTCAAAAAAATAAAATAACAATATTATACTCACGACCAAAATATGACTTTTGTTCTTTAATGTATTGAAATTACGGGTTAGCAACACCATACAACCACCCTAAACGGTGACTAAAAAAGTGCAACATTTATTATTTTTTACAAAGCATATGGAATCCCTTATAAGATAAAACGCCGACTCCTGAGGTTAAAACCAGGCTAGGTACAAATCAATTTGGGTAAACAATGCAATTTTTAATTTTTATTATTTTTATGTTCATGAACGAACAATTTTTTTAATATAAAATATTTTGAGCGCACAATGTGCAATCTTGCTCCACAATCCGAGGTTAAAACCGGAGGGGACAAGAGGAAGAAGGAGTTTTCTTAGTTTATTATTATTTACTTACAAATATGGAATGCCACTCAAATAGTGCTTCCTCCAGACGAACGTGTCAGGACGCGCCTAGCGAAACGCAAAATGATCACGACGTAGTCTAATTATATACTTACCATTATTTATTCTTTCTATATAATTCCACAAATATTGGTCGTGAGAAAATCTATTAAAACATACGTATATATCACAAACTTATAAATATATATCCCACAAATCCCAGTACCTCTGTATTAAATCACCTCGACTCACAACAATATAAACATACATTAAAAACCAAGTCCAACTCTAAAATCATAATTAAAACTCAAACTAATAATAGGGTAAGAAACAAGTTTGACACAATCAGGTGAAGTATGAAAGGAGAAACGGAAGGAAAGCCTTGTATGAGATGAACGAAAGGAGTATGGAAGGGCTGCGTTAGGAAAACCCGTTTGATGGAAAATGGAAATATTACACCTACACTATTTTCTATTTTTGTTATAAACAAATAGATCATTTATTTTAGTTTGATTAATCGCATAATAAAGCGACTATGTTTATATCGTATTGACTCGTTCACACAGGATTAAAATCCAAAATTACAAGCTAGTATCTCGACACCGATGTGAATCGTTTCACCTTACTGGGGTACAAGCAAGTAATGATTATACAATGGTACACATTGACTTTAAACGGTGGCCCTGACACTAAAAGCTCGGCTAAACCAAAATGAAGATCAAACAAAACAGATTCTGTACACTCAAGGATAGTGACAAATCTCAAGTCCTTATAATATTTCCCCATATAATTTTTTTTTAACTCTATTTATCTGCTTGTAACGAACAAAGGTGGTCACGCACCATTCAGAGACTCCGAACCCAAAACAACTATTTTTAAAATTCAAATATCAGGAATTTATTCGACATATTTTCATTTTGATTCATTTATTTGTCCCTGTTTTGAAGAAAAAATAAACCGGCCCATAAGCCGTGAATACCCAACCAGATTGCGATCGCGCTACGTACATAGTATAGGAAATAGTAATAATCGGGATTTATAAGCTATAGATCAGTCAGCAAAGACGTAAAAAAAAAAAAAGATATTCTTAGTAAGTAAATGAGCACACCTAGCAATAGTAATTACCAAACCCCAAAAACCAGTCCCCGGCGGAAGAAGAAAGAAGAAAGAAGAAGAGGAGGAGCGTCCCGAGGTCCAGTTTTCGAGCAGCTTCCAGTCGACATTTGAACACACTTCACCACAACCACTGCGGAGCATCCCACGGACTCCGTCAGCAGTACGGAAGAACCCGCGCAGGCCGAAGGCAGCCGCGCGGGGCGGTCGCGCAGATCGTCCGAAAGGGCTGGATCGCGCGATCGTTGCAGCCTACGCACAGGACCGGCACAGTTGGGCGACTACACCCGCCCGGTCGCTGTAGCGGTCGCATTCGCGCAGGGGCACGACTCTCCGTCAGCTATTTCGGCGAGAGACCGCGCAGGCTGAGGACAGCTACGCGCTGGCGATCGCGCAGTTCGCCACCAAGGCCAGAACGCGCGCTCGTAGCAGTCTACGCACAGGGCCGGCGTAGCCAGGTGTCTACACCTACACGGTTACTGCAGCGTCTCGCGTCCACACACGGACACGACATCATAGAATACGAGTATCACACCTTCATATGTATAGTATACTAGCAATGGACTACAACTATATTTTATTTTGAGTGTCAAGAAAGACAATAAATTTGTGTAAAGTGCATTTTTCCAGAAACACTAGTGTACGAGGAATTGTACATTAATTCCAGTTAAATTAGAAATTCATATTACGAATTCCATACAAGGATCTACAAGCCGCAATAGCAGGCTTAATCAATTGCAGGATTCCGCACGTCCCAGTCGGACATCCCACTAATACCAGACTTTTTTTTTTTTTTTGTTATCATGTTACAAGACTGAACATCCCAGCTGATGGACCTCGGCCAACGCTTCACCGCAGCTCTTCACCTCCGCGCAACTTCGCAACCGTCGGCGTCTACGTCTTCACTTTAGTAATTTTGTAAGTCGCATCCGTACCAGCCACCACATCTGTTAGCGACAACCAAACTTACCGGAATACAACAGCCCATTCATTATCATATTTCTCAAACCTATTAAATTAGTAAAACGTGTTAGCTTCTTACTAGGCATCGTGATGTATGATCGAGGGCGGCGTAGCGCCCTGCGTAGCACTGTAGCATTAGCGATAGCATGTGTTCTCACCAAGCCGGCATTGCAACACCCTGTGTTGCAACCATCTACGATGTGTCCTTTCCTCTCATAAGTAATAAATAATAGTAAACATAAATAAATAAAAGCTAAAATAATTAAAGTCAAACAATGAGTGCCAAACGCTCTCTATAAATAAATTCAGACGCGCTCTACGCACTAATGCATTTTGGAATATTCTAGAAGGCCATTAGGTAGGTAGAAATCGTATCCGATAATCGCGAGCCGTCCAAAGAAATATACTCGCCGGTCATTACTTTTGGGTTGTGAGCGGTCCGGGGCGGGTTCGCCTCGGGCCGCCGCTCAGATAGAAGAAAACCCTACTTCGAATCACTCTAGTTTGTACGGATTTTAAAAAGAATTTTAATGTGTTAAATTCAGTGCTCAGATTTCCAAGGTAGGAATTTAATTATATATAGAGGATACTTAGCTCATGTCTCCAGAAACTATAAGGTGTTTTTCCGTCATTACAGAAAACGCATCGTTCGGTTCGGGGACTGGTTTTTTTTTTTTGCCTTTTCTTTTTTATGTTAATTCTTCTCCTTTCTTCGATTAAATTTTAGGATTAAATTCTCTCTTTATTTTTTTGGAAATTATTTTCATAGCATATATCATGTTCATTGTCTTTATATAATTAGATCTCATTATTTAGATAGGAATACTGGGGTATTCGTTTTGTAATTTGGCAGGCCGTAGGGCCATATAAATATTTAATTATATAGAAAAATAGTCAATATATTCTTCTTCATTATTCAAGAGAGGTAGCGCGACACAATCCGGTTGGGGCTCACACATTTTGATTTCATATTTTCTGTTCCTGGTTCTTTCAATTTCCCCATTTCTCCATGTAAGAAATAATTAAATTATATATATAAAACCGGCTGTACAAACCGGACATAAGGTAGACGGAGTTTGGCTAGGGTTCTTTCGGAGGAACGTGACTACCTCGCATTTAAAAACTTTAATTAATAAGTACTTTATTTATTACAATGGTGATTTCCCATACGCTGAAATAGGTACCCCTAGAAATTCTTTATAACATACCCAAATAAAACTTATAAAAATTCTTACGTGTTCCGGTAAGATTGGTGCAATAGGTACGGTGCGATACTAGTATAAGCAATCCTAATTTCTAAAAAAAACAAAAATTAATACTAGCATTCGCCATAAAAGGGCGAGACTAGAAATAACGGTCATAACCCGCAGGGGTGAAAGGTCGTAAAATAAAATTGTAAAAAATATAATTTTAAACATCGTTCTTAAATATTTTTTTGTTATTTTGATTTACATTTCCTCCTCCATAAAAGGAAATTGTAAAATATAATTTTAAATATTGTTATTTTTTAACATTTATATATTGATCTACTTTTCCTCTTCCATAAAAGGAAACCGAAAATATAATTTTAAATATTATTTTTTAAACATTGTTTTATCTTGATTTACGGTATCCTCTCCCATAAGGGAAACTGTAAAATATAATTCTTGTAAATATTGTTTTAAACATTTTTATTATTTTGATTTACGTTATCCTCTCCCATAAGGGAAACTGTGAAATATAATTCTTGTAAATATCGTTTTAAAACATTTTTTCATTATCTTAATTTACGTTCTCCTCTTCCATAAAGGAAACTATAAAATATGATTTTTTTAAATATCGTTTTTAAACATTTTTTTGTTTTATCTCAATTTACGTTCTCCTCCTCCATAAAGGAAACTGTAAAATATAAATTCTTTTAAACATTGTTTTTAACATTTCCATATTTGATTTACATGTTTTCTTCGTGAAATAAACTGCGAAATATAATTTTAAATACCATTTTAAATATTTTCTTTATGTTGACTTACGTTCTCCTCTGTTGTAGAATAAAACCGTAAAATACAACTTTGAATATTATTCTAAATATCTTATTAGACTCGATTTACGTTTTTCTCTTTGATAAGATAAGACTGGAAAATATAATTAAGAATATTCGTCTTCAATACTTTTTCTTTGATTTACCTTCCATATGTCGTAAAGAAATAAAGCGCATATTTTAAACCACTTCAACATTGAGTATAATTTCATTTATTTTTTTTGAAGGGAAAAGGGGTAAAAAGAAACTACACAAAATAAAAGGAGAAATATATATTTAATTATCCTCTTCCGTCATATACCTACTCCCTCTAATTACCTTACCTAAATATATTCTATCTTCCTTCCTCAATTAGTCTGTCAATTATAATTTGCCGTTCCCATCTGTGGCATCTTCCTCGTCCATTCCCAATTATAATTATCAATTTTCTCATTTGTTTAATATCCCAGATTTTATTTGATTTTCCTAATTTCCTTTGAGATATATTCCCATTCCGTACAATTCCACATTTTATTTTTATAACACGATTAGTCATTCTTTTGGGCAGACGTCGCCTCCCGCAAAGCGCCATCTATCGGCCGCGGAGTGAATCATAGTACCCCGTAGTAGTCGGTTCGCCCATCGAGAGGGCGCTGATCACGGCCCCGCCGATTTCTGTTTTGTCGCCGCCAGCCGAGCGCAGACAGTTTACGAGCCAGAAATAAAGTAGAAAAAATATAGTTGCATCTCGACATTTGGAACGCAGAATTTCACCAGATTTTAAACTCTTCCCTCTCCATATACCGGACGCCTCATCAAGGCGAGTCTCACTTCACGCAGGACATCGCACTTTTAAATAGCGCGCAGTTTCGCGCGCTCTGAGAGTTCTTCCCACGACCCGTCTCCGATAAACTTACTTGAATGAGCAGCCAGCCTCTCGAGCGATTATCCTGTACTCCCGTAAAATTCGCCGCGCAGAAGCCTGTTTCCGGTACGGGATCTGCTTGCACAACCAGCGAACCGCCCAGCGCCTGGTGGCCTGGCGCCCCATGCTCCTCGTAGCTACATTGTCCCTCAATAATAGGTAAACATCTCTTATTGGCCACCAAAACGCTGTTTATTTGCTTAATTAATAATAATAATATCAACATAGTATAAATTCACATAAACAAACATCAATAATAGAGCGGTTTCGTTGCAGTTTTGGGCCCAACCGTGGGGCCTATTACCACTATTTATCTTATCTAGTCTTCACTTCGTTTATTTATTCAATTATTTTTTTGTCACAGGGGCAACCCCAAAATTTTTTTCAAAAATATATCAATAAAATACAAGTACAACAACCCACCCACCCAACCTATTTTACTGTGTATGACACATTTTAGAAAATAAATATTTTATATTTATCGCATCGCACCGTCAACCAACCTACCGAACCACACACACAAGACACAACAATTTTCTTTTATAGCAATAATTTTCCTTAAGTTCACGCATATCTTGTACATTTTCAAACATTGTTTTCACATAATACAAACTGGTCATTATTTATCCGCGGAGACAGATCGATTCCGACGCGCCAAACAGGCTTAGCAACTAAAGGTATCGTCACTTAATAGGTAGAAAAAAATAAAAAACACACACTTCCGGGTCACTACAAAAAAATGGCACCAAGAAAAACCAAAAATTCGAAAAAGAAAAACAACTCTAATTACGATTTCGACGACGAATCTCTCAACGGGAAAAACAAATCACATCGGCAACCTTCTCCAAATCGGGAAAACATAGAACAGGACGCTCATGAGAGCACTTCTAGACACATAGATCCTGAAAACAGCAACTTGGCAAGGAAAAACTCCGAAAAAAATGAAACAGCACCGGCAACGTCAAAATCAAGTTTTCAGCCACCAACTTCGGAAAATATGGAGGAACACCTAAACGAATCAGCAATAATGCAAATATCACGACAAAGAGCTTTCTCAAGCGACATTTTCCAGTCGAGCGGAAGGAGTAATACTCAACCAACTCTGTTCAAGTGGAAAATATCTTTTGACGGCACAGGAAAAGTTTTGGAATTTATTGAAAACGTCGAGGACAAGGTTCAATCGAGGGGCACCACTGAAAAGGAACTACTTCAAGGATTTTCAGACCTTCTGGAGGGTTCAGCCCTGAGATGGTTTAGAAACGTGAGGACTTACACGACCAGCTGGAAATTACTCAAGGCCGCTTTAATAAACAAATATGAGCAGTTAAACTACGAGACAAAACTTGAGAACGAGATCAGAAGTACCAAACAGGCTTCTAACGAAAACATGGACGACTTCATTACGAGGCTAGACTGCCTAAACTCCAGGCTAACTTCAAGATTACCAGACAGGGTCATCTTAGAAGTAGCAAAAATGAACGTTTTACCCATTTATCATACGTTGCTAGGTACAGTAAGACTAACGGATATTGGGCACTTACTTGATGTCGCGAAAAACTTCGAGCAATACATGCTGCCAGCGTCATCGCAGACTACAAGCGCGACTTCGCAGCGAAACAGCTCACATTCAAGGCCAACGAAGGTTCCACAGGTTGCAGCTCTGGAAAATGCATATCCGGGACACCATATAGCCGAAGGAAATTTCTACGGTGAAAATGCGATGGAGCAGGAACACCATCAAAGCGCGAACATATCGTCAACCAATAGAGCTCAACACGCGCGTCCGCACTTTCAAACAAACAGACAGTACGGGAAAACCGACGAAAATTTTCGTCAAAGAAACCCGTGGGCAAATCAGTCATGTCTAAAATGCGACAAAATTGGGCACAACTTTAGGCAATGCAGGACTTATCCTATGCTAATATGCTTCAAGTGCAAAACACAAAACGTCTCAACCTCAAATTGCAACAATTGCAATCGTTCACAAAACCGGCAGAATACAAATCAGCCAAAAAACGCTTCGAACCACTTTCACAGTTCAGGGGTGTAACTGGTAAAGTGGAGAAACACATAGTCACCGCCCTAAGCGACCACCTAGATACAAGGCCTTATGCAAATTCAAAATTTGGGACGCGGAATACCAGGGTTTAGTCGATACAGGATGTTCAATTTGCATAATAGGTTTAAATACCCATAAAAAAATATGCAAAAATGACACAAAATTAAGAAAAACAGAAACTCAGTTATCTACGGCGGACGGAAAAGATCAACAGGTATTAGGTATTGTAACACTTCCTGTTCGATACAAATCCATAACAAAAAATGTCAACTTTCTAGTATGTCCTACAATAACAAAAGAGTTCATTTTAGGTATAGATTTTCTGCAAACTTTCGATGTGAAAATTTCTGTCGATTATAAATACAATATCCAACTGTCTCAAATAAATGAAAGCCGCGTAAAACACATAATAGACTGGCAAAATTTACTTCCCGAACAACGGGACGAGTTACAAAAAGTTATCTGTTCATTTGAGGACATTTCATTCGAAAAAAACGGTCTAGGAAAAACTCATCTAATCGAGCACAAAATAATAACGTCAGGGGATCCAATTCGCCAGCGTCCGTATCCACTTTCTCACGCTAAGGAAAAATTAGTCAAGGAGGAAATTGACGAGATGCTAAAAATGGGAGTAATAACACCCATAAGATCTCCGTGGTGCTCACCTGTAGTGGTAGTCACAAAAAAAGACGGGACGCCACGCGTTTGCCTCGATTCGAGGAAATTAAATTCCGTCACTCGGAAAAATAGGTATCCCATGGTATCCTCGAAGACAATCCTAGACAGACTAGGGAATGCTAAGTACTTATCGTCCATAGATTTATCAAAAGCATATTGGCAAATTCCTATGGAAAAATCATCCATCTGCAAAACAGCTTTCGCGGTGCCGGGCAAAGGGTTATACGCCTATAAACGCTTAGCTTTCGGCTTGTGCAACGCAGCTGCAGACTTACAAGCTTTGATGGATCTAATCTTTGGGCCTGAATACGATAATCACGTATTCGCCTATGCAGATGATTTAATTGTAGCATCACCTAATTTCAGGGAACATATAGAAACTTTAAAACGCGTCAGGCTAAGTTTAAAAGAAGCAGGACTTACAATAAATTTAAAAAAATGCGAGTTCGGTCGTTCGGAACTCAAATATTTAGGTTACGTAGTAGACCGCCAAGGGTTAAGAACAGATCCGGAAAAAATCAGTTGTGTCAACAATTTTCCACGTCCAACAAAAATCAAAGAGGTAAGAAGTTTCCTCGGTCTATCCGGTTATTATAGAAAATTCGTAAAAAACTACGCGAAAATAGCCGAACCGCTATGCAAATTAACAGGTGGGAAACGCGACTCAAAAATAAAATTCGAATGGAACGAGGAAGCTGAGGCTGCGTTCGTCGAACTTAAAAACGCACTGACAACAGCCCCAGTTCTCGTATGCCCAGATTTTTCCAAAGAGTTCACCATTGCATGCGACGCTAGCGACAAGGCAATTGGCGCGGCTTTAACACAATTTTCCGAGGAAGACCAAGTTGACCATCCAATCTCGTATTTTTCAAAAACTCTATCTGCAACAGAACGCAACTACAGTGTTACAGAAAAAGAGCTTATGGCAGTTTTGAAGGCTGTTCAGCACTATAAAGAATACATAGATGGGGCTCACTTCAAAGTGATAAGCGACCATTCATCCTTAAGATGGCTCACTCGTATAGACAATCCCTCTGGGCGTTTAGCAAGATGGTCTACCATTTTATCTCAATATGACATGGAGATTATTCATCGAAAGGGAACACTAAACGTGGTGGCAGACGCGTTATCCAGGATCCCATGTGATGTGATATCCACTCAGGAAGAAGAAAATTGGTATGACAAAATAATAAAAAATCTTGAAGAAAATCCGACGTCAATTCCCGACTACAGGTTGGAAAATGGGAAATTATACAAATACGTACCGACTAAAAAAGGAGAGGACTTGCTAAGCCCGTGGAAACTAGTATTAAAAGAAAATGAGCAGGAAACCGCCATAAAAGAAACTCACGGCGGCGAATTTGCATCGCATTTCGGTACTTTTAAAACGCTAAAAAAATTACAATCGCAATACTTTTGGCCAAGAATGTCTCGTCAGGTGAAATCCTATATCAAAAACTGTGATATATGTATGGCACATAAGATCAAAACCACGCCACCCCATGGACTTATGATAACACCCAAGGCGGTGAGCAGACCAATGCACACTATCAGCATTGACCTTGTGGGACCGTTGCCTCGTTCTACTGGAGGAAATACATATATTCTATCCGTGGTAGACATATTCTCCAAGTATTGTTGGTTATTCCCTCTAAAAAAAGCAACATCAGAAAGTATAACGAAACACCTCGAAAACAGCATTTTCCTACAATTCGGCACACCGGCCGTTATCATATTAGACAACGCCAGCTACTTCAAGTCGCGCAAATTCAAATCGTTCGCCGAAAAGTACAAAATCCCTCGTTTGTTTTTCGGATGCAATTATGCTCCCCAATCGAATGTTGTAGAAAGGTATAACCAGACCATAGAGACGTCTCTCGCAATTTTGGTAGGAAAAGACCAGAGAAAATGGGTAGAATTTCTGGGGAAAATCCAAAACGCCATTAATTCGCACGTTAATCTAACTACAGGCTTTTCTCCATCTTATCTCATGTTTGGGAGAGAGATGATTATTGATGGCCGGTACCATAACATAAAAAGCTTCATTCCGGAAAATGAAAATGAATTAGACATAGAAGGCAGGGAAAAATTCGCCGAAGGTCTAAAAAGCCTGGCTGACACGTATGACATTGTCCAAGAAAAATTACTTGAGTCATTTAAAAACAACGCGAACAGGTACAATTTAAGGAGGAAAGATCTGCGTCTAGCTCCTGGAGATACTGTGTGGGCAAAAAATCACACTCTATCTAGGAAAATAGATTTCTTTTCAAGCAAACTTGCACCTAGGTACATAAAATGCAAGGTTATAGCGCGTAAATCGCGAACCGCGTACGAACTAGAGGACGAAACAGGTAAAAACAAAGGAATTTTTCATGTCAGACATTTATTTAAAGGCTAACGACAATGTCTAAAAACCAAATTCATACTATCTCCTAGGAAAACAGTTACGCAAAGGAAAATAACATCGTTTATTCCGAAAGTCGCTAAGTACTAAAATACTCTTGGGGTGGGTCTCGATCTGAGCTCCGTGGACCGGTAAAAGAAAGGAAAAACATGTTTGACAATATATAATAAATGATTAAACACTTTATTAACACAGCAACACACTTACACAAACACATACACGCCACATAAAAAAATAAGACATATATAAATATTTTTAAAACTCAAAATACAAGCACAAAACTTTTTTTTTAAATTTTTTTTTCTCACCAAAGCCGGCAAAAATAACCAGCTTTGGCGAGAACAATCTGAAGAATGATTGTGATTCGTCAAGCAGAGAACATAACAAATTAACAAATGTATTTTCTCAAAAAAATAAAATAACAATATTATACTCACGACCAAAATATGACTTTTGTTCTTTAATGTATTGAAATTACGGGTTAGCAACACCATACAACCACCCTAAACGGTGACTAAAAAAGTGCAACATTTATTATTTTTTACAAAGCATATGGAATCCCTTATAAGATAAAACGCCGACTCCTGAGGTTAAAACCAGGCTAGGTACAAATCAATTTGGGTAAACAATGCAATTTTTAATTTTTATTATTTTTATGTTCATGAACGAACAATTTTTTTAATATAAAATATTTTGAGCGCACAATGTGCAATCTTGCTCCACAATCCGAGGTTAAAACCGGAGGGGACAAGAGGAAGAAGGAGTTTTCTTAGTTTATTATTATTTACTTACAAATATGGAATGCCACTCAAATAGTGCTTCCTCCAGACGAACGTGTCAGGACGCGCCTAGCGAAACGCAAAATGATCACGACGTAGTCTAATTATATACTTACCATTATTTATTCTTTCTATATAATTCCACAAATATTGGTCGTGAGAAAATCTATTAAAACATACGTATATATCACAAACTTATAAATATATATCCCACAAATCCCAGTACCTCTGTATTAAATCACCTCGACTCACAACAATATAAACATACATTAAAAACCAAGTCCAACTCTAAAATCATAATTAAAACTCAAACTAATAATAGGGTAAGAAACAAGTTTGACACAATCAGGTGAAGTATGAAAGGAGAAACGGAAGGAAAGCCTTGTATGAGATGAACGAAAGGAGTATGGAAGGGCTGCGTTAGGAAAACCCGTTTGATGGAAAATGGAAATATTACACCTACACTATTTTCTATTTTTGTTATAAACAAATAGATCATTTATTTTAGTTTGATTAATCGCATAATAAAGCGACTATGTTTATATCGTATTGACTCGTTCACACAGGATTAAAATCCAAAATTACAAGCTAGTATCTCGACACCGATGTGAATCGTTTCACCTTACTGGGGTACAAGCAAGTAATGATTATACAATGGTACACATTGACTTTAAACGGTGGCCCTGACACTAAAAGCTCGGCTAAACCAAAATGAAGATCAAACAAAACAGATTCTGTACACTCAAGGATAGTGACAAATCTCAAGTCCTTATAATATTTCCCCATATAATTTTTTTTTAACTCTATTTATCTGCTTGTAACGAACAAAGGTGGTCACGCACCATTCAGAGACTCCGAACCCAAAACAACTATTTTTAAAATTCAAATATCAGGAATTTATTCGACATATTTTCATTTTGATTCATTTATTTATATTTGTCCCTGTTTTGAAGAAAAAATAAACCGGCCCATAAGCCGTGAATACCCAACCAGATTGCGATCGCGCTACGTACATAGTATAGGAAATAGTAATAATCGGGATTTATAAGCTATAGATCAGTCAGCAAAGACGTAAAAAAAAAAAAAGATATTCTTAGTAAGTAAATGAGCACACCTAGCAATAGTAATTACCAAACCCCAAAAACCAGTCCCCGGCGGAAGAAGAAAGAAGAAAGAAGAAGAGGAGGAGCGTCCCGAGGTCCAGTTTTCGAGCAGCTTCCAGTCGACATTTGAACACACTTCACCAAAACCACTGCGGAGCATCCCACGGACTCCGTCAGCAGTACGGAAGAACCCGCGCAGGCCGAAGGCAGCCGCGCGGGGCGGTCGCGCAGATCGTCCGAAAGGGCTGGATCGCGCGATCGTTGCAGCCTACGCACAGGACCGGCACAGTTGGGCGACTACACCCGCCCGGTCGCTGTAGCGGTCGCATTCGCGCAGGGGCACGACTCTCCGTCAGCTATTTCGGCGAGAGACCGCGCAGGCTGAGGACAGCTACGCGCTGGCGATCGCGCAGTTCGCCACCAAGGCCAGAACGCGCGCTCGTAGCAGTCTACGCACAGGGCCGGCGTAGCCAGGTGTCTACACCTACACGGTTACTGCAGCGTCTCGCGTCCACACACGGACACGACATCATAGAATACGAGTATCGCACCTTCATATGTATAGTATACTAGCAATGGACTACAACTATATTTTATTTTGAGTGTCAAGAAAGACAATAAATTTGTGTAAAGTGCATTTTTCCAGAAACACTAGTGTACGAGGAATTGTACATTAATTCCAGTTAAATTAGAAATTCATATTACGAATTCCATACAAGGATCTACAAGCCGCAATAGCAGGCTTAATCAATTGCAGGATTCCGCACGTCCCAGTCGGACATCCCACTAATACCAGACTTTTTTTTTTTTTTGTTATCATGTTACAAGACTGAACATCCCAGCTGATGGACCTCGGCCAACGCTTCACCGCAGCTCTTCACCTCCGCGCAACTTCGCAACCGTCGGCGTCTACGTCTTCACTTTAGTAATTTTGTAAGTCGCATCCGTACCAGCCACCACATCTGTTAGCGACAACCAAACTTACCGGAATACAACAGCCCATTCATTATCATATTTCTCAAACCTATTAAATTAGTAAAACGTGTTAGCTTCTTACTAGGCATCGTGATGTATGATCGAGGGCGGCGTAGCGCCCTGCGTAGCACTGTAGCATTAGCGATAGCATGTGTTCTCACCAAGCCGGCATTGCAACACCCTGTGTTGCAACCATCTACGATGTGTCCTTTCCTCTCATAAGTAATAAATAATAGTAAACATAAATAAATAAAAGCTAAAATAATTAAAGTCAAACAATGAGTGCCAAACGCTCTCTATAAATAAATTCAGACGCGCTCTACGCACTAATGCATTTTGGAATATTCTAGAAGGCCATTAGGTAGGTAGAAATCGTATCCGATAATCGCGAGCCGTCCAAAGAAATATACTCGCCGGTCATTACTTTTGGGTTGTGAGCGGTCCGGGGCGGGTTCGCCTCGGGCCGCCGCTCAGATAGAAGAAAACCCTACTTCGAATCACTCTAGTTTGTACGGATTTTAAAAAGAATTTTAATGTGTTAAATTCAGTGCTCAGATTTCCAAGGTAGGAATTTAATTATATATAGAGGATACTTAGCTCATGTCTCCAGAAACTATAAGGTGTTTTTCCGTCATTACAGAAAACGCACCGTTCGGTTCGGGGACTGGTTTTTTTTTTTGCCTTTTCTTTTTTATGTTAATTCTTCTCCTTTCTTCGATTAAATTTTAGGATTAAATTCTCTCTTTATTTTTTTGGAAATTATTTTCATAGCATATATCATGTTCATTGTCTTTATATAATTAGATCTCATTATTTAGATAGGAATACTGGGGTATTCGTTTTGTAATTTGGCAGGCCGTAGGGCCATATAAATATTTAATTATATAGAAAAATAGTCAATATATTCTTCTTCATTATTCAAGAGAGGTAGCGCGACACAATCCGGTTGGGGCTCACACATTTTGATTTCATATTTTCTGTTCCTGGTTCTTTCAATTTCCCCATTTCTCCATGTAAGAAATAATTAAATTATATATATAAAACCGGCTGTACAAACCGGACATAAGGTAGACGGAGTTTGGCTAGGGTTCTTTCGGAGGAACGTGACTACCTCGCATATAAAAACTTTAATTAATAAGTACTTTATTTATTACAATGGTGATTTCCCATACGCTGAAATAGGTACCCCTAGAAATTCTTTATAACATACCCAAATAAAACTTATAAAAATTCTTACGTGTTCCGGTAAGATTGGTGCAATAGGTACGGTGCGATACTAGTATAAGCAATCCTAATTTCTAAAAAAAACAAAAATTAATACTAGCATTCGCCATAAAAGGGCGAGACTAGAAATAACGGTCATAACCCGCAGGGGTGAAAGGTCGTAAAATAAAATTGTAAAAAATATAATTTTAAACATCGTTCTTAAATATTTTTTTGTTATTTTGATTTACATTTCCTCCTCCATAAAAGGAAATTGTAAAATATAATTTTAAATATTGTTATTTTTTAACATTTATATATTGATCTACTTTTCCTCTTCCATAAAAGGAAACCGAAAATATAATTTTAAATATTATTTTTTAAACATTGTTTTATCTTGATTTACGGTATCCTCTCCCATAAGGGAAACTGTAAAATATAATTCTTGTAAATATTGTTTTAAACATTTTTATTATTTTGATTTACGTTATCCTCTCCCATAAGGGAAACTGTGAAATATAATTCTTGTAAATATCGTTTTAAAACATTTTTTCATTATCTTAATTTACGTTCTCCTCTTCCATAAAGGAAACTATAAAATATGATTTTTTTAAATATCGTTTTTAAACATTTTTTTTGTTTTATCTCAATTTACGTTCTCCTCCTCCATAAAGGAAACTGTAAAATATAAATTCTTTTAAACATTGTTTTTAACATTTCCATATTTGATTTACATGTTTTCTTCGTGAAATAAACTGCGAAATATAATTTTAAATACCATTTTAAATATTTTCTTTATGTTGACTTACGTTCTCCTCTGTTGTAGAATAAAACCGTAAAATACAACTTTGAATATTATTCTAAATATCTTATTAGACTCGATTTACGTTTTTCTCTTTGATAAGATAAGACTGGAAAATATAATTAAGAATATTCGTCTTCAATACTTTTTCTTTGATTTACCTTCCATATGTCGTAAAGAAATAAAGCGCATATTTTAAACCACTTCAACATTGAGTATAATTTCATTTATTTTTTTTGAAGGGAAAAGGGGTAAAAAGAAACTACACAAAATAAAAGGAGAAATATATATTTAATTATCCTCTTCCGTCATATACCTACTCCCTCTAATTACCTTACCTAAATATATTCTATCTTCCTTCCTCAATTAGTCTGTCAATTATAATTTGCCGTTCCCATCTGTGGCATCTTCCTCGTCCATTCCCAATTATAATTATCAATTTTCTCATTTGTTTAATATCCCAGATTTTATTTGATTTTCCTAATTTCCTTTGAGATATATTCCCATTCCGTACAATTCCACATTTTATTTTTATAACACGATTAGTCATTCTTTTGGGCAGACGTCGCCTCCCGCAAAGCGCCATCTATCGGCCGCGGAGTGAATCATAGTACCCCGTAGTAGTCGGTTCGCCCATCGAGAGGGCGCTGATCACGGCCCCGCCGATTTCTGTTTTGTCGCCGCCAGCCGAGCGCAGACAGTTTACGAGCCAGAAATAAAGTAGAAAAAATATAGTTGCATCTCGACATTTGGAACGCAGAATTTCACCAGATTTTAAACTCTTCCCTCTCCATATACCGGACGCCTCATCAAGGCGAGTCTCACTTCACGCAGGACATCGCACTTTTAAATAGCGCGCAGTTTCGCGCGCTCTGAGAGTTCTTCCCACGACCCGTCTCCGATAAACTTACTTGAATGAGCAGCCAGCCTCTCGAGCGATTATCCTGTACTCCCGTAAAATTCGCCGCGCAGAAGCCTGTTTCCGGTACGGGATCTGCTTGCACAACCAGCGAACCGCCCAGCGCCTGGTGGCCTGGCGCCCCATGCTCCTCGTAGCTACATTATCCCTCAATAATAGGTAAACATCTCTTATTGGCCACCAAAACGCTGTTTATTTGCTTAATTAATAATAATAATATCAACATAGTATAAATTCACATAAACAAACATCAATAATAGAGCGGTTTCGTTGCAGTGGGTGTGCTGCGCTTTCGAGGAGTCGTGAGCGAATTGCTGTTGATCTCAGTCGTCTGCGTCGTGGTTCCTACAGCTGCCATATAGCGTTTCCATTTTTGTCCTTTTATTATTGAAGTCATCTTTCTCGTCGCTCTGTCTCGTTCTGGAATGTATAATTTCTTTGCTGCATCATATGGTCTTACATTTTTTATTTACTAGGGTTACGGTTAGCTGGCAAATCTTTAGGAAGGGTTTTTGACAGGAAGGGCATATTCTCTGTATATATTTTAATTTTTATTTCAAAAAATTGAGGGAACAAAAAGAGACGTGCTTCCGCGTTTTCTTTACAAATTAAACAAACTTTAGCTTACTACATCTAGTTCTTACTATTTAACAAATTTTTTATTTTACTTTTGACCAAAAATTCTCCCACATTGCTTTTAAATAAGCTTCCAGTATTTAAATTTAAAATTACATTTTATTAGGTGTCCGTTTGGGTACACCTTCCGATTTTTCAGAACTACTATTCTTCAAACAAGTGCTGAAGTTTTTCAGATTAAAGTATTTAAGTAAAAAGAAAACATAAATTTTGATAACGCTCCACTTTTTGTAAGAGCTTATCTTTAATTACTACAAAACCAAATATTATAAAGCAAACTATGTCTCAGCGTCGATCTTTAGTTATATGTGTGGCTGGCTTAATAAATTATGGGCAGATTAAGTTTCTAGCGTGATATCTTTTTAAGAATATGTAAAAATTGAAGAGTGTATATTTATATGAAATTTATTTGTTGTGAGATGTAGATAGTATCTCGTATTTTTATATTTAATTTATTAAAAAAATATTTTTATAATTTATTCCAAGTATGGTTGGTTAATAGTATGTCATGGTGAGGGTTCCATTGACATTGATAAGTTTTTATATAATAGATTTTTCACCGTCTCAGTGGTATTGGTCTCCCCGAGTAAAAGTATAAGATATATATATATATATGTGATTTCCCTTTTGAATTTTTATAAGATTTTGTAAAGAAATTGAACTATATATTGGTGACCAGTCTCTGTTGAAACAATAATAGACGTCGATCCACATAATTTTAATTCATGCGGAAACGTGGACACTATAGTTTTAATATAAAAGAAGAATATGGGAAAATCTTTAGATTTTTTTTTGAAATATGTTTATGATACTATATATGGTGACTGTTCTGCGATCTAAAGCGCATATTAACTACGTAATTTACTCTAGTAGTAGTAAGTTAATAGTAAATCTTATATACCTTGTTCGGCAAGAATTTATTTAACTTATCAGGTTTTTATGCCTTCCGAATTTAATGTTTGTGTTGACCATATATTTTACTGAGTTGTTATTATTGTTGTCTTGAGTGTGAATGATAGAATTTTCAATATTTAGCTTAAGTTTTTCTCTTTCGTGATCTGTTCATTCTCTTTTCTTACCTCCCCATACTAGATCTTCCTGACATACAACCTTTCATACCAAAACTGACTGCTTTGTATTTATTATTTTTACCAATTCTTGACAGTACAAAATGATTCTTCTCTACAGTATTGTACACTCCATCAGAAATTACGTGTTCAGCTAAGATTAATTCGCTACTAACTATGAGCGTTTATGGACAAACTAATTTTGAGCAGCGTTTCAGCGGGACATAACGGAAAATCTATAAGCCTTTTTTGAAGCAAAAAAGACAATAAAAACAATTCATGGTATGGAAAAAATATTCCATGTCCTGATAAATTCAGGATCGGATGAGATCTTTCTGTAGCTATATGTTGTAATATACAGTGGTTTTTTTTATCGTGAACATTCTAGTCGCTAATTAGAAATGTCAGCAGTTTCGCCACGTAATTACATAATAGTAATAAATAAATAATAATATTAGAGTTTATTCATAAATGAATTTAGGACCTGTCCGTGAACAATTTTAATTTGAACGCGAACGGCTTAACGTCCGGTATACTCTATTTAAAATATAATAATCTAAAATAGTTTGTATCCTTCAGAGCTGATCAAAGTAAATTTTTATTCTACATGTCAGGTGATGTTTACAATAGACGGGTATAAAGCACCCAGGTGTTTTTACTCCATGAGCAGGGTTAGATCACCGAACCCTTCAGTTTTTGCTTATATGCAAATATATAGTATAAAATGATAGGTATAGAAGTATCTCAATCCTTAGACTTATCCGCATGGCTCTTTTTTTTACTATATTATATGTTAAATATATACATATATATGATATTTTATATAAATATGTTTGACGCGAAACTTGGTACTATGTCTTCTCCTGAACTTCTTCCAGACAATCCGGGTTCTTAGCCGGATAAGATGTTAAGAAAAAAAATTTTTTTTTTAATTAAAAAAAAATTTTTTTTTAATGATGTTATCTAGTGTATGTGAAATTATATATATATATTTATTTTACTTGAGGATAATTTAGGTTTGTATGTGTTCTATTTTTATCATGCTACGCCCAAATGTATCTGCTATTTTATTCTTTACTTGTGCTTATTATTTTTAGCTTTGAATATTTGTATCGAATACGTATATATTTTATCTGTTACATTTGTTTACTTAATACTTTATATATTTGCTCTGTTTTTATATTTTTACTTTTTACTTTTCACTTGTAATTATCTCATGGTGTATCCAACGTAGTCGTTACTCTTTGTGATTTTGCATATTCTGGATTACATGTGGATATTTTGCGAATTCTGTTTGCAATGTGAGATGTTATGTGTATTTTATGTGACTCTAATTTTTACACAGGTCTTTTATGTGATACGTCCCACGATTTTTGCCGTGTTCGTCAACCAATACATAGGCTATAGGCGACTTTTTCGCGACGATTTTGCATTTTGAATATCTGGGCGCTAGTTTGTTTGAGAAAAACTCCGCTTTTCGTGATTGCATGTGATTTTTAGCCCATACGAAATCACCGACTGAGAATTCGACGTGCTTTCTCCTCAGGTTATATTTCGAGGCGTTATTTTTGAAGGCCTCCATGAGTCTTTCCCGCACGACGTCATATGCGTCCGCGAGCGTCTCGAGTCCTTTTGCGAATTCCTGTGGACTGTCTATTGCTATTTTGGACTTTTCTTTGGGAATGAAACTAAACATTTTATGGTAGCGGCCATCAACCATCGGTTCACGAGCGTACATAAGGTATGATGGAGTAAAGCCTGTTGCCAGATTTTGATGATTATTTAACGCGTTTTGGATTAAAGATAAATGTTTATCCCAAGATCTTTGGTCTTTTCCTGCTAGAATTGATAAACTCGTTTCTATAGTTTGATTATAACGTTCGACTGCGTTCGATTGAGGGGCATATACGCATCCATAGAATAATTTTGGGATTTTATATTTCTCCGTAAAATTTTTGAATGCTTTTGACCTAAAATATGATGCGTTGTCTAACGTTATTACCGCAGGTGTTCCGTATGCCAGAAATACGTTATTTCCTAGGTGTTTGATAATATTGGCTGAGGTGGCTTTTCTTAACGGGAATAACCAACAAAATTTTGTAAATAAATCGATCACAGAGAGTATATAGGTGAAGCCGCTCAATGATCTTGGCATGGGCCCCACCAGATCTATACTGATCGTATGCTAGATAAAATTTAAAAGTTTCGAGTGTGGGAGGTGAATGCTGAAAATTGTTAGTACCTATATAAGTGCTAAAGCTAAAAGATGATTCACATGAAAGAAATAAAAGTTAAAGAGAAAAAACAAAATTAAAATTTAGCGAAAAAAAATTTTTTTTTGAACCACCCTGTATATCAGGGTATATTTCTAAGTGTTGATTCTATATTATTATATGTTATTTAAATTTGCATGAGGCTAAGTAAGTTTTAAATTTTTCTGCGTGTATTTTTTTTGACACCCTGTAGTCGTGTACAACCTCTACGTGTAGTTCCTCGTTACCATAATTCAATATTATTATTTTTCGAAATTAGCTTGTTTCGTTTTTTTTTTAAAGTTTATTCCCTTCTTTACGTTTTTAGTTCGCAGTGTTTTATTTCTCAATCATTTACTTATTTTGTCACTATCAGATATATTAAACTTCCTGTAATCGTATTTTCTTAAGTGCCTGAAGCCCATGTATTGTTTGACGCACACATTAGTGTTCGTACGTATTTCCAGTTTTCACATTTGTTAGAGCTCCATATGCTTCATTTGCGACGCTAGGTATTCCATGGTAATATATAAGTGCTTGTAATTTTATATAAGAACAGAATTTTTTGATATTATTATAGTTGACGCAATGTTTACCTTTCCGTTTATAAAAAGCTAAAATTGAATCATTTATTAAAGATGTTATATTACTATGTATTTATAAATATTTTATTAAAATTTTATTGAAATTTTAAAGTGTTTTTTTTTAAGTCGTGTCGGTGTGTAAACGTGTATGTGTGTGTTGTGTTTATTTTATTTTTTTAAAATTAATTAGTACCAAGTTCGTTGCCTGTTTAAAAATAATAATAAATATTTAATAATAATTTCGCAACAGTAATATATTAATATGTTTGAAAAGTTAGGATATATAAGAAAAGAAAGGGTGGGAGGGCGGGAAATATTCTTGTTGTATAGCAATGTTTTAAAAAAAAAATTTTGGAAAAAATTTGTTTGTATAGTTTGAAGAAAAAAAATCTGTTTGAAAGTTACAGAAAAATGCCACACGGTGGGATGCCAATTTTCAGGCGACCAACGTGATGGCTTTAAAACAGAGGATAAATTATTTTGAAAAAAAATTGTTTGTAAAAAAAATTGTTTCTAAAGTTTGAAATATTTCAAAGTAAAAAAAAACTAGGCCAAACGTTGTGCGCCAATTTTAAGGCGACCAACGTGATCGCTTTAAAACAAAAGATAAATTATTTTGAAAAAATTGTTTTAAAAGTTTGAAAAAAATTTTTTTTTGAAATTTATTGATTAAACAAAATCGTAGGGACAAGAAAGAAGGTATGAAAAGAAGGCCCCACGAGCAGGCGTCAATTTGTCAGACGACTGGCGTGGTCACTTCAAAACAAAAGGTATGAGTTATTTTGAAAAAGAAATTGTTTGTAAAAAAAATTTGATGGGACAAAAAATAAATTATTATGAAAAGATCTATAAGCCCCACGAGCAGGCGTCAATTTTGTCATGCGTCCAACTTGGTCATTTAGTCAGACAGAAGATAAAATTGTTTTGAAAAGGAATACTGTTTGGAATGTTTGAAAAAAAATTAGCCCCCGTTGGCTCGCCAATTTGTCATGAGACCCGAATAATTTTAGTATATTAGCTAATTTTCTAGAATACAATAATTATTATTTACCAATATACTTCCGGACGATATGAAAAGATTTATTTTTATAATAGGCGCCAGCCCGGAAGAAGCGAAGATTTATTCGGATCCACGAACAAGTGCCAGAGTACTTCCGCCGCTTAAAAGTTCTCTGGGGCGAGGGAATGTAGGCTGTGTCGGGATTTGCGCCAGTCAGCTCAGTCCATCTCAGACACGGGGTATTAGAATCCCTTATTGACCCAGTCTACGGTAAGTTGACCATCCCCTATGGGATGAACGGCCTTTATGGATATTAAATTATTATTATCTAATCCGCTCCTCCCACTAAATCGTATACATTATTCTCGCCCGCGCGCCCTCTTGCGGTGGCGCGGCGAGTTAGTTACCAAAGATTGCTACCATTTGCTCAATCCTGCACTGTGCTAATAATGCCCGCGTCTCGCCGCTAGATGGCGCGGACGCGACGGCAGATTTTGTCGTTAATTTAAATTAAGCCTTTCTGAAATGTACGTAAAATTTATCTTGTAACATGAATGAATGTATTTTATTTCTTTGAGAAAGAATCATGAACTTATAATGAATTTTCTTAAGATATCAGTGGAACTGATTTTAATATTTAATGTATGTACCTTAATCGATCTTTTCCCTTTACGATTTTAAACTCGTTTTTATTTATATAGAAATGAAATTATATGATGATATGAAAATGAAATTCTTCTGATAATGTGATAGCTTCTCAGTATTATGAGTAAAAATAAAAGATACTTTTCCGACATATATTTGTTGTTTATTTTCAATAAACCTGTTGCGAATACATTTCCCGAATCTAGATATATGATTTTGACTATTTATATTATTTATGAAAATTTAATTTAATACATCGATCGTCGAAAGGCCGTTCGAGATTTTATGAGAGAATGTTACAGTTGTTCCATTTTATCCGTGTTTCGATGAGCATTATTCATATTGGTTTTCCCTATTTTGCCCTACAATGATTCGGCAATTTTGGTGTCGGGTAACCTACACTTTCCAATGGTATAAATGACGGTAGTCTTTTGCTCTATAGTTTTTCCCTGCTATTTAAATTAGAAATATTACATATTCAGGCTTGCGCCCCGACGATGACTTGCAGCTATAATTATCTAGAACTTGTTTTTATACGACTTGGGTTTTTCTATTAATTTATTTGATTATTAATTGCCTCGGGAAGAACTCAATGCCGCCTCGACTCTGCCACGTTTTAATCCATAGGATTTTCTAACGTGCGTTATTAATTATATTTATTTATTTTACAGGTTACAATTTTAACTAGAGATCGCCGTATAATTTTAGAATTTACTGGCGGTGTCTATCGTTGATCCTATTCTCAAAATTACGGTTTTATATATTTAGAAAAACGTGTTAGCACGTATATATAGTGCAAGGTGCGTCTGAAGGACTAAAATATTGCACGACTTTGATGTTTCAAATTAAATGAAAGAAATTGAGTTTAGCTTTAGAATCTACAATGAGAATATATAAGCTACTTGCCCAAATAGGATGTGGAAATCACGCTGGAATGCTTTGCCGGCGCCGCACTTGATTCTAGTTATAGATTTTAAGAGATGACTTTGACTTTATAAATTATTTGCAGATGACGGTAGGCCGTTCTCGATTGAAATGGAGTCCGGCGACCGGCCCGTCGCCGCGAGGCGAAACCGGTCGCCGCACCAAAACGACGACCTTCCCAAGCGAGTTCTTCAGGCCAAAAAAAAAATAATCTCACTAGCGATCCTCTACTCCCGTGTTCAATCTAATCGCTAGTGATGCATATTATGCGATAAAATTCGCTTGTAACCTATACTACTGTTATGTTATGTTGGTTCTCTAATTTTGGTAATTACTACTTATTTTAATGTTTGTAAAACCCGTAATGGTTTTTGACCATTACACCCCCCCCCCCTTCCCCATAAGCATCATTTGTAGGAAAGATGGTAAATAGATTTTAAATAAAAATTGAAAAACATGAATACTTATTTGGTTCCTTTATTAACTAGAGAATACGTTTTATTTTATACTCGCAATAACAATCATAGACCCTCATCATATTCGTCTTTAATATATGTGGAAGTAATACCGTCTAGTCAACCTTTATTCTTCCAAAGCAGAAAATAGATAACTCCTCATAATTTGATATATGGAAACTTAGTCGCTGATACCACCCAATTAGAAAATTTGTGAGAAAAGAATATCTTTAACAATGGAGTTATTTAAAAGATTTGTAGAGATTTAATAATATTCTTAGTTCCAAAGCGCATTAAACATCGAAAGCAGCTGAAAATTAAAAAGAAATATGCCTTGACACTGCTTGAATAGGAAGACTGTGAAACACTTGAAGAGTGTGATGATGTGAGCTTCATTTTGTGGAAATAAGGGTCAGATGGTCTGTTTTTCATCTTAAGGGATAAAATCATGAGGGAGATCAAATATATTGATGTTTTGGAGCAACATTTGATGAATTTTGTGCTCATTCGTGAGCAAAATTTCTCAAAGACAATAATATTCAGTAAATTAGAGTGACCAGGTGATTCCCCGCACCTAATCACAACAGAAAATACGTGAAACCATATGAAAGGGGCGAAACTAAGCTCTAATCAGTGATCTAAAGGACGTCCTGAGGATGCTCTGGGTGAAATTGGGTGCCGCCTACATCACCAAATTGACCGAACCGATGCCCAATCGTCATGATGAAGTCGAAGAGGGACATGACAAATATTAATAATCGGAATATGTGTAAATAAACGACTTTAAATCTCTGACATGTATTACAAATTACAAAATGAAAGTCTATGTACTCTCCGATATTATCATAACGAAGTAATTACAAATTACGTCATTTATTCGAATTAATTGAATAATTAATGCTATATTTGCAGTGTGATAGCTGCAGAATTACAGCTACAGCGTTGAAAAAAGTGGTTTGAAATATTATTATTTCGAATCACTCCTTCGTGTTTCGAATCACTCCATTATGATTTCGATCCTAAAAGATTAATTAAAAATCAGTTATTATAAGATAGGAGGCCCAGAAACTGCACAGGGGCAACAACTCAGTTGTGGATCAAAAAGTCGCATGCGGATCGTGACGTCACATAATCTGAAATTTAAACATATCGGAGTTTTTTTCTAATAAAACAGGCAGATATTAAGTCTAAACTAACAAACCGGTATCCCTGGTAACAAAGTTTGTAAAGGTATCTGCAATTCTCGACATGTACCTAATAGTTATTTCATGCATTGAAAACTGACTCAGCCAGAAGAAGAAACGTAATAACCAGGAATCGTCCATTAAATCACGTGAGGCTCGAAAGGGGGGAGGGGAGGGTTCGCTAAAATCACGAAATATCATATGGGGGGGAGGGGGGGTGTAGTGAAATATCACGTGTGTTTATTTTATAAGAATGATCGTCAGCAGCTGGCGGGAAGGACGTGCCAGCGGTGTGGATTGTACTTCTGTACACAGAATAATGTTAAGGAACATGTGAATACATGTCACGAGCAACCTTATGATCTGAGCATTAATAGTGCAGAGATGCATAATTTTCGTCCTTTACGCATCCACACGCGACGATCGATCCCTAGATCAAGAGAGATTCTCTGCGTAGTGCGCGAAAATGATGACGTTGGAGACCGACGTCGATAAAGCACAGTGCCAACAGCTGACTTGCAAGATGCTTATCCACTTTTTAGTGTTGAAGAAAGTCTCGCTAATTCGTGGTCCGAGGACAATCTCCATTAAATATATTCATGTTCCAGTACAATTATTTGTTTTTCACATGATTACACCTTTCATTTTTCGCTTTCATCAACCTCGTCCTTTTTATTACGTTGCCTAATTTTACAGAATTAATTAGACTATCAGGAATTTTTAAAGATAATTTGTACCAAAAAAATACACGTGATTTTGGATAGGGGAAGGGGGGTAGTCTAAAACCTCACCACGTATCACCAGCGGGGAGGGAGGGGTTAATTAGCTGCTAAAAAACATAACGTGATTAGTGGACGACCCCTTACCGATGCGTTGAATCCAGCTATTTCGTTGTCTCTCTTTTAAAATAATGTGAATAAAAAACATTTTAAGTTTCATATATCGTAGAAGGTTACGTAAGTGATCCGTATATATATAGAGTTGTCTTTAAGACTGCGCCGACCATAATTCACGAGCGCTAAATAGGTATTTAACGGTGCACACCGGTTGGCGCCGATTGCCGCGACAACATGTCGCGACGAATATCGTCGCTTAAACAAAAGTACCGTGTAAGTCAAAATTAGATATTTTTCCGGAGAAGCAGAAAACTGATTCATTGTTAACTATTTTGTCTTATATTATATTTATATTTAACTATATCACAGTAATTGAGATAAACGATGTTATAATTATTTGAATACAGCTCTCTGATTGTGCATTTTCAACGCGGTTATGAGCTCAGAGGCCGTCCATATAATACGTATTCACGTTTTTATTATTTTCTACCCCCCTCCCCTACCCTCCCACATGTTAACAAACGTAATAAGCGGCCTCTCCCCCCCTAAGATTACGTAATCAACCTAATTTGCGGAAAATGTGAAAACTCGTGAACCCAGCGTTTGCAAGGTGTTATGTGGTAAGTGGAAAAATTAATAGAATGCTTTTAAAAATGTACTTTACTCATTTAAAGTAATATACAATAAAAGCATGAATTATCATTTAAAGCTAATTATCGCATATTATAATTCGCCAGTTGCTAGTAATATATTAATATTAGTAGATATAAAACTATTAAAGCATAAATATTAAATCGACAATAGCGTTGACTAAAGTCGGCTTTACACAGCAATAAATAAAATTTAAAAAAAAGACCTGAATCCATTTAGGTACATGAGTATACATATAAAATAGATAATTATTATAAGACTATTAATAGTCATCTTAGGCACTTTATACAAAAAATAATCACACAATAGAAAATATCAAAATAAAAATGAAAAAAAAACAACGTATGTATATGGTCAGGTATGTTACCTTACACATTGTAATCTACATATTAAATATTAAGTTCATAATATTATTATTAAACAACAAGAACTAAAAAGAGGTACCTGAAAGTTACATATTATTGTTATTCCCATTTGAAAGAATTGGCATGCTCAAAAAAATCACCCTTTCAAATATTGAGTAGGAGCGTACAGCGGTGCGCCAGTCCAGACTTGCAGCGGCGCGCCTGCCGTCCCGTGCCGCCGCAACGCAGGAACAGGACCCGGGCCACTCAATCGCAAACGAGCGCGTGGACTGTGAAGCACATCGCGTGAAGGGGTATCTTCGGCGCGGCAATGTGCGTTATTTCCGTGCAGGTTTAGACCAAAAAAAATGCGATGCGGTGACCAAAGTCTATTTCGTAATCATGACGAGAACCCCTTCCCTCCCCACACGTAATCAAGCGTAAGCCAAGCGTAAGCGTAAGCTCCAACCCCCCCCTCTCTTCTTCGTTGATTACGTAATATGTGGACGGCCCCTTATTGGATGCACGTTGAAATATCTATTCAAAATGTTAAACACCTAACCCTTAATTTCGCCTTGAGCAGTATTATTTTGTATGCAACGACATATCATTCCCAAAATAATGTAAATATAAACAAGTATTCATAGTCAGTCATAGTCATAGAACATAGTCGCCCCCCGTGAAAGAGCGCGATTTTGACTGCCGCATCTGCGAAAAGTCACGCATGCGGCTTTTTAGACAAAGTCAGCACTAACTCATATATTCTGTTACAGTACAAATTTGGGAACCGACTCTAGATCTATAAACCAAAAATACATAAACGTAAATAATAATTATAAAGAATTGCATTTCTGCTTTAATGGGATCACAACTTGCCAATTGCGTATTTGTAGTGGCAACCCTGGTGGTTCGGCGAAGCGTAGATACTTATTTCGTAAACGGGCTCGAGATGTCCTACTGATGTTATTTTACTATGATTTACTGTATATTCATATTGTGAAATGCAAGTTAAATTAAATAACAATAAATAGTGGTGTGTAAATAATACATTAACTACACTAGTTTTTGAGTTTATCGAATCTATAGGCATATATTAAATGAAAAAAATATTGATTTCATATTATTCGTGACAGTTGAATTGTACATGTTGTTCATTTTACTGTAGATTATTGTGAATTACAAATTAAAATAAAAATAGCAACCGCACATTCCTCATTTAGCTAGTAACAATCTTTCGTTCATGGTGTTATTTGGTTTTAACGATTTAACAGATAAGATTCCACGCCTCACGTGGCCCTTCGTCCTTGGTCACGCGGCGCTCTCACATCTCGACTTCGACCCTAGCAACTACTTTATTACGTGATTAATTAACACGAGCGATCGGAAACGTATTGTTCGCTCGTATGTTTCGCAAGTACACCTACCTCGCCCGGCTCTTCGGTAAGGAAGCTTTTCCGGACAAAGGTTATACACAACTTTTGAACGACGCCATCTTACCTTGAATAGCGTTTTGTTTTCCTTTATCCCGGCGGCGGCGTTTGCTTTTACATAAAGCGACAACTCGGCCGAACGAAGGTCGCGCCACAATCAAAGAGCCGAAGACTCACAAATACCTCACAAGTTCAACGTGACCCCCACTGATTGGAATATTTGGTATTTATTGCATATAAACGTTACGGAACAATCAGACAATATCGAATATATTGTGTGAATAATTCTGTGGATATAATAAAGGTCAGTGGGAGTGTGGGGCGATTAGTGAGGATTCAATCGCTCTTCTTCATCTGTATGGTCCCCTCTATCTCATGTCCGCACCACGGGTTGGCTAATGTTGGCCAATATTGCTAAGGTGAAAGCGAGTCGGCACCACTGTGACTTGTGAAAAATGTATGGGAAAGAGTAAGAGAGACATAGGCAATGCGGCCAACGTTGGCAAACGTGTGGAGGCGCCACACACACACACACACACACACACACACACACACACACACACACACACACACACACACACACACACTTTATATTAAATACTAAATATGAACTATAACATGTTTTGTACACACTAAATGAGAAAAATGTGTATTGAATGTACTGAATCTACCAAAACCATGATAGTTTAGAATATGAAACTAACCTTCTTGTCTTCTTTGTTTTTCCTTTTCGTGTTTTCATGAAATATGTTTCCTTGCGCTTCCCCATTAACTAAAATACATGTAGAGTATTATAATAAGTTATAACAAAGTTGTCATAAACATCCATTAATAAAACTCTAATATTACTAAACAATATAAAAAAAATACTTACTGCTTTTTCGTGTCTACGCGTGACGACGCAGAACCACAGCCGTGCAGCTGTCTAGAATAATAAAATATTACGTCCGCGCGAGTGACGGGAGCTAACCAAACCGGCGTGCTCCCACTTCCGATAGCAGCAGGGAAGTAAATCTATTTCATAGCGCGCCTGTGTATTTATTTACGCGGTTAGCCCATACAAAAAATGTATGGAGAATCTGAGACCTGATTTTCTAGGATTTATTGTATACAATATTATTATAATACTTGAAATCTTTATATGTTATAGTAAAGATATATCATTTAACTTTCTATTATAATAATTTGTAATTCAAATTAATAATTATTTAACCAGTGAGGATTAAAACCCCGCGCCCATTTTTGTATATTTTCTCGTGTGTTTTTATAAAAAACTACGCACACTATTGGCAAATTTATTATGTCACCTTATAAATGACTTATTGATAAAAACGAGTGTTTTTTTTCACTGCTTTTTATAGCGTAGTTTTAGGGGAATAACTAAAACGCTACACCTTAATTTGATGAATTTCGTGCTGCGCCCTCTTAAGCTCATCAACCAATGCTGATGTAGTAAATATCAATTCAGTAAAACTGACACACATTTGCGTTCGCACTTGACTTGCGTGCGTACATGCTACTCAATTTCTCAACAGAATGTTTCAACTTAACCTCTATGAAATCCTCAATGAAAATATTAGGTCCTATTCCGTTAGCAACAAATTCTTATTATTTTGTTCTATAGAATTAAATCTTTGGAACTTGATCACCAGTTTTTATACAATCGCACCAAAAAATAATATCTATGTAAAAGTCGAATCCTGTAATCGATGTTAATGATAACCCAAAATGTTTGAAAGATCATTTACTATTTCACGTGAAAGGTAAGGATAAGTAGTAACAGCGCAATAGTAACAGCGCAATATTTTATTTTTTATTATTTTTTTTATTTTTCTTACCTAAATGTATACAGCATATTCATGTTATAAAAGAACATTTTATAAATTAACATTAATACAGCCATTAATACATTTCAAATTAGCAAATAATATAAAGCACCTATTTAAAAGATAATAATTTTATAACCTTTTTTTAAAGAAAAAAAGAAAAAGAAGCATTTCTAAATTTAAATGTATAAGGACAATAGGGGAATGGAAATGGAAGGGAGGGATTGTTATAACACTATATGTAATATACGTTCATAAATGGCCATACATACGTATACTATTGACATATATATATATATATATATATATATATATATATATATATATATATATATATATATATATATATATATATATATATATATATATATATATATATATATATATATATATATATATATATATATATATATATATATATATATATATATATATATATATATATTTTTTGATAAGGTTTGTAAAGAAATCCGTTTATAGGATAATGTTTTTATTTAAAATAAAATTAGTGAAAGCTACTTAAAAAATAGCGAAGGAAATCCCAGCTTGTATTGGGAAATGCTTATGTTTGAATGAGATATACTTACGGATGTGCACGACTTTCGACGGTGCAATGTAAGTATATATATATATATATATATATATATATATATATATATATATATATATATATATATATATATATATATATATATATATATATATATATATATATATATATATATATATATATATATATATATATATATATATATATATATATATATATATATATATATATATATATATATATATATATATATATTTTGATAAGGTGTGTAAAGAAATCCGTTTATAGGATAATGTTTTTATTTAAAATAAAATTAGTGAAAGCTACTTAAAAAATAGCGAAGGAAATCCCAGCTTGTATTGGGAAATGCTTATGTTTGAATGAGATATACTTACGGATGTGCACGACTTTCGACGGTGCAATGTAAGTTTAAAGGTCCTTTTGCAGTCGACTAACGATCACTATTCATCCATATATCTCATAAATAGGGCTTATCCTTATGCAACACAAAATGCCTTCAATTGAGACGAATTAAGCGAAAAAATAAAAAATTTAAATATTGATCACTTCGGCAAAGCCGTTTTCTAAATGAAAGTGACATTACGAAATAATTCAAATTTCGAATGCTACCAACATTTAAAATATGATACAATTGGCTGAGTTTGTTATCAACGAGCCATTAAATCGAAATAAAAATAAAAAAACCTCCATATACTCAATGAAATGAAAGAAGAAACTTCAATCTTAATTTCTGGCAGAGGAGTTTATAATAAAGATTGTATAATGTTATCAAAATAGGGTAAACCTATATAAAATTGTATAATATTAAAAAATTGTAAATAAATATTGTAGAAAACAGTATAATATTGTTATTTTTGATAAGGTTTGTAAAGAAATCCGTTTATAGGATAATGTTTTTATTTAAAATAAAATTAGTAAAAGCTACTTAAAAAATAGCGAAGGAAATCCCAGCTTGTATTGGGAAATGCTTATGTTTGAATGAGATATACTTACGGATGTGCACGACTTTCGACGGTGCAATGTAAGTTTAAAGGTCCTTTTGCAGTCGACTAACGATCACTATTCATCCATATATCTCATAAATAGGGCTTATCCTTATGCAACACAAAATGCCTTCAATTGAGACGAATTAAGCGAAAAAATAAAAAATTAAAATATTGATCACTTCGGCAAAGCCGTTTTCTAAATGAAAGTGACATTACGAAATAATTCAAATTTCGAATGCTACTAACATTTAAAATATGATACAATTGGCTGAGTTTGTTATCAACGAGCCATTAAATCGAAATAAAAATAAAAAAAACCTCCATATGCTCAATGAAATGAAAGAAGAAACTTCAATATTAATTTCTGGCAGAGGAGTTTATAATAAAGATTGTATAATGTTATCAAAATAGGGTAAACCTATATAAAATTGTATAATATTAAAAAATTGTAAATAAATATTGTAGAAAACAGTATAATATTGTTATTTTTGATAAGGTTTGTAAAGAAATCCGTTTATAGGATAATGTTTTTATTTAAAATAAAATTAGTAAAAGCTACTTAAAAAATAGCGAAGGAAATCCCAGCTTGTATTGGGAAATGCTTATGTTTGAATGAGATATACTTACGGATGTGCACGACTTTCGACGGTGCAATGTAAGTTTAAAGGTCCTTTTGCAGTCGACTAACGATCACTATTCATCCATATATCTCATAAATAGGGCTTATCCTTATGCAACACAAAATGCCTTCAATTGAGACGAATTAAGCGAAAAAATAAAAAAATTAAATATTGATCACTTCGGCAAAGCCGTTTTCTAAATGAAAGTGACATTACGAAATAATTCAAATTTCGAATGCTACCAACATTTAAAATATGATACAATTGGCTGAGTTTGTTATCAACGAGCCATTAAATCGAAATAAAAATAAAAAAACCTCCATATGCTCAATGAAATGAAAGAAGAAACTTCAATCTTAATTTCTGGCAGAGGAGTTTATAATAAAGATTGTATAATGTTATCAAAATAGGGTAAACCTATATAAAATTGTATAATATTAAAAAATTGTAAATAAATATTGTAGAAAACAGTATAATATTGTTATTTTTGATAAGGTTTGTAAAGAAATCCGTTTATAGGATAATGTTTTTATTTAAAATAAAATTAGTAAAAGCTACTTAAAAAATAGCGAAGGAAATCCCAGCTTGTATTGGGAAATGCTTACCTATGTTTGAATGAGATATACTTACGGATGTGCACGACTTTCGACGCTGCAATGTAAGTTTAAAGGTCCTTTTGCAGTCGACTAACGATCACTATTCATCCATATATCTCATAAATAGGGCTTATCCTTATGCAACACAAAATGCCTTCAATTGAGACGAATTAAGCGAAAAAATAAAAAATTAAAATATTGATCACTTCGGCAAAGCCGTTTTCTAAATGAAAGTGACATTACGAAATAATTCAAATTTCGAATGCTACTAACATTTAAAATATGATACAATTGGCTGAGTTTGTTATCAACGAGCCATTAAATCGAAATAAAAATAAAAAAAACCTCCATATGCTCAATGAAATGAAAGAAGAAACTTCAATATTAATTTCTGGCAGAGGAGTTTATAATAAAGATTGTATAATGTTATCAAAATAGGGTAAACCTATATAAAATTGTATAATATTAAAAAATTGTAAATAAATATTGTAGAAAACAGTATAATATTGTTATTTTTGATAAGGTTTGTAAAGAAATCCGTTTATAGGATAATGTTTTTATTTAAAATAAAATTAGTAAAAGCTACTTAAAAAATAGCGAAGGAAATCCCAGCTTGTATTGGGAAATGCTTATGTTTGAATGAGATATACTTACGGATGTGCACGACTTTCGACGGTGCAATGTAAGTTTAAAGGTCCTTTTGCAGTCGACTAACGATCACTATTCATCCATATATCTCATAAATAGGGCTTATCCTTATGCAACACAAAATGCCTTCAATTGAGACGAATTAAGCGAAAAAATAAAAAAATTAAATATTGATCACTTCGGCAAAGCCGTTTTCTAAATGAAAGTGACATTACGAAATAATTCAAATTTCGAATGCTACCAACATTTAAAATATGATACAATTGGCTGAGTTTGTTATCAACGAGCCATTAAATCGAAATAAAAATAAAAAAACCTCCATATGCTCAATGAAATGAAAGAAGAAACTTCAATCTTATTTTCTGGCAGAGGAGTTTATAATAAAGATTGTATAATGTTATCAAAATAGGGTAAACCTATATAAAATTGTATAATATTAAAAAATTGTAAATAAATATTGTAGAAAACAGTATAATATTGTTATTTTTGATAAGGTTTGTAAAGAAATCCGTTTATAGGATAATGTTTTTATTTAAAATAAAATTAGTAAAAGCTACTTAAAAAATAGCGAAGGAAATCCCAGCTTGTATTGGGAAATGCTTATGTTTGAATGAGATATACTTACGGATGTGCACGACTTTCGACGGTGCAATGTAAGTTTAAAGGTCCTTTTGCAGTCGACTAACGATCACTATTCATCCATATATCTCATAAATAGGGCTTATCCTTATGCAACACAAAGTGCCTTCAATTGAGACGAATTAAGCGAAAAAATAAAAAAATAAAATATTGATCACTTCGGCAAAGCCGTTTTCTAAATGAAAGTGACATTACGAAATAATTCAAATTTCGAATGCTACTAACATTTAAAATATGATACAATTGGCTGAGTTTGTTATCAACGAGCCATTAAATCGAAATAAAAATAAAAAAAACCTCCATATGCTCAATGAAATGAAAGAAGAAACTTCAATATTAATTTCTGGCAGAGGAGTTTATAATAAAGATTGTATAATGTTATCAAAATAGGGTAAACCTATATAAAATTGTATAATATTAAAAAATTGTAAATAAATATTGTAGAAAACAGTATAATATTGTTATTTTTGATAAGGTTTGTAAAGAAATCCGTTTATAGGATAATGTTTTTATTTAAAATAAAATTAGTAAAAGCTACTTAAAAAATAGCGAAGGAAATCCCAGCTTGTATTGGGAAATGCTTATGTTTGAATGAGATATACTTACGGATGTGCACGACTTTCGACGGTGCAATGTAAGTTTAAAGGTCCTTTTGCAGTCGACTAACGATCACTATTCATCCGTATATCTCATAAATAGGGCTTATCCTTATGCAACACAAAATGCCTTCAATTGATACGAATTAAGCGAAAAAATAAAAAATTAAAATATTGATCACTTCGGCAAAGCCGTTTTCTAAATGAAAGTGACATTACGAAATAATTCAAATTTCGAATGCTACTAACATTTAAAATATGATACAATTGGCTGAGTTTGTTATCAACGTGCCATTAAATCGAAATAAAAATAAAAAACCTCCATATGCTCAATGAAATGAAAGAAGAAACTTCAATCTTAATTTCTGGCAGAGGAGTTTATAATAAAGATTGTATAATGTTATCAAAATAGGGTAAACCTATATAAAATTGTATAATATTAAAAAATTGTAAATAAATATTGTAGAAAACAGTATAATATTGTTATTTTTGATAAGGTTTGTAAAGAAATCCGTTTATAGGATAATGTTTTTATTTAAAATAAAATTAGTAAAAGCTACTTAAAAAATAGCGAAGGAAATCCCAGCTTGTATTGGGAAATGCTTATGTTTGAATGAGATATACTTACGGATGTGCACGACTTTCGACGGTGCAATGTAAGTTTAAAGGTCCTTTTGCAGTCGACTAACGATCACTATTCATCCGTATATCTCATAAATAGGGCTTATCCTTATGCAACACCAAATGCCTTCAATTGATACGAATTAAGCGAAAAAATAAAAAATTAAAATATTGATCACTTCGGCAAAGCCGTTTTCTAAATGAAAGTGACATTACGAAATAATTCAAATTTCGAATGCTACCAACATTTAAAATATGATACAATTGGCTGAGTTTGTTATCAACGAGCCATTAAATCGAAATAAAAATAAAAAAACCTCCATATGCTCAATGAAATGAAAGAAGAAACTTCAATCTTAATTTCTGGCAGAGGAGTTTATAATAAAGATTGTATAATGTTATCAAAATAGGGTAAACCTATATAAAATTGTATAATATTAAAAAATTGTAAATAAATATTGTAGAAAACAGTATAATATTGTTATTTTTGATAAGGTTTGTAAAGAAATCCGTTTATAGGATAATGTTTTTATTTAAAATAAAATTAGTAAAAGCTACTTAAAAAATAGTCGACTGCAAAAGGACCTTTAAACTTACATTGCACCGTCGAAAGTCGTGCACATCGGTAAGTATATCTCATTCAAACATAAGCATTTCCCAATACAAGCTGGGATTTCCTTCGCTATTTTTTAAGTAGCTTTTACTAATTTTATTTTAAATAAAAACATTATATATATATATATATATATATATATATATATATATATATATATATATATATATATATATATATATATATATATATATATATATATATATATATATATATATATATATATATATATATATATATATATATATATATATATATATATATATATATATATATATATATATATATATATATATATATATATATATATATATTGTTAATATTTGATTGGTTTTTTGTAAAATTTCTTTTTTTAAGAATTCGTTTAAAGGATGACACTTTGATGAAAAAATAAAAATAATAAAAGCCACTTACATAGCTGGAAGGTTTTCCCGGACTGGATTGGGAAATGCTTATTTTAAATGAGATGTATTCCTGGATGAGCACCACTTTCGACAGTGCAATGTAGGTTTAATGGGATCCCTTTATCGCTAGCGAACGATCGCCCTTCATCCACATCTCAAAAACAAAGCGTATCCTTTTGCAAACCAAAATAAAATGTCTTTATTAAAGACAAATTAAAGCAAAAACAATGAAAAAAATCACAATGAATCGTCTCTTAAATGCGGAATGACATACCGAAAATTCGATTTGAAATTCGATTATATCCACTCTTTAAAAGGACGATATACCATTGCTGGGCTCGCTATCAGCCAGCCATTAAATGAAAATAAAAATAAAATACTTCATTTGCTCGTTGCCATGAAGAGACGATTCATTGTGATTTTTTTCATTGTTTTTGCTTTAATTTGTCTTTAATAAAGACATTTTATTTTGGTTTGCAAAAGTATACGCTTTGTTTTTGAGATGTGGATGAAGGGCGATCGTTCGCTAGCGATAAAGGGATCCCATTAAACCTACATTGCACTGTCGAAAGTGGAGCTCATCCAGGAATACATCTCATTTAAAATAAGCATTTCCCAAGCCAGTCCGGGAAAACCTTCCAGCTATGTAAGTGGCTTTTATTATTTTTATTTTTTCATCAAAGTGTCATCCTTTAAACGAATTCTTAAAAAAAGAAATTATATATATATATATATATATATATATATATATATATATATATATATATATATATATATATATATATATATATATATATATATATATATATATATATATATATATATATATATATATATATATATATATATATATATATATATATATATATATATATATATATATATATATATATATATATATATATATATATATATATATATTTATATATATATATATATATATATATATATATATATATATATATATATATATATATATATATATATATATATATATATATATATATATATATATACGTATAGACGTACATACACACATAAATACATTGTATTTAATAAAGTAATAAGTAGTGCGTATATTATAAATATTTAAATTAATTATCGTTCCTGAGCTTTTCTTAGACTGCGTGAAGAAAAGGCTTCCTGTCCAGAGAAAAAATGTTAAGGTCATTAAACCTGTTATTAAAAGAGCTGAGTAACCGTATCATAGTAGAGTTGCTAAAGTGGCTCGTATTGCATCTGGGCACGTGAAACAAACGAGAAACTCGGGTACTTCTGGGGGGCACTCTCAAGGAAATTCGCCCAGTTAAAGCTAGACAGTCTATTAAACTATGAAGGATGTCATATAGGAAATACACGTCGGTTATGGTCCGTCTATTATAGAGCAGTGCAACCTTAAAGTAATCCGCTTGTTCCTCATATGTCTCGAAGTTCGTGTGCTCGCGCCAATTTAGGTATCGCAAGACACGCTTTTGGACGCCCTCAACCTTTTCGACAGATGCAGCATACATCGGTGACCATATAGTGGATCCGAAGTCTAAGACACTTCTGACATATACGTAATACAGTATTTTTAAGGCGATGGTGTCATTGAACGGTCTGCATACTCTAAACAAAAATTTTCTTGGCCTTAAGAAATATGTGATCTCTGTGGTCGTTGTATGTAAGCTTGGTATCTAAATAAAGTCCGAGGTCGCGTATTAAAGATGTTTTTGGAATGTTTTCGCCATCGATACGATAGTTAGGTATATACAATTGGCCGAGTATTTCTGGTAAAACTGATGGCATTGCACTTTAAGGGATTGAGGCAGAGCTTGTTTTTGAGGCAGTATACCAAGAGTCGGTCTAGATCGCGTTGCACGTTTATGCAATATGCAATATGCATGTTTATGACTGATATAAAATAAATCTCCTTTGTTTTGACAAAGAGCCTCACAACGTTTGGGCATGCTTTCCACCAGGTATTTTGCTTATTGCACGGGTAAAGATCGCCATACTTTTTTTATTTGAGAACATAATTGATTTAAAGTATGTATACGCGTTCCACTGAGATGATGCATGACAACACTTTAGACATTTTATGTGGGGTTGGCATCAGGTAACTGTAAAGGCCATTTTAGAGTTTTGATGTTATTTTTAATTTTCCATTCAGTACGCAGTTGGCTGCGATGTTTGGTCATTGTCCTAATGTGAAATCCAAGATAAATTATCTTCGACGAATCATATTTTTGCAGATTTTAAAAGTACTTTTTGATATATTTTTAACATCAATTGCGCATCATTTTTTTGTATACAAGTGAAAAGTTGCAAAACCGTGAGTACAGAAGCTTGTTTGTTTGTTTGTTTGTTTATACTCTTTATTTTGAAATGTCACAATGGGCGGGTTTATTGTCGTATGACAATCTCTTACAACCAACCCTACTATGACGTGTTATATGTATGTGTGCGTGTAACATGGCTGTAAGTGTGTGTCTTGTTATTGCATTCGATCGACAGAATTGAAAATGCAATTCCGTTAATTTGATCCCAACGGAAAATGGTGACCCAGCCGGGAATCGTACCCGGGACTTTACAATGTAAGATCAGGTGACCTAATCAATAAAGCACCCCCAAACATGGATTTAAACTGGCTTTTTAACCGTTAGCTGTATCACGTTAGTGCCTTTAGTAGCCCACTCTTGCTTCCTAGGAAGCGATGCCCAAAAATATGGTATGCCTCCTATGTAAAAATAATATTGTCCTAATCTTTGCCGATGTTTTTTTGTATCCATTTTAATCGTATTTCCATTTGTTTTTCTGACAGCAATGGTTATCGTAATATACTTCGATATGTGACATGATTTCCTTCCAGTCGTCTTTTTGTCGTCACGAGACTGACTTTCAATGTTAGATTAGGATTTGGTTCAAACAACTTTTCTCTCCTTAAAATCATTGACGATTTACACAGCTTTATGTCGGTTTATCCACTTCCTTACGAACTCTGTCGACTTTTTTATATAACGAGCAGCTGCTGAATAACTCATTTTAGTTTTTTTTAAGATGGGTGGAAAGAACAGTAGAGACTTCGCACCTACATAATCAAGTCAACAAAAGAAATAGATTCTAAAGAAATCCATAAGAGCAAACACAATCGATTCTACACGTGTACTGCCATTAAATTCCATCTAATTTCGGTAATTAATGCAGTCGCAGCCGGTGACTCATGCCAATTTCTTCTAATCGATTCAATCGACACACTTATTATTACCACTCTTTCAGCAGTGCGTCATGTAATATGGTATATAAGTTAGTAAATTCGACCAATCAATTATCATTCTCGGGTAGTCACCCACCGGTCATCATTCGCCTCATACCTCGAGCACACATCCGCGATATCGTTCTTCGAGCAGTCATCACCCATCATATCCGCGATCCTCATACTTCGAGCACTCACTTTCTAACCGCGCTCCGGGTTAAACATTCGGAAGCGTTATAACTGGCAATCTTTAATCAAACTCATCAATAAACAACTACGGCTTCATCAAGACCGCCTTTCAATACGGAGAAAACCCCAAGATGACACCACCTCCTCACAACGAGCAAATTGGAGTCTAGTGAGGGGTGGTCCCTCACAGAACCATAGCTTCAAATCTTTCACGTTTGCGGAACTCATTGTTAGTATTTTCTGACTGCGATGGCGCAGTACCACCAATTGACACGTTCGCTGTGACGCGACGTAGTAAAATCCCCCTCCTATGTAATATTAAAATCGCTTTGTTATTACTTTCTGCGATATCATTCCAACGTTCTTGTGGGATAGAGTGCATGCTCTCAACTTCAAAGATTTTTAAACATGCTAAACGCATGATAACATGATAAAAACATGTTAAACACCAAAAACCAATGTTGTTCACCGATTAAATCAATATTTTTAAGATTAGTAATGATGCGTGCAAATATTTGACATACATGAGCAACCACTTAGTTAATGACTTATTTATTGAAGCATTTCCGACCAAATATACATACATATTTAAGTGAGAAGTAATACCTAATTACGTATTTATTAGATAATATATTATATAAAATTACTATAAAATATAACCTAACCACTGTGCATATTTAATGTATACAACGTACCGATTATACTATAGTATAATTTAATTTACTATCGACTATTATTAGTAAACGACTATACCATAATTTATATAATATACCGGCATGTATAGACTATATTTATATTTAGGAATATTAAAAAATTAAATTTTCTAAATGTGCGTTAATTGCAGAATAACAATAATTAATGAAACAACAGATCCGAGGGACGTCATCAATAATGAGTGGTTAAAATAAAGAAGCGACGGAAAATGCACAGGAGCAGGAGCCCAGGCGTGAGTTAAGAAATTGCGAGCAGCACATGAAATCGTTGGATCTGAAACAATAATTTAAATGCCTTAAATATTAACACGATTTTCTGTGATCTATTTACTTACCCGATTGACTGATTATTATTTTTGTAAACACGATTTGAATTTTTGTGATGTTATTTTGTGTGCGTTGAAAAAGTACACAAAATATTATGAACCATAGAATAAAACGCATCATCCAAGCAACTGGCACATATACTCCAGCTGTATTGTCCTGTAAAATGGAAATAGTATACATTCTTAACATTTCTTTCATTTGTCGATTACAATTTGGCGATAGATTGAAAAAATCCTATAATGGCAACCGACAGATTAATATAATCAGCGGTACAAAGGAGACTAGCACTAGGAAACCTTTTAAAACTCATATTATAACATACACATCTTTTGTAACTGACAAGAACGGAAGTACAATATGCTAAAAATATCTTTGTTGTCATGGAAGTATATATTTGATATAACTATAGATATTAAAAAACCGTTAGTCGAACTGTGATTGAACTGTGATTTATTTATTTATTTTAATCAACATGATTTATAGACAAATGGCTATGATATTCGGTATACAGTACAACAAAACGTGCAGGAAAAACAAGTTGAACCCATAGCCGTTGGCTCATCGCATACCTAACTGAGCAAGAACGCCCGTATCTAGGGATGCTGATATTTAACTTAGCATATTGCGAGCTGACAGCTATGACGTTCGGTTAACTGTAAAGAGGGATATCTAGGGGGCTTTTTATTTATAACCCGCAGGATCAATCAATTAGTAGGATCAATTATGATTAAGGTTAATAATTATTAATATAAAAATAACTGCAAATGAATGCCTTATTATATAAAATAGAATAGCAATATGATTAATCCCACAGGCGATAGAAAATTTTCACATAATAGAAAATCTTCGAAAATAATTTAATGATTTTACGATATAGTCATTTTTTATAAGCAAATAATAAATAGTTTTATTTAGGACGAGCATAAAAAAGAGTCTTTTTCACTGTTACTTAGAGAAGCATTCTTTCCTGATCTATTGAAATTAGCGAATTTTAACAAACAAGACTCACTATTTATTATTACGGGCTATCCGTCATTTTTTTTTTCATGAAAACACTTCCAGCATTTACCCAAACATACTTTAAGTTATTTTCTCTAGCTACTGCTTTGCCTTTATTAAGTAATACCGATTATTTTGAGTAAGATCATCGGATACATATATAGGTTGAGGAAAACCAGAAAAAACTAATATCAGTGGAATTTAATTTCTTGCTGTGATTTCTACATTTTTTGTTATGCTCCTTTGGCTGTAATGAAATTAATATTAAAATCTAAAGAATTAAACGAAACTATTATTGGACTGGGTTTGAAGTCAGATCTTCTCATTCCTGCCCTTCTTGTAGCAGTTATGTCTTTCCTCGTTATGTTGATCTGGACAAATTTACATATTTTGTACGTGATGACGTATAATTGATATTATTGTCGTATTATTGTTGTATGATTGATAAGTATTATTATGATAAGATTGCATTATGCCAAATCGGCGGTCCTTCGCGATATAGAAGAACTGGTGACAGAGAAGGGAGTCATCAGCCTAACTGTGGCCGATAAATAGGATTGGGTTAAATTACCTCTATAATTAATGTCATGTTTCCTCGCACCGTTTCCACCAACGCCGAAATATTAATCACCGTAACACAATAACTCGACCACACATGCATTTGCACTTGATCATAGTACACCCTATTCAGATTCTCAAATGCACCTCTCAATTTAAAATAAACCTCGATGATTTTGTCAAGAGCCATTCCTTTATAGCACCTATTTACAAATTCGTAATGCTTTGACTTGCCAAAGTCTATGGTCGGGGGTTGATTTTCGATTTTTATAGAGCGGCACCACAGAACAATCTTTTTCATGAAAAACCTTAACCTATAATCGACATTGTTAACATCGCATAATAGATATATGTTGGAGACGTCATTTGCTATTCCACAGAAAGTAAGAATAAAATTGTAATTAAAAATCTTATCAAAGTAATAAATGCTAAATGCCGCATATGAAAAAGATAGTATAGAAATGACAGTAATATATATGATTGATTCTTTAACGAGTTTCTTGTAAAGCATACGCCTATTGATGATTATGGATTCATCGGTCTTTTGAATTAATTTTAACATTTTTATGTACGATTTCTGACCCTCCCAACATTTATATATAGTCGTAAGGAAACTTAAAATTTGCAATATATTTGCTCCAACCATACCATAGAAATAAACCTTTGGATAATTTAATTGTTCTAGTATGAAAATGAAATTCGACATTGTCAAAAATATCAATGATAAATATAACGATAATACAAGCAAAACGTATAAATCATATCTTAAGCTTCGAAGTTGAAGTTCCCCCTTTTGATATTGGAATTTCCCAAATCCAAATAGTTGGAAACAGCTGTTCAAACGTATGTTTAACAAATACCAAATCGGTTTGGCAGTGTAGTAAAATATGTTGTGTTTTGGCATTATTTTAAACTGTGAAACGGTGGCTAATGCCTGACTGACTACATAGCACTTGTAGTAATACGTTTTTAGCTTTCCTTCATCGTGTAATCTACAGGATTATATATAAATGGATTATAATGCCATGATAAACTAATTTGTTGTGCAAATGTCATTAATTATATGGGTAATGTTTTATTCATATATGATTGATGAAATTTTCGGCGAGCGCAGTAGGAATAGATAGTCTGAGAGTCCGCTGCAGATATGCTCATTATAAGAATAGCGATACTGTGGCGTATTCCTGAAGGCAGCGGGACATAGAAATTCGTTGAAAACAACATCAACATTATGGTAAAAATAGATGCAATTGTACGAGTCCGCCTTGGGAATAGAACCCATTGTCAGGCAACCACTTGTCATGACACTTTTTGTCCGTCGTCCATCGGTTGGCGTGCCCAAAGTATTCATCTGTACGTAGGAATTGGAATTGTCCGACTTTGTACACGAGGATCATCGAAGTCGTCTAAGAGAATACTATTGTACATAAAACAATTAACAACATTCTGCCGAAATATTTCCCGAAAATGTTTCTTTCCCCCATTACCGTCATTTGTAGGAAAGATGATAAATAAATTTTAAATTAAAGTTGAAAAACATGAATATTGATTTGGTTCCTTTACAATACGTTTTATTTTATACTCGCAGTAAAAATCGACACATAGATCCTCATCATATTCGACGATAATATAATAATATGTGGATGTCATGTCGTCGAGTAATCCTTTATTGTTCCAAAGCAGAACATATATAATTCTTCATAATTTTATATACTGCAACTGAGTCGCAAATACCACCCAATTAGCAAATTTGTGAGTTAATAAGATCTTTTAACACAAAGGATTGGTTTAAAAGACATATAGAAGTTTTATAAGGTTAGATTACATATTATATTATATATTAGGTTTTATAAGGATTGTATACAATAGGAATGTGACATTAACCTGTCGCATTAAATTTTATTCGACTGCTTAATACAAAGCTGTATTTTGTATTCTGGTGGTTGTATATATAAAGGGTTGTAGTTGTATATCTCATTAGTTAATACTGGTTATTAATATTTCTAACCTTTACTCTTGGGGGCTGCAAAATGGCAGAGCGTGAAAATTGTAACAGGTTTTATTAATTTCTCTATTATTTTATTTAATCTAGAAACAAACAGCGTTACAGTCGATTGATTACCTTGGACTTGAATAAAATGGGTATTGTATTCCCCAACTCCCCCCCCCCCCCCCCAGCCCCCCCACCCCCAGCCCCACCAGCCTCTGCTGCAACTTCCCCTCTTCTCCGCCAACTTCCCCCGCCATCTCAACTCCCCTCCCTCTAACTACTCCCCTACCATCACCCGATAGTGATTGTGTCAAGTGATTATGGATTATCCTGAGGCCGAAATCGGTTGGGTCACCCCAAGACTTTCCCGGCAAGTAGACAAGGACCGATTTCATCGGAATATTAATATCATATAAAAATTCGATTCCCAGCTCAAAGGAAGCCACGGATACAACGAAATTCTGGCGGACGACCCTTGAGCAATAGACGAATAAGGCGATAAAATCGAAAAAGTCCATTACCAGCTCGAATGAAACCGCGGGTACAACTAAATTCTCGAAGACGAAACTTGGGGAGAAGAAAATTTAAACGTTAAAATCGAAAATGGCGATACCCAGCTCGAACGAAATTGCGGTTACAACAAAATTCTCGGAGACGAAACTCGAAAAGAAGAAGATTAAGGCGTTAACATCGACAAAGTCGTGTCACCCCACGTCTTTCCAGGCAAGTAGAAAATGCCTCCCTCTCCCAACCGCGACCCCCGCCCCCACCCGAAAAATCGATCCCCAGCTCGAACGAAGCTGCGGGTAAAACTATATAATATATAAAAACAAAGTCAAATAATTTTTGGTAGTTGGTTCAAGGTTAAAATATACTCAACATACATGTTTAAAAATATGTTAATAATTTGTGCACCTAAGTTTTATTAAACTATTATTTCTAACATTTGATGTATGGTTAGTCTGTCATGATTCGATAACCATTTTTTTATTTATTTTTGAATTCCCTAAATGTCAAATTCATTTTTATTTCCATATTGATCAGATTGTAAAATCTCGGCGCAATGAAAGAATAATGTATTTGTCCAAATGATGTTTCCATTCTGAGTATAAGCTATTTTCTGAAACTTGTCTCGTTGGTCGCCGGTTCTGAATTATTCCTAAATTTGAGTTATTGTCTAAAAATAGCCTTAAGAGGGAAGTTTGTAGGAAAAGTTGCCTACAATCAAGAACTTTAGCTTCCTTATAAAGTTCATTAGTGGGATGGCGATATGGTCTACATAAAATAATTTCTAATATAAGGTTGATTCGGTCTCTAAGCAGTATAAATTCCCTGAAAGTCTCGGATGCACAGCCCTCCGTCCAGATATAACTCTTTACTCTCTATCTCGGAAGGTTGTAGAATTAACTGTTCCATGGGAATCAAATATCCCAAAAGACCACGAGTACAAATTAAATAAATACCATGATCTTGCAAATGCCGTAACCCGGAACGGCTTCACTGTTCACCTTCACGCGGTGGAAGTTGGCGCTCGTGGCCTGCCAGCTAAATCTCTATTTCACCTCTTTAAAGATCTTGGCCTTTCCAGAAAAATAATCAACTCTTTCTTAGAAAAATTATCCAAAACTGCGATTTGCGCATCTCAAATTCTATGGCTTCGAAGGGGGAGTGAATGGGTGGTAAGGTGAACGCTCACATGTGGCAAGACAGCTGTCCTAAACCTACCACAGCCGGTTCGTAAGTCCGGAATCCACTGCTCACCCCCCAGAAGTGTAAAAAAAATAGTATTCACCGACCGGAGCCCGACTCCGGTCGGTGAATTCCATGGCAGCTCCGTTTGTATTTATTTATATTCTGCGTAACTTGCAATGGCTCTAGCAGGGTTTTACCACATCCACCCCATCCAATTATGCCGTAAGTAATAAGCGATTCACATAAAGCATAATAAACAGTTTTTAGTGTTTTGGAATCCAGAATATTCTTCAGTTCTTTGAAAACATATCCAAGGGTTCGCACCTTCGTAGCCACGTTATGTATATGACAGTCCCAACGGAGAAAGTAATCTAGAGTGATGCCTAGATATTTCCAAGATATTTCTCTTTGTAGAGATACAAGACTCTACGCTATCGCATTCGTGTACTACAATAGTTTTATTAGTAGTGGGTTGACCTCTGGTGTTTATACTAAATGGCATATATTTGGTTTTGCTAACATTAAGCGTCAACATAAAGTGTCCTAGCCAATTTTTATCAATTTCTATGCCCTCGTTATATTATAATCAATAAATTGAATATTCCAAATATTAAACTATTTTTAAAAATATATTTAATGTTATCATGCCTGTACAGGATAATTTATATAATTTGTATAAAAAAATTTATATATATAAGTATTCATTTTTCTCATTTAATTAAGTACAATTTGTCTGAATTGACGCAATAGGTCATTAACTAAGTGATTGCTCATATTTGTACAAAGTGTGGAAAAATCGTTATTATTAGTCCAAAATATGGCAAAATACGACATGTTCGACTACATCGGAGAACCAATTTGGTATTCGTTACACGCCTGTTTAAACAACTGTTTAAAGGTCTTTGGAATTGGAAAATTTCGATATCAAAATGGAAAACTTATACCCCGGGGTTTAATATATAATTTATATGCTTTATTTTTATTAGTAGTTTATTCACCGTGGCTCTATTATTATTATTTTCGTAAAATTTCCGAGCTTGAAAATATGGATTATCCGAGAGTCTATATTCTCGGTACAAGTGCATCAACTTGGCTATCGGTTGTATTGTTCTATACCATTGCTTATAAATGCTGGGAAAGTCAGAATACTTACATAAATATGATAAAATTAATTCAAGAATTTGACGGCTCGATTATTATTAACAGACGAGCATTTTATGCAAAACTGAAAAAAAAATCTTTGAAGTATATTATATCAATTTCTACAACATACAGTTTATATATTTTTTTGGTTTGTAACTACTTCAGTATTGAGAAAAATTCTTATCCTTTCATTTTATGTGACGTAATAAACGATCTTTCAAACATATATTTATTTTGCGATATCACTAACATCGACTACAGGATTCGATTTTTATACAAGAAGATTGTATTGTGGTGCGATGGTCATGAAACTGGAAATCAAGATCCAAAAATTCACTTCCTTAGAACAAAACGATACGAAATTCTAGAGAAGCGTGTTAACAGAATAGGCCTTAATACTTTTACTGAGGTTTATGATACGCTGAAAGATTCAATTGAGAGTTTGACTAGCGTGTACTATGCTCAAGTACGAATACAAATGTGGGCCAGTTTCGCGTCATTGGTATTCACTACATCATACTTGGTTGATATGGCTGGAGGAAGCGTGAAGATAAATCCAAATGTACTTAATACCTCGTTAACCATCTGCGAAATATATATTCCTTTTTTATTAAGTATAACATTTTACAGACCGATAAAGCAGCTACATTCGTTGTAACGGCAGTATGGTTGACGCGTTTGTTCTTCTGGCTCACGATATACTGCGGCAGTTTTCAACGCATGAAGAATTACATGTCGAGAATTGCGGATACGTTTACAAAATTAATCACAAGGGAACCGGGTTAGTTGTTGCAGAAGTGAGGTCTGCCTGTATAATTGGAAGAAATCATCGTTTTGTTTAAATTTCAGATTCGGTGACGTCACGTTCCGCACGCGACTTTTTGATCCACAACTGCGCTGTTGCCCCTGTGCAGTTTCCTGGTCTCATATCTTTTAACCACTCATTTTTAATGACTTTCTTAGGATCGATCACGTCTTTCATTATTGTAATTCTGCAGCTATCACACTCTGAATATAACGCTAATTAATCATGTAACTATATTGGGTGAATTTTTTTAATAATCCCTAGCAGCATTTTTGCTTTGATTTTAACGCTGTAATAGTAAATGTGTAGCTATCACACTGTATATCGAATTAATTATTCAAATAATTCAACTAAAATAAGTGTGTTATAATTACTTCATTATTATAATATTATATGTAAAATAGTTCTGTGATCATTTAATTTTCACATCGATCTATACATTTCAGATAAAGGAAAAAGATAATGACCTACTTATTATAATTTATAAATTAAATTTAAGAAATACTAGCTGCGCCCCGCGGTTTCACCCTCGCGGTGATGGAAAATTGTGATAATGATGATAGAAAACTATATATCTTTATAAATTATAGCCTATGTGTTATAATAATAAATAAATACAAACGGAGCTGCCATGGAATTCACCGACCGGAGTCGGGCCCATCATAATACTATTTTTTACACTTCTGGGGGGTGAGCAGTGGATTCCGGACTTACGAACCGGCTGTGGTAGGTTTAGGACAGCTGTCTTGCCACATGTGAGCGTTCACCTTGCCACCCATTCACTCCCCCTTCGAAGCCATAGAATTTGAGATGCGCAAATCGCAGTTTTAGATAATTTTTCTAAGAAAGAGTTGATTATTTTTCTGGAAAGGCCAAGATCTTTAAAGAGGTGAAATAGAGATTTAGCTGGCAGGCCACGAGCGCCAACTTCCACCGCGTGAAGGTGAACAGTGAAGCCGTTCCCGGTTACGGCATTTGCAAGATCATGGTATTTATTTAATTTGTACTCGTGGTCTTTTGGGATATTTGATTCCCATGGAACAGTTAATTCTACAATAAGAGCCACCTTCCGAGATAGAGAGTAAAGAGTTATATCTGGACGGAGGGCTGTGCAACCGAGACTTTCAGGGAATTTATACTGCTTAGAGACCGAATCAACCTCCAGAATCCAATCTGTAGCTTTCTCGATTATTGAGAAAGGTTTTGTAGTTCTGATGTGTAAGCTATATTATTGTAAAGTTTCATCAAAATCCATTCAATAGTTTTTGTGTGAAAGAGGAACAAACATCCATACATACATTCTTACAAACTTTCGCGTTTATAATAGTAGTAGGATTAATGATTGATTTTAATAAAGTATTTGTTTGTTTGAAACAAGGTTATTTTAAAAATTTATTAGCTCAGTCGTGTGCCCGCTTGTACACATGCCGCCGCACACAAAGAAGTGCTTTGTTAATTTATCATATTGGATTCCAAAATCAAGAAATTTAGGTAAATTTTAATACGCAACTAAATTTTATAATATTGTTATTGACGTAAATAAACCTAAAATATGTAAAAATAAGGCATCAAAGTGATTAGGGAAACGTTTCGTCTGAAAAATTGGTTAATACTGATAATTAAATAATAATAAATATATACAATGATATGTAAGTATTTAATACAGAGTTATCGTGTATGTATTATCAGTTTAGCATAGATTTTTTTATATTTCTAATCTGACATCCGGACACCACTGCTTCTGATACAAAGGAACTCTTGCAGGAAACCGTTTTGGGATTCACTTACTAGGTTGAAATCTGGCGACACCCGAGCGTTCATACGCCTCTATTAAAGTCGGCGTTTCCGATCCCGAATCAGCGTTCGATACCTTTAAGAATCCTTCGGTCTGGCCTAGAAACTCATTTCGTATGGCGATTTCGCTGCTCGGACGGAACTACTTTAAGCAATATTTGTAGGTACTGTCACCGCCGATTCGCAGTAAGCCCCTTCAAAGCCGCGGTATGAAAACCGCGATAGTCGATTATATGACAATTTACTACCAAAATGTACGGGGACCGAAATCGAAAATTAGCGATTTTTCCAACGGTGCATTTACTTGAATCGGATGTCATATTTATCACTGAGACATGGCTCGATATTAGAATACATATTATTAGATAATAGAGTACATAATAGGCCGAGCTATTTTTTCCGTACATATTAATGTTATACTGTTTATCGGAGAGATAGACGAACATTTGCTGGTGGAGTTCTATTAGCGATTAAAACTTGCACTGAGTCGCATCATGTTTTACTATAAGAATGTGAATTCGAAATGCTGTGTACAATTTTATACAAATCACTTCCATTATTATTATATTTAAATTATTTTCCAGCAAATACTAACGAATCGGTTTACTTGTCGTTTTTAAAACTTGCTGAAAATCTGCGGTTTGCAAATAGAATAAAAATATTCTCCTCATTGGTGATTACAACCGGGACCTAATGGGCCCTTGTTGAGTTGGCCACGAAGACCCATGGTTGGTCACACTCACTGGTCAACACCCATCCGGCGGCCTCCACGCATGAAGTGCGAGCCCGGGCAGGACTCTGGCCTTAGGGCTAGTTTCCCCCAGGAATTAACCTTCTGGCGCTCCTGGACGGTCTGCGCACCGTGCGGGGTAAGCCAATCGATTGTGCACTCTGACTAACAGTCGGGGGAGTCTGGAAGCAGTACTATTTCCTATAGAGCGGGGGTGGCTGCGGACCTTACGGTGACTGCTCTTGAAACGACCATCGGCTACCCGATCCTGGGTGAATAGCCGGGCAAAGGATGCCGTGGTCCACGATATATTCGGTTTACACCGTTTCACCGCTTCGTAAGGGAGAGGACGGCGCAATCGACCTCGAACTCGTAACCAGTCGAGAGACCGAAGTAATCTGGTCGCAATTGGAAGTAAGCCCGCTGGGTCACATACCTGGTTATCTCGCGGTTAAGGCGTTGTCCTCTTACGGGCATGTGGCGGAGCTTGACGGTGGACAGTTTTGTCCAAGTCTTCTGCGCTCACTTCACGGGAGATAGAACGACCAATCGTTAAAACTTCCTGAGGTGACGGGTTCGCCCGTTGTAGTGGACAATTCTATTTTTTTGGTGATTACAACCTTCGTAGTTCTTCTAAGGAAATAAATAAATATTTCATCTATTTCTTCTGAATGCTATCCCCATTACTATCCCCAATAGTAATGGCCGATTCGTGAACCTGGTGCTGTCGAACTTGCAACCTGGCAGCGTAAGTGTGACGGCAGCCTTCTTCGAGCTGGTGAACATGGACGGCTATCGTCTGCCTTTAGGTGTGTGCTTGACTGTCCACCGTGCGCCCGAGCGACACCTCCCCTGTTACTACACGGCTACCTAACACATTTTTTAGGAATAATTGGTATTTCAAGAATGGTAACTTTTATTTCTCTTACGATCTCGCTTCATATTTTGATTGCTTACAACGCCAGCTATGACATGTTTGATATTCGATGTTCGATATTCTACGGTACAAGCGAAAAACCGTGGCAGGGAAGTATTCATACCGTTTTTGCTGCTGCAGGGAAGTATGCTATCGTCACTGCTGATATAATCCGCGACATTAGAAATAAATCTTACAACCATAAATGTTGGATACGAGACCATTTACTTTCTTATAGACAGAATTTGTTGAATTAAGTCTAGCAATAAATATAGTATTAAAACGGTATATGATAATTATATTCACAGAAGACATTCTGATTCTGTTACAGAGGACAGTTCTCGATTCTGGGAGTACATTCGCAGTCAGCGCACAACCTGTTAAGTGTCCCTGAAAGTAACTCTTTCTTCTTTTTGTTACTTTATGGCAGAACCTGAAAGTAACATACGATAGAGCTGCATACTCTGGTGCCGCTGCCTCTGACGCTTTTGCGGATTACTTCTCATCTGTTTATATTCAAAACGTGGCGACCATAGATGCTACTTATTACGTTGAATTCTGGGTAGAATCGTGCGATGAGTACGATTCCTGCTTGAGCATCCGCAAAATATCGCACAAAGATATGCAATTTGGCCCTAAAAAAATAAAGTCTTTGCGTGCTATCGGCCCTGGTGGAGTTTCACCGTACATTATCAAAAGTGCAGAGTATTTTAAAAAGCCTATCACACATATTTTAACCGTTCCTTAAAATCTGCCACGTATCCCGATCTGTGTAAGATTTTTAAAGTGGCACCCGTTCACAAAAGTGGCAACAAGGGCAAAGTGGATAATTACAGACCTATAGAGGTGTTACCCGTCTTCCTTTAACGATTCGAGACAATAGTCCACCGGTATATCTACGCCCAAGTGTGTGGGAGGCTATCGGACGCCCACCACGGGTTTCGTCCCATTCTGTCCACCACTACCAACCTTTTCGAATTTACTTACTGGACACTCGACCGGGAAGCCAGGTAGATGGGGTATACCTGGACTTCAAAAAGGCTTTTAAAAGAGTCGACAATAATGTATTGCTCAAAGTACTCGCTGCTGCGCGATTCTCGAGTAATCTGCTGAAATTTTTGATGATCACTTGCGAGATAGGCAACAGTGTATGCAGATTCATATGCAGCAGCACCACAGTGTATGCAGCAATGTATGCAGTATATAGCAGTGTATGCAGCAGCACCACTCCTACTCTGGAATGAGTCAGGTGTCAAACTTCGGGCCTTTGCTGTACAATCTCTTTGTCAACGATCTGAGTAAAGTAATCGTGTCAATACAATATTTAATCTTTGTCAACGATATTAAATTGCACATGTCCACTGAAGCTGCTGTGGCCTGCGAGATTATCCAGTGCGATATTGATGCCGTTTGATCTTGGAAGAAAGAGATTCAAGGTTTTATTAGTGTCACTTGTGTGGTCCCCCTCTGGTTGTTTAAGGCATCCCAGCTGGGGGCGGTTGTTAGAGCTGAGGATCTTGTTGAGCCTGGAAGTCACATAGAAATAATCACATTGAAATAATTATGGATGGAAAAAATAATTGTAATAAATAGTCAAAATAAAGCAATTATTATTGTAAACGTATTTTGCCGTTGATCGTCAATAATGTGCATTTAGGACCTACTCCTGAAGTAATGGGTTTAAGACAATTGAATTGAAACCCTGCGCAATCAATAATTCGTTATCTAAAATTATTAATTTAGAGTTCGTAGTCGACTGTTCAATTTTCCCTAAAAGCACACTTTATAAAAATAATCAATTAAAAACTTCCTTGTTTCCATTTATCACCGTTCAATTAGTATATTTTATGTTCCGTGCTTTAAGACGTATACATTATGGCTGAACAGATATATATATTTCTAGAAAAACTTTTTGGAATTATTTATTTCGACAATTCTCAATCGATTCATTGTCAAAGGTTTTATTCGATATCGTGTATGACAAGTTATATATCGTTTTTCACGTATTATCATACTTTATATTTTTTGGAAGGAACCACTTCACAGCGAATATTTTCCAGTTTTTTCGGAATTCTCCCATTAATTGCAGTAATACTGACGATAATTTGCAACGTATTAATAAAAGATCGACACATTAAAAAATATCATAAAATAGTCGTAAATGCCGACTGTGACTTTCGAAAGAAATTCGATAAAAAAATGAAATTTGGATTATCTGCATTGTTTACAGTAAATATAGTTTTTATGGTTGAAGATATAATATCATATGGAATAGATGTAGTTTTATCCAATCCTGTAAATTACATCTTAGTATTACTAAGCGATTTAATTCGCTATCGTTACGTTTTCGAATTATCAAGGCTAGAAATGCGAGCGTGTAAACTAAAAAATGCAAGTAAATTGATACTAGATCCGCGATGTAAATATACAATTACACAAGAAATTAAAAAATGCAAAAAGATGTATACATGCTTGATTGACGATATTCATCAATTTAAATGCAGCTTTGAAATTCAGGTATGTTTCTGTATTTTTAACCGTAAACCTTATATAAGTAGACATTAGGGCTCCCTTCCGAGTTGACGCGACTAAAAATGTAGATATTTTTGCAATGTCACGCGCCCGCGCGCTTTCAATATATACATAAAGATGTATAGGTATACCGCGGCGACAAGGGAATCCGTCCCACCGTTGGCAGTGGCCAATTACGAATGAGGATTTTGGCTTCGCGCGTCGTCTAATATAGTCGATTTGGCTTTTCAATTACAATATAATAAATTATCAAATGAATAGTGAACGTTATATCAATGTGTAATTGATTTATATATGTATATTATTTTAGTTTTTATTTTTATTTATTTAGGTTTTATTATTTTCGTATAAATATATGTATGTGTATGTGTGTATATATGGATATATATTTTATCTATAGATGTATATAAGTATCTATCCATATTTGTATATGCGTAAATATTTGTAGTTTTATATTTGTCGATTTAAAAATAAGTACTAACTATAGTTTAAGTTGACAGTGCACACTTAATATCGTCTATAAAAGTCTGCCTTAGAACAGGCCTAGGCTTAGTTAGGCGACTGTGTCAATCATTAAAAATAATGTCGCATCAATTATTAATTTTTACTAGATGTGTAACTAAAATAAATAAAATAAATAAATAAATAGTTTTATATAAAGTAAAAAATAGATTACAATAATAAAATAACTTAAGATTACTCTGTTATTTTTTATATCACTCAAAAGAATCTTAAATAAATAGATAAAATATAATGTTCGGCCATAACATTTCTGGAAATTATCTAATTTCAAACATTTTTTCTCATATTTTTTGTATGGAAGTTTCAGATACTGTCTTGGTACTATGCAAATTGATCATACGCTGGTGTAAATAGTATTTTTTAATATTGAGAATCATCTCTAGGTTTTTCAAAACCTGAAGACAAATCACGCTGGTTTTTTTTTTGGAAAACATGAACAGAATAAAGATAATTTACAATTAATATGGAAATAATTTACCAATTTCGTTTTGGCGAAATGATAGCTGAAGGACCGGGCTTTTAAAATCCCGCATAATTGTATTAAAATTCTTTTTCGTGTTCTCACAACCAGGCCACAAAAATATGCTTCATAGAGCTTTTGGCCGCCACGGTCGGCACGGCCTCTTAAAGCCTGGTTTTCCTTAAAGTATCCCTAAATTTTATTGTCTTTTAGATACATTTTTTTTTTGGAATGTTTGCTGGAATCCTGCTTATTGGCGTTGGCATGACTATTGCAGTTTTAATATATAGTACTAAAATTGCGGAAAATTATGGCTCTTCTGATATAACCAGTTGCTGCTGGGTAATGAGATATGCGTTCAATTGTTCAATTTTCCTGCTATCTTCGCAGCGTTTGAATAAAGGCTTACTTGAAACGCGCATCACATTTGCTAAAATGATAATTTCGAAGGATATCGGTTTGTATTTAATTTGTATACATGGTTTTATATTTACGAACGTGAGTTATTTTATTTTAATATTACACATTTTCAGATTCGTTTGTTCGGGAGAAACTGTTAGAACTATTTGAGGTGGGTGCCCGTAGTCACTATAGCGAAAAAGTGACAAAGTTGGGATTGCACATTTTACCATATATCGGGTCTTTAATTACATCACATGCTATTATAATAATAAATTTATATATAAATTCAACAGGTAATTAAACATATTAAAAATACAGGTCAATAAAAAAAAAAAAAATTATGTAGTTTTTTATTATATTTTTTGTGTTTTTTTTAGCTTTTAAGTAACATGTTCATGTGTAACATATTATTTAACGTAGTTATACATATAATGCAGGACCGTTTTGTTTCATTTAATCTTTATATTTTCTGATTTGACTATTTTATTATAAATAAATATTTCATTCCGATTTCACTTTCTTCGCTAACATTATAATTTTTCGCTCGTAGTTATACGTATGTACCTAGAATGCTGATTGTCGAGGTGGCCAATCGCATAATTAAATTTTGTAAAATCGCTGGTAACTCCAGAAATGGCGAATTGATGAAATGACCCTCAACTTGGGCGTACCAAATTTCCGGTTCTTCTGTCCAGAACGGTGGCACTCGTACGCCGACTTTAAAAACATCAGCATGTTTTATCGATAAATCCCCCTCACTAGTGCCGGCCGCTAGGTCAGCGGTCGGTGTTCGGTGCGCCGCTTGTGCGTCGTCATTTGTAGGTACTCTCTTTTCCATGCTCAGGTTGTTGAGGTCACAAGTATGGTTTCGGATGTGGTATTATCCTTAAAAATAGTATGAGAAGGCGCAATTGAGTAACACTACACACAAGCGCCGAGCGTGAAGCGAATGACACAAATATCGCTGTTTGCGGGAGCTGATCTTGCGTGTGCGCGCGGTCGCGATCGGAGACGCGAGAAGCGTGCGCTTCGCGCGAGTGATTGCAAACGACTGGCGTTGCCGCCGCGCGCGCACGCCTACGCGCGAGCCGAGGCGGAGATCAGTGATGACATGCGATCGATAATCGCGGCGCACATTTATCGATCGAACGGCCGTCGACCGAACCTGTACGGCATCCACATGCTAGTGTTATGTGTTATGATGTGTGTGTAGGGACGTTGCCTACAACGGTTTAGACATATTAACAAAAACAATAATTAGAACTATTATCTAGAAATTAAAATAGTAAATTTCCATTACTATATTTATTTATTTAATAATTTATTTTATTTTCGGGAAACATACAGCGCTTCGTTAATTATTACTAATTATTCTAATACAGTTTCGCTGGTCGATTAATTGTTTCTTACATTATTTTCTTAGACGGTAAATCAAAAGTTGCATTGCACTAAATTAAATTAAATTAAATTACAATTGAACTATTGCAAGAATAGGAAAGGAGAGGGATATTATAGGATATATGTATGTAGGATAGGATATAGGTATTCAAATTATAATCTTTGCTATTTTCATTTTCGCTCCGAGTGTTTTGAAACAATTTGTATACTCACTATGTAATCACTTCCTAGACGCCTAGTGAGCTAAGGACAGCCTCGCTGAATTTAGGTTAATTCAAGTAAAAAATGTCGATATCTTCGAATCGACTATTGTATGTGGTCATCAAGCGGTGCATAATAGAGTTTTGGGCTTAACTAGTGTTCACACGAGGGATTTCGAACGTACGAGGAGAGCGAACCCTTCATGGCGGAACCAACAACGACAGTTTCTTTACCAAATGAGGGCTATAAATTTTGTTACGAATTATTTTATGCAATAATGTTATATCAGCCGCCATGTCATGTCATATACTAATTAAAATGTCAGTTTGTGGTAAAATTAAAATGTCATCGTGAAATTATTAGACTACTCGTATCTACAGATACGGTTTGTCAGATTTAGAGCTAGAATGAAATATAAATGTTTAAAGTTTAAATTGTCTGCAAGTTATAATAAGAATGTTATAATATGTATTTGTCAATATCGTTTAAAAAGTGATTCACGCAGTAACAAAATTTATTTTTGAGCCAGTGCTTTAATGTCTGTTTGAATCCTGGTTGTTGCATTGATTTGATGTTGTGTGGAATAGCGTTAAAATATTTAATACAAAAGAACTGAAGTAAACAGTAATAAATACTTTTTAAATGAGTAAATACTCTTTATAATTATTTAATATACCTATCGTATTGCATGGCAAAATACCCTCCAAAAAATTTTAAATAGTCCTTTGAGGAATACCAAATTAGTTCACCGATATAACCAAACGTGCTATTATTTGCCAAAAAAAGTTGTGGCAAAGGAAAGTAATATTAGTCATGCATGTATAAGTAATCACTTGTGTTAATATGGCATACGAACAATCAAGATTATGAATTTAACCAATAACAATTATTAAATTCGTGCAGGCCATATTGTATTGAAGCCAGTAGCGAATCAATATTTCTTTATTTACACAAATTTGTAATATTTTATTTACTAAAAAAGGGTTTAATTTCATTTATTTGAAAAAATACAAATTCCAATAAAAAAAACTAATATTAATTATTAAGTTGTTGCAGGTAATATTGTGTTGAAGTCGGTATCGAAACCTTCCGAATGGACCTCAGTATAGATTCCAAACTATGGAACCAAACTCCAGTTGGCTGCGTACTAGAGAATTATAGAGCAAGTTAAAGGAGTTAATATTTTTGAATGGTTTAATAACCCTATAAATAAAACCCAGTGTTCTCCTCGCTCTTACTTACTACATTGCTGATATGTTCTCTAAAAGTCAGGTGCTCGTCGTGAAGTATTCCTAAATCTCTTACACTTTTTGTCGTTTTTAGTGGTAAATTTCCGATAGAGGTAGTCTTTAATTTGCTTATTTCTAGTGAAACGAATAATTTAACATTTTTCAACATTCAGTTCCATTCTATTAGATACACACCATTTTTTCAATTCGTAAAGGTCTTTCTGTAGCGTATTTCAATACTTAATTGACAGTATTTCTTTAAATATTTTTAAATCATCTACATACATTGGGTGCCGACAACGTAGACTCTTAGAGAGATTATAAATGCATATTAGGAATAGAAGTGGTCCGAGATTTGATCCCTGAGGCACACCAGATTTAACTTAGGCAGGGATCGATCTGGATCAACACGAACAATTTATATCCTATTTGATATGTACGACTTCATCCATCTAAGTAGGTTACCGTGAATATCGTTGTTTGCAAGTTTCATATGTAAGATTCCATGATAAACTTTATCAAACGCTTTAGCGAAGTCGGTGTACACGGCATCCACCTGGTGTTTCCTATTAAAAGCAGATGAAATGTACTGGTTGTACTCCAACAGGTTAGTTTCCACCGATCGGTTTTTGGTGAATCCATGCTGGTACGGACAGATTGTGGTGTTTAAAATGTCGTGTAACATGATCGCAGACAAGAGATTCGAATATCTTTCCGAAACAGGAGAGTATGCTGATTGGTCTGTAGTTTGATACTGAACTCCTGTCTCCGGATTTATGAATCGGTACTATATTAGCAATCTTCCACTGCGACGGGAACACTCCTATCTCAAGACATTTATTATATATAATGTGCAATGGTGTACAATTTGTGTTGAACATTTTTTAATGAATAAAGGAGGGATTTCATCATGACATGGACCTTTACTATCATCTAACATTTTTAACTTAGTTCTAATATCTAATATTATTGCATAGCGAGTAATTAGCACTCGAAACACACACACTTTGTTGAGTCAGATGCACTAGGTTAGCGTCAAAAACTGAGGAAAAATATTCCGAGAACAACTCGCTTATTCCGGATCCATCGGTGGCAGTTTTGTTTTGATAATACGTAGTATCCGGTTTCGCTGGTTTTGCTTTTTTCGATTTTACGAATGACCAGAATGGTTTACTTATCTTGTTAAGAGACTCATCTATTGTCTTAATGCAGTCATTATAGGTAACTATCTTTTATATTTTTTTACCTCTTTTTATCAGCAAAGAAAATGTTTCATAGTCGTCCGCGTCACTGTATCTGAATTTTTCGTTTTCCTTCAGCAACTTCATACAGGATGTATTTAACCATGCCAGGACAGATTTTATTGAGATGAGAAGTCCATTTAAATTGTAGCTAAAATTTAGCGACTTGGTATTCCTTGTAAAACTAACAGTTGCACACTTAGAGGCATTGATGTGTAATCGGTTTACCGAGCAGTAAAGAGACAATCTATCTAGATCTTTTTGAAATGATATATAATCTTCCAATGTCCTTACCGGTGCTTACACCTTCATATCATCAGCAAAAAGGAGGAATTTACAAAGATTAAAGCATTGGTTGATATCGTTTAAATATATAGTAAACAATAGTGGTCCTAGTAGACTACCATGTGGGGCTCCAGATGTTATTTTTACCCAGTCAGACTTAAATCCACCCAATACTACACTTTGAGAGCGATTTTCTATATAAGAGGTAAACCACCTAGAAGATCGCCCTGTATGCCGACCAGTTGCAAATTCTTTATAAGAATTAGATGATCAACTTTGTCAAAAGCTTTACTAAAGTCGGTATATACGACGTCAACCTGGGTACGTTTAGACATATGAACGAAAAGGAAATCAGTGAAAACTAAGAGATTTTAATATTGCACATTTTCAGATTCGTTTGTTCGGGAGAAACTATTGGAATTATTCGAGGCAAGGGCCCGTATTCACTCTAGCGAAAAAGTAACAAAGTTGGGATTGCACATTTTACCATATATCGGATCTTTAATTACATCACACGTCATTATAATCGTAAATTTGTATATACATTCAGCAGTTAATTAAAGATATTAAAACTGAAACTCAATATAAAAACAAATTTTATTTACTCGATATGTTTTTTTTTTTAAATTTCATTTTATTTCGATATGTGACTATTTTATATCTATTTTTTCGATATTGGTAGTGTCGATCAATAAGGACGGGTTTATGCGAAATAGCGAGTGATGAAAATTGTTTTATTTGTGAAAATTCTATTTCTGTTCGTCATATTCTTATTTATTCAAGGATTAATTACTATAAAATAGTGATTTTGCTTTAAAAATAACAGGAACCAAATGGCAAAACCTTAACCTTTTGCTTATTTCATTCAGTCACCCGACTAGAACTAGCCCGTTCTAGGTTGGATAGGACTCTTATATTACAATAGATTTAGTAAAAATTTTAGTAACATGCTAATAAAACTAAATTGCCCTAAAATGTGGTCCACGAAAAAAATATATAATAAATAAAACACGATTTCATTAAATAATCGACATTAAATGTAACATAACATTCGAGAATGACAAACGGAAAAGTCCTAAAACTAAAATAATGAGAAAAATAAAGTTACAAGTAAGAAAAGAAAGAAAATTCATGTTAATATAAAATTGTATATAAAAAAACCTAGTCAACAAAGTACAATTCAGTGTCAAAACAACATATAACAACAAAGTTAAAATTATTTTAGGAGTTAGATCAATGTAAAAATATAATCAATATACATATTAAAAAATATATTGATAATTTGTGCACCTACGTTTTATTAAACTATAATTTCTAACATTTGATGTATGGTTGGTCTGTCATGACTCGATAACCATTTCTTTATTTTATTTTTGAATTCCTTAAATGGGGAGGTTATGTTTAGGGGGGTTGGTATTAAGGGGGTCGGGGGGAAAAAGGGCGCTTTGCGAGGGCTAGCATTAGGGGGGGTGGAGGGGAAGGGTGTAGCGTTGAGGAGGGGAGGGGAGTTTAGGTGGGGTTGGGGGTTGGGTGGGGAAAGGGGAAGGGAAAAGGGAAAGTTGGGTTGAGGGGGGTGTAATTGGAGGAGGCGGAGGGGAAGGAGTTAAGGGGGTTGGGGAAAAAGGGTTTGGGGGGTGGGGGGTGGAGTAGGTTGCGATTAGGGATTTGACGAGCGGGAAGGAGGAGGGTTGTCTGCTTACCGGGAAAGTCTTGGGGTGACGCAATCGATTTTTTTATAACATAGTATCCAGAAATCGTTAGACGATGTACCTACAGATTAAAGCGGAAGTTTATGAAATACCCAATTAGTTCTCTGATGTAGTCCAATTGTCATCATATTTGCATTAATCGCCAATAATACACATTTAGTATCTACTCCTAAAGTAATGGGTTTCAGATATTATTGAAATGAAATATACGGCAATCAATACTTTTTTAGTATAGTACATAAATTATGGAAAATATTATTATTAATTTAGCTTTCGGCAGTCGATTGTTCAATTTGTACTAAAACCATACTTTATTACAATAATCATTTAATTAATAATTTCCATTATCCCATTTAACCCCATTAATAATCATACATTTATTTTATTTTAAGTTCAGTGCATTAATACGTAGACATTATGGCAGAACGTATATATAAATTTCTAGAAAAGCTGTTCGGGATTATTTATTTCGACAATTCTCAATCGAGTCTCTGTCAAAGATTTTATTCGATATCATGTATCACAATCTATATATCGTATTTCACGTACTTTTATACTCTCTTTTACTTCGCGGGAACCACTTCACATCGAATATTCTCGAGCTTTTTTGGAAGTCTCCCATTAATAGCCGTAATAGTGACGATAATTTTCAATGTATTTATAAAAGATCGTCAGATAAAAAAATATCATCAAACGGTCGTAATTGCCGATAGCAAGTTTCGAAAGAAATTCGATAAAAAAAATACATGTAGTATATTATTATTGTTTTCAGTAAATGTAGTATTTATTGTCGGAGATATAATATCACATGGAATATATGTAGTTTTATCATATCCTATAAATTACATCTTTATATTACTAAGCGATATAATCTTCATGCGGTACTTTCACGAATTATCAAGGCTGGAAATGCGCGCGCGTAACCTGAAAAATGCAAGTAAATTGATACTAGTATCGCGTAGTAAATATACAATAACCAAAGAAATCAAGAAATACAAAAACTTATATTCATGCTTGATTGACGATATTCATCAATTTAAATGCTGCTTCCAAATTCAAGTAAGTATTTACTATATTTTTGTCCTGAAACCTTACTATGTAGGTAGTACCTTTAAACTGTACTTACAAACCTTGAAAATACTTAAATTTTATTATCTTTTAGATACATTATTTTTTTGGAACGATTTTGGGAATTCTGCTTCTTGCTGTTGGTATGACTATTGCAGTTCTAATATATGGTTCTGAAATTGCGAAAATGTCTGCTTCCTCTGGTATAACCAATTGCTTCTGGGTAATGAGGTATGCGTTAACTTGTGTAATTTTCCTGCTATCTTCGCAGCGTTTGAATACAAGTTTACTCGATACGCGCATCACTTTGGCTAAAATGATAATTTCAAAGGATATCGGTTTGTAGTTAAATACATGTATTTATTTGTACAAACCCGAGTATTAATATTTTTTTAAATTACACATTTACAGATGCGTTTGTTCGGCAGAAACTATTGGAATTATTTGAGGCTAGTGCCCGTAGTCAATATAGCGAAACATCAACAAAGTTGGGATTGCACATTTTACCATATATCGGGTCTTTAATTACATCACACGCAATTATAATCATAAACTTATACATACACTCAACAGTTAATTAAACATTTTAACACTACCCATCAAAACTCAAAAAAAATTATTTTCTCGATTTGTTTCAGATATTTGAAAGAAATTTTAGTGTTTTTATTTCATTAATAATTCAATTCAACTTTATTAATAATATTTCTCATTACACTTTTAAAGCTATGTACATCATTACATACAATAAAATCTAATTTATTAAAAAAAAAGGTTGTTGATTTTTTAGGTATGTATTGGTCCACGTGCGATATGTATTGGTCCACGGCACTCATCTGACTTCTTCCAACGACTAGGGATATTGGACCGTATATCTAATTTTTGCTTAAGAAACTATTTGCGAATTCTATTGCAGTAAGAGCTCGCTAATGTCCCACGATGAAATACATCGGCATGGCACTATGAATGAAACCCATTACCTCCCACCGATCATACCATGCATAGCGACTCGGAATTTTTTCGATACTTTTTGGTATCGAGTACTTTTGTTTCGATACCGATACTTTTTAAATCGATACTTTTACTCAATGAGTATTTTGGCAAGTATCATATCGAATAAATCCTATGAGTGATTTTTTAAAGCTAGGCTATATGACTCATGTTTATGCCTGCCGTATAAAAAATAACAAAATGTTTTGCATCATTATTTCACTATGGTACACAGGAATTTGAACTTTATTGGTTGATAATAAAAGTTCTTTATGCTATCGTCTTTGCGTTGAGGTTCATTCACTCAAATCAACTCTTACCAGTGTTGCCAATATAGCAACTTTATCAGATTATGCGACATTTTGAAACTAACAGCCACTTTTTATTTTCATTTTGCGACAAAAAAAACTAGCGACTGTTCTAGCGCCTTTTTGATATAATATTTATATTATCATTTTACATTTTTTAGTTTACATTTGGGTACATTAAATGAATGTATTGTATCTAACTATAAAAACAAACTTTTAAAACGGCCATTAACTAATCAACCGATCCATTCAAATAATGGAAAGATATGAGAGTGCTTTTTCCCATATTGTACAAGTTCGCCCGAGAGTACTTGCCAGTACCCCTGTGTCAATACCAGCAACATCGGTCCCCTCCGAACGTTTATTTTTAAAGGTAGGCAGTACAATAACAAAAATATAAACCGATAAGCTCCAAAAAAAAAAACAAACAAAATGTGATTGCACACAGAAAGAGTGAGAATTTTAATAATGTTTAAAGAAATAATTAATAAACGTTGATTTATCAATTTACATATTGTTTAAGTCTTTTTATTTTTATAAGTACCTACCAACCATTTTCTTGACCAATTCGTGTGCGCATTTATATAGTCCATGTCCACAAATCCACAATAATAAAACCAAACAGAAAGTACCTACCTAAAAAAAAGTACCGATACTTTGGGGTATCGATACTTTTACGAGTACAATACTTTTTTTTCGATACTACTCATGAGTACAGTATCGATAATTTCTATTCGATATCGTGTCCTAACCACGCACCGTTAAGTTCCATGCGAGTAGTCTCTACATAGGACATAAAGTTTTTATAAATTGCCTGATGAATTAAATGCCATTAAAATCATTGATATTTTCAAGATATCCGTCCGGGTGTATCTACTTAAAATCAACATGTATGAGTATAACGACTTTTGAATATTCTTTGGAAATCACATCTCACTTACCAATGTTTTTAAATATACTATTATTCTATTTCAAATGATTATATTTTTGCGTTTTTTATTAATTGGAGTAATTCTGGGATAATTGGCTGTATATCATTCTTCAACGAATTTCGTAAACTTGGTCATTCCTACAAAATTGAAGTGGTTGTAATAATAATAATAATTTCTTTATTGTGAACTGTAAGTAGGTCCTACAAAAATGGATAGGTACTATTTTATGTGCTATACAGTTTACCTATCAGGCGTAAAATATTTATTGTACTATAATTAAATACATTTTCACTTCGCAAGTTAAAGAAAAACAAATTCGAAAAGTATTACGGTTTAGACATATTAACAAAAACAATAATTAGAACTATTACCTAGAAATTAAAATAGTAAATTTCCATTTCTATAATTATTTATTTATTTATTTATTTTATTTTCGGGAAACATACAGCGCTTCGTTAATTATTACTAATTATTCTAATACAGTTTCGCTGGTCGATTAATTGTTTCTTACATTATTTTCTTATACGGTAAATCAAAAGTTGCATTGCACTAAATTAAATTAAATTAAATTACAATTGAACTATTGCAAGAATAGGAAAGGAGAGGGATATTATAGGATATATGTATGTAGGAAAGGATATAGGTATTCAAATTATATTCTTTGCTGTTCTCATTTTCGCTCCGAGTGTTTTGAAACAATTTGTATACTCACTATGTAATCACTTCCTAGACGTCTAGTGAGCTAAGGACAGCCTCGCTGAATTTAGGTTGATTCAAGTAAAAAATGTCGATTTCTTCGAATCGACTATTGCATGTGGTCATCAAGCGGTGCATAATAGAGTTTTGGGCGTAACTAGTGTTCACACGAGGGATTTCGAACGTACGAGGAGAGCGAACCCTTCATGGCGGAACCAACAACGACAGTTTCTTTACCAAATGAGGGCTATCAATTTTGTTTCGAATTATTTTATGCAATAATGTTATATCAGCCGCCATGTCATGTCATATACTAATTAAAATGTCAGTTTGTGGTAAAATTAAAATGTCATCGTGAAATTATTAGACTACTCGTATCTACGGATACGGTTTGTCAGATTTAGAGCTAGAATGAAATATAAATGTTTAAAGTTTAAAATGTCTGCGAGTTATAATAAGAATGTTATAATATGTATTTGTCAATATAGATTAAAAAGTGATTCACGCATTAACAAAATTTATTTTTGAGCCAGTGCTTTAATGTCTGTTTGAATCCTGGTTGTTGCATTGATTTGATGTTGTGTACGAACAGATTATGTGTTTAAAATGTCGTGTAACATGATCGCAGACAAGAGATTCGAATATCTTTCCGAAACAGGAGAGTATGCTGATTGGTCTGTAGTTGGATACTGAACTCCTGTCTCCGGATTTATGAATCGATACTATATTAGCAATCTTCCACTGCGACGGGAACACTCCTATCTCAAGACATTTATTATATATAATGTGCAATGGTGTACAATTTCTGTTGAACATTTTTTAATGGATAAAGGGGGGATTTCATCATGACCTGGACCTTTACTATCATCTAACATTTTTAACTTAGTTCTAATATCTATTTTATTAATAATATTATTGCACAGCGAGTAATTAGCACTCGAAACACACACACTTTGTTGAGTCAGATGCACTAGGTTAGCGTCAAAAACTGAGGAAAAATATTCCGAGAACAACTCGCTTATTCCGGTTCCATCGGTGGCAGTTTTGTTTTGATAATACGTAGTATCCGGTTTCGCTGGTTTTGCTTTTTTCGATTTTATGAATGACCAGAATGGTTTACTTATCTTGTTAAGAGACTCATCTATTGTCTTAATGTAGTCATTAGAACTATCTTTTATATTTTTTTACCTCTTTTTATCAGCAAAGAAAATGTTTCATAGTCGTCCGCGTCACTGTATCTGAATTTTTCGTTTTCCTTCAGCAACTTTATACAGGATGTATTTAACCATGCAGGATATTTTGGGGTCTTTTGCTCTTGAATGGTGTTGCTATTTTGATTATTTCCCAGAGTTTGGAATAAAATGTTTCGACTTATAAATCTGAATCATCACCCGTTAAGCATGTATACAAGTTAATAATTAGTGATAATAATTCAGTACATATTTTGTAGTCGCCCTGAAAGAAATCATATCGAGCTGTTGCACTATTTTGAACTAGCTCGATGTTATGTGCAAATGTCAGATGTACCCTATGCCTTAGCAGTCGATGGTGGGCGTCGTCTCGGCTTATTGTTGTGGAAATTTTTACACATATATTGTCTTTGTCAGACAATATTAAATCTAAAATTCGATCGTAAGGGTTCTTGATATAGTTAGATAGGTTACCGGTTGCCATAAATCTAAGTAGAGCTATGGATTTTTGCCCGGAAAAATGTATTTCGTCAATATCTCCCTAATTTTCACAAATTCTGTCCCAATTGATATGCGGTAGATTGAAAACTACAAGAATGATGTTTTTAATTTGTATTTCTGAGTTTATGCAGATTTCCCGAGATTTTGAAGTAAAACATTGAAATTTAATAATCGGGATGTTTGGTGGTAAATAGACTGTACATATATTTAGAATATATCTGTCGGAATGCACAATCGATTGACTGTCGTTATCTGTCGGAATGCACAATCGATTAGCTGACGCCGCACGGTACGCAAACCGTCCAAGAGCGCTCGACTTACGATTCCCAGTGGAAACCCGCCTGCAGGCCTAACCGGTCTCGCATTTCTTCTGGGAGGCTACCGGATTGGTGATGACCCGTGAGTTAAGCCGACCCTAACACATGGCTCATAATGGCCTAACTGCACTGGGCCCAGTAGCTCTCTAGACATACTGCACAGATTAAAAAGTGAGTTTAATGAAAAACGAAATACCGAATTATTTCTCCTATGTAGTCCAATAGCCATCGTATTTTGCATTTATCGCCAATAACGTACATTTAGTACCTACTCCTAAAGTAATCGCTTTAAGACAATTGAATGCCCTCCCCCCCCCCCCCCCCCCCCCACCCGGCAATCAGCAATTCTTTATTTATTTTTTTTATAATCAAGCGGCCCATAGAAGACTGTCCAATTTGTACTAAAAGCATACTTTCCAGCAATAATCAATTTAAAAATACATTGTTTCAATTTTACCCATTAAGAATTATTCAAAAACTGTATTTTAATTCCACGTTTTAATAGGTAGACATCATGGCGGAACATCTATATGCATTTGTAGAAAAACTATTTGGGATTGTTTATTTCGACAATTCTCAATCGAGTCTCTGTAAAAGATTGTATTCGATGTCGTGTATCACAATCTACGTATCATACTTCACGTATTATTATACTCTCTATTTATTGGAGGAAATAAGTTCACAGCGAATATTTTTTAGTATTTTTGGAATTATCCCATTTATTGCAATAATAGTGACGATAATTTTCAACGTATTTATAAAAGATCGACATATAAAAACATATCATAAGATGGCCGTTTATGCCGATTGTAACTTTCGAAAGAAATTCGATAACAAAATGAAATTTGGTTTATTCTTATTGTTTTCAGTAAATATAGTTTTTACGGTCGGAGATATAATATTGTATGGAATATATGTGGTTTTATTATTTCCTATAAACTACATCTTTATATTATTAAGCGACATAATCCTCATTCGTTACCTTCTCGAATTATCAAGGCTAGAAATGCGAGCTTGTAACCTAAAAAATGCAAGACAATTGATACCAGTATCGCGAAGTAAATATAGAATTACCAAAGAAATTCAAAAATTCAAAAATATGTATTCATGCTTGGTCGACGATATTCATCAATTTAAACGCTGCTTTGAATTTCAGGTATATTACTGTATTTTGTCATCTGATTTATATACTGTATTTTGTCATCTGAGGTATATACTGTATTTTGTTATTGTATCATCTAGATAAATTATTTTTTTGGAACAAGTGTGGGAATCCTGGTTATTGGTGTTGGTATGACTATTGCCAATCTAATGTATGGTTCTGAAACTGTGGAAATGTTTACTTGCTCTGATATATCCAACTGCTTCTGGTTAATGAGATATGCGTTCAATTGTATCATTTTACTGCTATCTTCGCAGCGTTTGAATAAAGGCTTACTTGATACGCGCATCACTTTGTCTAAAGTGATAATTTCGAAGGATATCGGTTTGTATTTACTTACATACTTTTATTTGTAGAAACATGAATATTAATATTTTAATATTGCACATTTTTAGATTCGTTTGTTCGGGAGAAACTATTGGAATTATTTGAGGCAAGTGCCCGTATTCACTCTAGCGTAAAAGTAACAAAGTTGGGATTGCACATTTTACCATATATCGGATCTTTAATTACATCACACATCATTATAATCGTAAATTTGTACATACATTCATCAGTTAATTAAGCATATTAAAACTGAAGCTCATTATAAAAACAATTTTTATTTACTCGATATGTTTAAGGACTTTTAAAAGAAATGTTAATGTATCAATTTATTATGAAAAAGTTTTATTATACATTTAAAACTGTCGCCATTATTACATACATGTAATTTAATCATGTAATTTAATTATCCGTCTTATGTAACTTTTTCAGATTATAACGAAGCTGGTGACTATAAAGTATTGTTATAAAGGACTTGGGTGTTATTCCAGACAGTAAATTAAATTTCATTTCACACATTGACACAATAACTGCCAAAGCATGCAGTATGCTAGGCTTTATTCTCAGACTAGCCAAGCAGTTTAATCATAATAGGTCCCTTATAATTTTATATTATGTTTATGTCCGCAGCCACCTCGAATACGCTTCGCAAATTTGGTGTCCTTGTTACAATATTTCACATCAATAGGATCGAACGCATTCAAAACATGTTCCTAAAAAACTTAAATTATCGGTCTTATGTAACTTTTTCAGATTATAACGAAGCTGGTGGATATCATGGGTTTATACCATTAGAAATGAGAAGAGTTAGTTCAGATATTAAATGGCTTTATCGACTGTTCTGAATTGCTTCAGGTTATAAATTTCCATGTACCCCCACGGCCTTCCCGCCAATTCAACTTATTTCATCTACCTCAAGCAAGCACAAACTACGCCCAAACTAATTACATTTATCGAGTATCTCATTTCTGCAATACCAAGCTAAGCGAAATTGACGTGTTTAATACAACTGCGACTGCGCTCAAGACTCTTATTCTGGGTCTTCTGAAAGGCAATATTCAAGGACGAGTGAAATAATTATATTATATTTTTTCTTTTCTTCTTTCTTTCTTTCTTCAATATTAAAATAAACCATGAAATTTCCCTAATAATAAAATAAAATATTAATAAAATAAAATTTATAACTTTAATTCCCCTCCACTTCCTCCTATCCCATTCCTAGGCGACTGTATATTTTTACGATCTTTAAGTGGAAACTTTTAACTGGCATTGTAGTCTATAAATAAAATTCAGATATTTCTCCTGTAATAGCTGTAAGTTTCCTTAATAATAATAAAATAAAATAAAAAAATAATTTAGTTCTGTTTTATTTAAATTTCATTTTTTTTAAATTTTTTTTAGGTATACCTATCATATACCCTCGTGTTAGGTTCCGAATGGTTTCGTGCAGCTTGGGCCTGATGGCCTGTCTGTGTCTTCTTAGGCCTGTTCGGTTCGGTTCGGTTCTAACGGAAGAGGGACTAAACTGGAAGCCCCGTTGTAAACTCTGCCCGCGGCTGTAACCTGCAATCGTTGAGATCAGAGTTTCCAAAACTCTGCCCGCGGCTGTAACCTGCAGTCGTAGACAGTTGGGATCAAAGTTTCCGATCGGGGGAACATCTCGGGCGGAACTGGGCGGTTTGCGCACTGTGCGGCATCAGCCAATCGTTGGCGCAGTCCGGTGAGTAGCCGGGGGAGTCTGAGAACGTACGTTACCTAAGAAGCAGGGGTAGTTGTTGACTGGCGTCATCTGTCCAGATCCAGATCCATTGTCCAGCCGATCCTGTGTAAGCTTGATAGGCAAAGGGCACCTTTAAATTAGAATTTGTATTACCGCTAACATCCGGTAGAGGCCGAGGAAGCGACCTCGAATCTGTGACTAAACTGGGGGATGGAGAATCCATACAAATCTCGTAGTAAGGGCGTGAGGAAGCCCTACTGGGTGGCATTTCCTAGTGCATCGCGGTAAGGCATCGGACTTACGGGCTGTTGACCTAGTTTGACTGTGGATTGTATTATCCACAATGTCTTTACGTTCACTCCATGAGAGAGATAGAGTAGCACGATATCGATATAACTTCCTGGACTGGCGGGATCGCCCGTAGTAATTGACACCTCTCATTGGTCGTGTGCTCGATACAGAATGCTAGATTCCGAATTTGAATATCATAGGATTGCAATAATAGACGATCGATCCTAGCGATATGACGATAGGTCCTAAATGAGTGGTTGAAAGATAGGAGATACGGAAACTGCATAGGGGCAACGGCGTACTTGTGAATAATAAAATGTCAAAATCACAGAATCTGAAAATTATACATAACGGTGATTACTGTAGAATTAAAATTAGGAAACAACTTTAAAAAAAAGACTCGGAAATAGCGACAAAAGAACCATTTTTTCAAATGCCTACGACAATGCCTATATTCGTGGGAAGAGAAACCAATGAAATAGGTGATAGATATTTTACAAATATGGAAAACTTATTATAAAACAAAATCTTTTGGTTCTAAAACAATGACACTTCAAGGGAAGAATTCGCAATAAAACACTATCAAACGACGTCACAGTCAATAAGACGAAAAGAGTCACAAATTCCGGGTTTCTAAAGGCATTCAAAATTAATATAACAGGCATCGTTAGTCAATAGATCAGTTTAATATTGAAGATATATATCACATACCAACCTTATTAATTCCAGACCTATGAAAATGAACGCGTAAGGAATGTTGAGTAATTAATCGTATTTAATTTTCTTTTTCCATAAATACAAATTATGTACATTAAAATATAATGATTAATATAACAGCTTCACATAAAATTCAACAAATTGTCATGAATAGGTACTCGATAGAAAATGCCAAAAAAAAAAATAATAAACCATAAATGCAGATCCGATTGATCATACATAACTTTGGAAGGAAAAGGTTTATGTATATTTACTAATTTTCGTGCCATAAGGATATCTTACAAAATACATTTACGTAATTTAATTTAGAATTTTGGTTTATTTTAATGTTATGGGTCAATTTATAGATATATTTAAGACCTATTGGATTCTATTTTTTAATGTTGAGATTTGTTGATTCGATTCGTGTACTTTTAGACTGGACCGGAGTGGATGTGATTATGAGTGACAACTGCTTCATATTTGTCAAAGAAATCACAGATGATTTCCATTGCAAAAACGCATTATATTGTTAGGATACTTACCTCAGCAAAAAAAGACCCGCACATCTTGTCTGTGATAGATTGAGTATAGCCCTCGCCGATCGTTTCTGCACTTTCAAATCAACCATTTAAAGCGCTCTTCCACATGCATGTATGCTATATCTCAGATGCGACTCTACCAGGGCATAATAGGGTGAAATCACGGTATCAGTCCATACATTTTTATATTCGAGATAAGGCATAAATCGCCAAAGAGCTCATACAAAATTTTGTCACATCTTTACTGCCCAGTAAGTAGTTGTCTAAATATCCAAATGTCCAAATGTCAATAAATTAACATAAATATATCATGTTTAGCGTTAAACGATAGGTCTGATTGCGTACATTCCGGAAATATACACGTACCTACCTATATGGATAAATACATAAACCACAAATATTTCATTAAAAAAACCTAATAAAAATAATGTTAAATACTAACTCTTTTTTTGGCCGTGCCGGAGAAAGAAGTTTATATTTCAGATCTTTAAGATAATATTGCAAATACAGTTTTTCTTCTGTTTGGATACACAGAAATATGAAATATTGCTACTGGTATTGTATTATGTCGCAAGCTATTTTTATTTTATAATCATATAAATGTTTATTTCCCTGATCATGCTATATCGATATTTTTATATATAATTATAAGTTTAATTTGAATTCATTTATCTGTTTTATATTTTATCACTTATCTGTTTTATGTTTTATATGAATTCACTTATCTGTTTCATTTTAAAACTTTGTGCATATGAATAAATCATTGGCATACATAGTCTTCTCTGGTACGGGCTATAGCCTAGTTAGGCAGATTCTGCAATTAATACAATGTAAAATAATATTGTTCAATGAATAAAATAATAATAATGATTTCTATTTTATTATATGATTCGTGTTGCTGGAAATAACAATAAAGAACTTTGGGAACTTTTTTCCCCACTTTTGCCCTACTAGCGGACACAAACGAAACCAATAAAAGTTTTTAGATAATGTTACGGACTTTACCACTGTGTATTTTTTATTCCCAGAACTAATGGAAAAGCTGAGAAATAAGAGATTTTCATAGTTACTATTTCTCTTACCATTATATAAATCATAATGTTTGTTTTTCCAAAAGGCTATAATATTTCTAACGTGTTCGGCATGGCACCGAACGGCTTCCGAGGTGGGAGGAGAAGGTAGTCAGGTAACAAAAATCCTGAATAATCATAGATAATATTATAATATATAATCATAGATATATAAACCTGGATAATATTATAATCATAGATTATGACGAATAATAAAGGACTATATTTGTTTAACTTCTTTCATTTGTTTATGTTCTCCTTGAGTGCTGCTTAACTTGACAAGACTCTAAACCACAACCCCTTGAGTTTGCCACTTCAACCGCTATATCAAGCTAGTCATCAAATAACATTAAATATATCTACATACAGTACTAAAAATTTACATACAGTACAACATTAAAATAATACGATCACCGTACCTGAATTATTAATGTAATTATATTTCGGTATTCCCATACGCCACAATAATGCCCCTTTGCTTAGCAAAACTACAGGTTAAAAGCTTTCAATTGAGGTATGTTTCAGCTTTGTCCGCCGTGGGGAATTTTTCCATAGTAAAGGTCCCATTGCTCTTTGTTTTAGTTAATTTAAAGTACATCTTGTTGGACCTAGACCATTCATCAATATCATCTAGCGTATGTTTTTTTTTAAATTAGGCTTTCCGTTGTATCAGCTACCAGTATCATGAAAAATTGAGTGATTTAAGACTTTGTCGTGGTAGTACTTAGATCATTCTTCTTTTTCTTTCTACTCGTCTACTCTTTATTGTGACATTCACAATAGGCGAGTTTATTGTCATACTACAATTTCATACAAACAATGAGTGCGTGTAACATGTGAGTAAGTGTGTGTCTTGTTATTGCATTCAATCGTCAGAATTCAAATGAAATTTCGTTAATTTTATCCCAACGGAAAATGGTAACCCAGTCGGGATTCAAACTCGGAACCTTATAATGTAAGATCAGGCGAACTAACCACTGTGCCACCGATTCGTATACGTGACAAAAAATAGATAACCTAGAATTGATCCTTACAGAAATCTCATTCAGACTGGTGTAACCTGAGATAGCACGATCCTTTCTGTAATATTTTCGTTAAAGGTGAGTTCAGCACGTTGTCTGCGTTTGTCTAAGAAAGACTCAATTATATGTCAATCATTTCTTCGTACTCCATAATATTCTAGTTTTGAAAGTATAATATAAATTTGCACACAAGTAAAAGACCTATTAAAAGACCTACTAAAGACCAAGTAAAAGACCTCTAAAATCGCAGAAGATAGCAACAGGCTACGTCTTCTCATTTAAGCTTTATGAAGTAACGTGGTACAATTTAAAATTGCCTTTAGAATTAAATAATCTTTTCGGAAGTCGATTAGGTTTAGGTAATTAGGTAAGATTACAAAATGTATTTAAGAATGCTAGAAGCTTTTTGTATACGTTTGACGTTTGTACATTTTTTAAACTGATAATCTTTTATTTTTTTTACTTTTTCTAAAATTCATTACTTGATTGATCCCTCGTGAGTCTATATTTTAAATTTAAAGGTTGAACCCGTGCCAGGGGGGCTCAATTTTGTTTTTTTTAAATTTGAACCTTTTTTCAACATTTTTTGAAATTTTCATAAATTACACCGGTTATGCTCCAAGAGGTCTATGTTTCGAATTTAAAGTCAATCAATTCTCTATGATCAATTCAGTGATCATAGAGATATAGAAAGCCAAAACTCTAATATACAATACAAACTATTTTTGTCAAATCTTATAATAAAGGATGTTGGATATAAGGACAGGTCATGTCAGTATTTTTTTTTTATATATACTTCCAATGACGAACTCATAATACAATTATTCCATTTTAAAATGCGTCCCCAAGCAATTACACTACATAAAAATTTTGTACAGCTAGAACGACCAAATGCCCGTATGTACGCAGGCGAATTTTCACTTCCCACATTTTTGCATCTAGCCTCCTGTTGGATTGTCGCTAGCATTTCAGCAAATTCCACATGAATTGTTTTTGCTTTTTCGTGGGTTCAAGTTTTTTATACCAGTGAAATCATCTTTATAACGATTAAAATATTTTTCAGCGTGGATAGTTTAAAATACCTAGTACTATGTTTGCGACATCTCAGCTTTGGAAATAGTAATTCCTAGTGAAAATCGGTTTTTTTCAAATCAACTTTTATTTGATAATGATTATGGTTGCATAATTTTATGGGATAGGTATCAGTGTTGGGCAAAATTTAGTCGACTAACGATTGACGATTGAATACGTTAAAATCGCGATTGGCGACTGACGATTGATTTGTTTAATCGTCGATCGGCGACTAACGATTGATTAGTTTCAATCGTCACGATTCACGGTTAAACTTTTTCGCCCGGACCTGCCCCGTCTTACCCTAATTATTCCGGACTTGCTTCGACTTACCCTACTCATTCCGCATCCCCGCCCGGACCTGCTCCGAGTTACCCTACTCATTCCGTACGTCCGTCCGGACTTCCTCCGAATTACGCTACTCATTCCGCACCTCCGCCCGGACTTGCCCCGACTTACCCTACTCATTTCGCACCTCCGCCCGGGTTTACCCCGACTTACTCTACTTATTTCGCACCTCCGCCCAAACTTACTCCGACTTAACCTACACATTGCGCACCTCCGTTCGGACTTGCTCCGACTTACCCTACTCATTCCGCATCCTCGCCTGTACTTACCCCGACTTTCCCTACTCATTCCGCACCTCCGCCCGGACTTGCCCCGACTTACCCGTTCTAGTACTTCTAGGTCTATTTTTTATAAGTTAAGGCATTCTAGATAAAGTACTTCGGAATAGGTACCCACGGAAGAAGAATATCTGAGGAAGAAGAATATTTTCGCCCCCTCACCCCCTCCCACTTCCTCCGACAGCAAATCTAGTATTTTTGTAGTATTTTCGTGGTATTAAAATGGACATTTTCTAATTATATTTATTTTAAGCCTTTAAGGTGAATATTTCGAGATTGAAGTACATACAACGAGATTGAAGTACATAGACCCCTAGCTGCGTGGAATTGCCACAAGGAAAATAAAGAGTACATACAATTTTTTTGTATGACTAGCGCACTAATGTCCCGCACGCCCGATTCTCAACCACATCCCACGATAACGCTGAAGCTTTTGGGCGCGATCGTGGATGAATTCAGACAGGCAGACAGGCAGCCACACAGAAGTGCGTCCACAATACTTTCCTTGCCAGGAAAGTAAAAACATTAGTATCGTATTTTTGAAGAATAGGAAGGAAGAAGATTTTTTAAATGCCAATAAAAATTTATATTTAATTTACTTACCTTAACTTAACAGTAAGGATTATATTAAACATTTTTAACTTTATAATTGAATTTTATATCGTTTTTAAAAACTAATAAATTGAAACGATCATTACTACATTAAAATATTAAGATGTATCAATATGACTAATTTGTATAAATAGGAAATTATTGATTCGCTACCGACTTCGAAACAATATTGCCTGGAACAATTGAATAATTAATATTGGTCCAAACTATTATCGTGACTTCTCGTATGCCAAGAGAGTACTTATACACGCATGATTAATAATACTTTCGTTAAAAGTTAAGGCTAATATGACCCATTTTATTATACCGGTGAACCAATTTGTTATTACTCGAACAACTATTACAAATTCTTTGGAGTGTATTTCCTTAGTGCATACGATATGCGATATAGTCGTATGCCCAGATACAGGCTATATTTGGCCTAGTTGGGTATACGCTGAGCATGGTCATGTGAATGTGGGCCGTTGTTTCTTCGCACCATTACTTGGTATGACCATTTTTATGCGTTTTATAATTATGTTTCATACAAATAAATAAAATAAAATAGGTAAATAATTTTTAAAATGTAGAAATAAATTGCATTAAGGTGCTCCCTCAGCTCACCGTGATAATGTTACATTGAAGAATTCTCCTGTAATGTAACATTTTAGAATCGATTTTGAGCATTACGTTTCAATACTATCTCCTGTAATGTAACATACATAGATTCGCCTGTAGACTGATTGTATTATTACAGGTTTTGCACTGTAATGCTCGAATCTCCTCCCTCACTGATGTAATGCTCGTATCTGTAATGTTACATTACAAGCGAATGATCCCGGTGAGGGAGCATCTTTATATGTATGTATGTACAGATGCCAACAGTTTTAAAAGTATAATAGAAAATATTAATAATAAAGTATTAATTGAGGCAAACATGTCTTTAATAGTCCGAAATCATATCGAGTAAATTACATTTTTTTTAATATTTATTCATTACCTTTCTAATTTATGTATAAATTTGTGATTATAATTGCGTGTGATGTAATTATCGATCCGATATATGGTAAAATCTGCAATCCCAAATTTGTAAATTTTTCGCTATAGTGAATACGGGCACTCGCTTCAAATAATCCCAGCAGTTTCTCCCGAACAAACGCATCTGAAAATGTATAATATTAAAATATAAATAGATACTCATGTTTATACAAATAAAGGTATTTATATAAATGCAAACCGATATCCTTCGAAATTATCATTTTAGTCAGAGCGATGCGCGTATCAAGTGTATATTTCTTCAAACGTTGTGAAGATAGCAGAAAAATTACACAAGTTAACGCGTATCTCATTAACCAGAAGTAGATAGTTAAACCAGAGAAAGCAGAAATTTCCGCAGTTTCAGAACCATATATTAGAACTGCAATAGTCATACCAACAGCAACAAGCAGGATTCCCACATTCGTTCCAAAAATATAATATATCTACGAGCAAAATATAATAAGGTTTAAGAATATTTAAGGATAATAAGCTTTATGGATAATCTACAGAAACATACCTGAATTCCGAAGCAGCATGTAAATTGTTGAATATCATCAATAAAATCTGAATATATATTTTTGTATGTATTTATTCCTTTGATAATTTTATATTTACTTCGCGGTACTAGTATCAATTTACTTGCATTTTTTAGATTATATGCGAGCATTTCTAACCTTGACAATTCGAGAACGTAACGAATGAGGATTATGTCGTATAATAACATGAAGAAATAACTTAAATGATATGATAAAACTACATATATTCCAAATGATATTATATCTCCGGCTATAAAAACTATATTTACTGAAAACAATAATGATAAACCAAATTTTATTTTTTTATCGAATTTCTTTCGAAAGTTGCATTTGGCATTAACGACCATTTTATGATATTTTTTTATGTGTCGATCTTTAACTAATACGTTGAAAATTATCGTCAATATTACTGCGACAAATGGGAGAATTCCATAAAAACTCGCCAATATTCGCTGTGAACTAGTTCCCTCCAAGAAATAAAGAGTATGATAATACGTGAAGTACGATATGTAGATTAATACACGATAGCGAATAAATTTTTTGACAATGACTCGACTCAAAATGGTCGAAATAAATAATCCCGAATAGTTTTTCTACAAATGTATATATATGTTCAGCCATAGTAACTACGTATGAATGAATGGAACATAACATTCAATTATTAAACAATTTGTTAATGGGGATAAATGGAATAATGGAAATTATTAATTATATGAATATTGTTATAAAGTGTGCTCTTAGTACAAATTAAAGAGTCGACTGCGGGATGCTCAATAACGCGGCGCGACTTTGCGAGTACTACGACGAATTACGAGTCAATAACGAGACGCTACTTAATAATATTATCAATAAATTGTGTCTTATACTAAGGAATGATTGATTGTTGTGGATTCAGTCTGAAAATCGTTACTTTAGTATTAGGTACTAAATGTATGTTTTTGGCGATAAATGGCAAAATACGATAGCAATTGGACTGTATTGGAGAACCATTTCGGTATTCCATAAACTCCCGCTTTAATCTGTACAGCGTTTCTAGCTAGTGACGGATTAACCCATGTAGAGGCCCTTAGGCAGTTGAAATCTCGTGGCCCCCTTTCCGCTTTTCGGGGCCGCTTTACGCTGTCCAACATTCTGACGACGATATAGTGTAGGATAGCGGTGAATATAAACAAAACACGATCGCAACTTCAATGTCGCGTAGCAAAGACCCGCATACAAACAAAATACGATCGCATAGGCTGGCAGCGGTCAACTTTCGACAATTTATAACAATTATACTACTAGTCGGATCTAAATTTTGTTTAACACTTTGTCCTTAGAATTTCAATTCAATATTTTTTTCTATCTATTAGGAACAATCTAAAACGTTATAATTGCAATGATCTTATGGCGTGGGGCCCCTTAGGCCGGTGCCTACTTTGCCTATTGGATAATCCGGCACTGCTCTGAGCGCACGTGTCTGAGTGCATTGGTGTGCGCAGCCATTAGCCAGACTTATTTATGGTAATACTATGCTATAAAATCATCTACCCTTTCTGTCGGACACGGTACAGGCAGATGTTAAATAAATATTCTTGTGAGTGTTAATAAATTTCTTTGGAGTTAGGAAACTTTGCCCCCAAAATTTAAATTTATTTCTACGCTTTATTCTTATCAACAGTTTTATGATTATGATTCATTAGTTTTGTCACTGTGAATATGCGTAATCCTATGTGAATATGCCTTATGCTTACCATTCATTAGTTTTGTCACTGTGAATATGCGTAATCTTGTGTGAATATGCCTTATTCTTACCATTCATTAGTTTTGTCACTGTGAATATGCGTAATCCTGTGTGAATATGCCTTATTCTTACCATTCATTAGTTTTGTCACTGTGAATATGCGGAATCCTGTGTGGATATGCCTTATTGTTACCATTCATTAGTTTTGTCACTGTGAATATGCGTAATCCTGTGTGAATATGCCTTATTCTTACCATTCATTAGTTTTGCCACATTGAGTCGTTTATGCAGAATCCTGTATAAAATTGTTTAGTTGGAAGTTTTGGATTATTCATGAGTCTATCGGTGCAGACATTCTGCTATCAGTCATATAATATATCTATGGCACAATGTTGTAAAACATGCATGGAACAATAAAAAGTTTACATAAATTTGATATAAAATTATCGACCATATTAAATGACGGTCAACAATTGATCAAGTTTGTAGGTATCGTTATTCATACTGATTTCTACATAATATTACGTATGTTTATGTTCAGCTATTATTTTCATGTAATATGCCAGCATTTTTATTTTCATGTGTCATAGTAAACGATTTTCCAAACAATTTTATGGGTTGTTTTACAATTATTAAGGGTTGGATGTCAAAAACCTCAAATAGGACTTTCCTGATGTCATGGTAGAGTATGTCATCCTAATTTCGAGTTCTTACTTTTTACTTACTTGGAGATAGTTTTTTTTAAAACTCTTAAATACCTGTCCCTTGATTTTCTCGAAGAATAATTCTACTAATTTTAAATTTCCCTAGCTATTTATAAGAGTATCATCTTCTGTTTTAACCCACTTAGGGGTTGATATTAGCATATCCCTTGAGCATCTGTCTTTATTTTCTAGATGGAATAATAGTCCACTACGGAGATATGCATTTGACTAGGTAAAATTTAAACCCCTCGTCTCACTTAATGATTACTTAATGGGCATTATTCCAAAGGCACATACGCGAAAATGAGCTTGCCTACTTTTTGCCTATGATATATGATAAGAGGTCATTCAGAAAGTTAGGTTACAACATTTATGTAGGATCGAGGAATGCTTTTATTTATTTAAAATGCACGGGAGACTTTATAAATAAATAAAACTATTTTTTAACGTAATCGCCGTCGAGATTGAGACATTTATTTATTTACCCTTTTACTTATTTATATTTTTATTATTTTATTTATTTGGTAATTTACAATTATCTACAGTAAATGGACATATACAATTACAATACCATAGCCGAGAATCCAGTAGCAAAAAACTAATAACATGGTATGCCAGAAACCGTTGCCAGTGATCCTATTTTAATGACACCTAACTAGGCAGTAGCCTGTTCTAAGGCGGACATTTAAATTGTTTTAAATATATTATGAACCAATATAAAAAACTAAGTAATGTAGAATATAGAAAAATTAGGAGAATTTATACACTAGAGTTATTATTAATTCTTACAAGCTGAAAAATTAAATAATAAATTGATAATATAAAAGTGAAATTGATAATTTAAAATTTATAACCTTAATATAATCATAAAGAAGATGCACAATTAGCTAGTATTTATATAATCATAATTGCTTGAAAATATGTAGAGTGCGATAGTCAAACCTAATTGCAAAAATTTTAAATCAGTAAAAAAAATAAATAAAATGGGAATTAAAATACAAGATGAGATGAAAGATATAAAATTGTATGACAGTGTCATTGGCCTCCGCCGCCAGCTCTTTCAGCCACTTCTTCGGTGAGCGTAAAAGGCTTTGGGACGATACAAATCTACCGTCCAGCAAATTTATTAGTAGCAGTAGCACTTATATATTTTTTATAGCATGAGCATCTCGAATTATTTATTTCCAGATTGTCTAAAAATCTGAAAAATTATTCGCTAAAACTAAAAACACTTTTATAAATACTGCACTAAGAAGTTAAAAATAATTAACCACTCTGTTCTCACTGTTTACCTCATAACGGACGTAGTGTAAACCATGTTTTTAATGAACTCTATTATTTGAGTGTAAAAGTGTGCGGCGCTTTTTCTTCAAGAATTCCGCCGTATTTAAGAATAAACTACATCTAGCCATTTTAATACCACGATAATACTATAAAATACTACAACTATACTACATTTGCGATCATAATCAAGACGCAATAACTATCGGTGAAGAGGGGGGGGGGGTGGATGTGAATATGGGTGACAGCTGCTTCATTATTGCAAAGAAAATCGTTTTCCGTCGCACATAACATTAACGGAAGACGGTGGTGGTCTACATTACACACACATATGAAAATAATAGCTAAACATAAACATACGTAATATATTGTAGAAATCAGTACGATTAAGGATACCTAAATAGGTACACGAACGTTTGTTAGGGGTGATCTAATGTGACTTCAAAAAAAGGAAGAAGTTATCAATTCGGTTGTATATATATATTTTTTTAATGTTTGTTACCTCAGAACTCTGTTATTTATGGAACCGATTTGGAATATTTTTTTTTATTCGAAAGAATAGACTTACGGATTGGTTCCATTTTTATCAAAATCGTGTTCTGATGATGGGATCCATGAGGAATTGAGGGAACTCCTCAAATATTATCATATGAAATTGAAAATTTACGTGTTGGTTCATTTCCGATGACAATTTATTTATTTTTATGGTAAGCATGACTTGATTCTACACCCTGGGTTGGCTCCCGACGAGGGAACTCCTCAACGGTCAACAGCACAGACCCCAAATTTTGTATACTCATTCAGTTACGATAGCCCGTTCTAAGTTTTATCATGACATGGCTGCTGCACCCAGGGTTGGCTCTCGACGAGGGAACTCCTCAACGATCAATAGCACAGACACAAAATTTTGTATATGTATTCAATTACGACAGTCCGTTCTAAGTTTCACCATGGACTGCGGCACCCAGGGTTGGCTTCCAACGAGGGAACTCCTCAACGGTCAACAGCACATATGTACATGAAATTTTGTATACGCATTCAATTATGATAACCCGTTCTAAGTATCACCATGACATGGCTACAGCAATAATAATAAAAAAAATGGAGTCGGTTTTTCTTTTTGTAAAAATGTTGTCTATTATTATGTTTTTTTTAAATATTTTCACGCATGTATTAAGAAAATCGTACCGCATATACATATGCCTGGTAGCAGAATATGGTGGCACCGATATACTCTTGGATAATCCAATACTTACAGCTGAAATTTTTACATGATTATGCATAAGTGACAAAACTAATGACAACAATAGGGCGTAAAAAATATATTCTAAATTCCGGGGCCGAAGTTTCCAAATTCCAAAGAATTTTAAACAGCTGCCTTTACAGTGTCCAGAAAAAGAAGATTGTTTCTTTATAGCATAGGATTTCTATAAGTAAGGCGAATAACTGCGCATACCGGTGCACTTAGAGACACTTTACAAAATAAAGCGGAAGTTTATGGATTACCGAATTGGTTCTCCAAAATGTGGCAATTATAATAATATTTTGCCAGGAATCGCCAATAATGTACATTTAGTACTCACCTCTAAAGTAATGGATTTAAGACAATTGAATTGAGGCCCCCGCAATCGATAATTCGTTATTGGAACATTATAAATGTAGCCTACCGTATATAGTCACCAATTTAATTTGTACTAAAAGCACACTTTTTTTATTCCATCTATCCCGTTTAAATTCAATTAGTGTATGTTATGTTTCGTGCTTTAATAGGTAGACACTATGGCTGAATATATATATATATATACATTTATAGAAAAACTATTCGGAATTATTTATTTCGACAATTCACAATCAAGTCTTTTTCAAAAAATGTATTCGATATTATGTATCACAATTTACATATCGTTTTTCACTTATTATCATACTCTCTATTTCTTGGGGGGAAACACTTCACAGCGAATATTTTCGAGCATTTTTGGAATTCTTCCATTTATTGCAGTAATGCTAGCGATAATTTTCAACGTATTAATAAAAGATCGACAAATAAAAAAATACGTGTGGCACTCGGGGACTGCCGCGGTAAAGCTATTGCATAGCATTTTTAGCAACTTATGCAATTATAATTATTTATTTATTTTATTTTTTCTGATATCAGATAACTGCCCTCTATCGGAAAACGTTGAAATTATTCCGAATCATTTGCGGCTGCGGAAGCAAATGATTTGTAATAATTTAAACGTCTTCCGATAGAGCGCCGCGCACGAATTTTTTATTCGATAAAGCAAAAAAACCGGATTATTCAAAAAATTCGTAGATAAAAAGATAGATAATTAAATTATCTTTAAAATGGTGCAGGTTTCATAATAATATGCCAGATAGTATTTGCGTAGTAGTCGTTTTTGTGTTCGGTTAGACCTAATTTCACAAATTAATTACACTATGTAATTTAAACAAAATCTATAATATTCAATGCTAAGAATATTAGGAAAATGTTCTTGTTTAACATATATTTTTTTCGAATCGTAAGCAGTACTCGTTTAGACGTAATTATCAGTTTAAAATCATTAATTTTCGTTAAGAAATTTCTTCATTCGGTCGCCGCGCTGGCCAGGCCCGCGATAAAAGCTATGCAATAGCTTAAAAATACTATAAAATGGTCGTAAATGCCGACTGTGACTTTCGACAGAAATTCGACTATAAAATTAAATTTGGTTTATTTAATTTGTATTGTTTTCGGTAAATGTACTTTTTATGTTTGGAGATGTAATATCATATGGAATGAATGTAATTTTTAAATCCTATAAATTACGTCATAGAATTGTTAAGGGATATAATTCTCATTCGTTACGCTATCGAAGTATCAAGGCTAGAAATGCGAGCGTGTAAACTAAATAATGCAAATAAATTGATACCAGTATCGCGTGATAAATATACTATTAGCAAAGAAATTAAAAAATACCAAAAGATATATTCATGCTTGATAAACGATATTCATCAATTTAAATGCTGCTTTGAAATTCAAGTATGTTTCCTTATTTTATTATTCAATATTATTCTAAAGTAGACATTTAAGGGGGTATTCTGGTCTACAGGCCTTCAGTTTAGGCGTTTTTCAGAGAGTGATAAAAAATATTTAAACATTTTTACCATCCATTTTTTTACAAAATCTTCATTGACGTTTCAAGAATACAAAAAAACACCTACAAAAAAAAAAAACAAAAATTTAAAGAGCTAAAAGCTAGTGAAGTGCGGGCTAAAAAAAAGGTGCGTTTTGGTTGACTTGTTTCCAATTCTTGTAGTGTTATGAAACAAAGAAAAATTAAAAAAATCTTGATTAGTAAGGACGTCGCTATGACGCGGACCTTGGGAAGGAAGATATTCTATTTTTCCGCAAAATGGCGACGACTTTTGCCACAGCTTTTTTTATTTTTTTTATCCGTCGTTCCGAATACAGAGGCATGTAGTAGTAGTAGACGGAGTGGGGTGCTTGTTTCCAGCTCTTGATGTCACCTAGATCTATAATATCTTTTGTAACTACCCACTATGTGGTTAGGTCAGTGGTCAGCTAGTAGCCCAGTACTTCTTACCAGTCCAAGTAGATCACTGACCTTCAAGTTGGGCAGATCGCTAGGTTCGAGAAAGGCTCGTCCCAGCAAACTGTGTCTTTTTGCGGCGAGGGCTGGGCAGCGACCAACGATGTGTATGCTGTCCTCAGGTTCTTCGCCACATATTCGGCAGTCCTTGCTCTCGGTCAAGCCAAAGTTGAACAGATGTTCTCTAAGGGTCGTGTGTCCGGTGAGGAGACCGATAGTGGTTCTAAGGTTCTTCTTGATCATGTCAAGTAGGGCCTTGGTAATATACAGAGGCATAAACAAAGATGATTTTCAAGAAATTTCTAATAAATCGTTTAATTAGAACTTCAGATATCATGTCAACTAGTTCGAAAAAAGTGTTTTCGAGAAAAAAGCGTTTAAAGTACGAGACAAAGTTTCGGGAGCGTAACTCAGATAATGGTACTTAATTTTCACATTTGGTTTTACTTTAAAATTAACATTTTCTTAAGTTCTTACAGCTAAACGAGCTGTTCTAGCTTCATAATCATAAAGTCGAGGATCACATTATAGTATGGGGGTCTATTGATCGATTCGTTCCACCACGATCGGTTTATTTGCATGTCATAAAGTCGCTGTAACTCCGAAAATAATTCGAATTTTGAAATCCTTTTGATGACATATTCTTGACGGTCTAAAATTTAAAAATTTGCAAAGGAGAAAAACTATTATTTCAAATTCCTAGACCAGAATACCCCCTTAAACCTAGTTATCCTTAAAATATCTATAAATCCTATAATCTTTTAGATACATTATTTTTTTGGAACGATTGTTGGAATCCTGCTTATTGGTATTGGCATGGCTGTTGCAGTTCTAATAAATGGTTCTGAAATTACTGAAAATTATGGTTCCTCTGCTATAACCAGTTGGTGCTGGGTAATGAGATATGCATTAAATTGTGTAATTTTCCTGCTATCTTCGCAGCGTTTGAATAAAGGGTTAATTGACACGCGCATCACTTTGACTAAAATGATAATTTCGAAGGATATCGGTTTGTATTTGTGTACACGGTTTTATTTTTATAAACGTCATTTACAGATTCGTTTGTTCGAGAGAAACTATTGGAAATATTTGAGGCGAGTGCCCGTAGTCGCGATAGCGAAAAAGTGACAAAGTTGGGATTGCACATTTTACCTCATATTGGGTCTTTGATTACATCACACGCAATTATAATCATAAATTTATATATAAATTCAAAAGTTAATTAAACATATTAAAACTACTGGTCCAAATTTGATGTTGGTTACCGGTGTTGTTTTTTTAATTATATTTTTTTATATATATTTTTTACGTATTATTATAATTATTATAATTTACTTAGAGGTAATTTATTCCATGTATTTCATATTATTTAATTTAGTCATAAATGACATGCAGGATTGTTTTCTTTTTTTAATATTTTAATATTTTTCTGAATCGACTATTTTATTAGAAATAAATATTTTATTCTGATTTAACTTTATTCGCTAACATTATACTTTTCCGGTCGTAGTTTTAAGTATTTACCTAATTTAATATATCTTACGTATTTTTAATTATGTTGTTTTTCACCTCCTTGACTGCTTCTTTCTATCAATCTATCAATGTAACTATCTATCTATGAATTTGAAATTTTCCCCATGTATTAAGAACAATTTGCATGCCATTTAAGACAGTAAGTATTGTCCTTTTTAAAAAAAAAATATAGGTAAAACAAACTAAAATGGCTAACAAAAGAACGTAAAATTTTAGTTTAAAAATATTAAAAATCACGCTTTAATAGCAATGTGAACTAAACAGTAAAATATATATTTTTTGAGGTATAAATATATTGTTCAACAGCGCTAGAAAGTACCTTAACTCAATATATAATAGTTAAATTATTTTAATTAAGTTTAAAATGAGAATAATGTAATTGACAAAAAAAAATTGGCAAAAATATTTCATTGGTAGCTTTTTGAAAATGTAGATTTATTATTAAAAAAATGAAATAGAAAGCATGCCTCGAATTTTTAAATTAAAATATGTTTTTTTGTCAATCAATTCGTCCTCATTTGAAACTTTTTCAAATTATTCATCTATAATGAGTTAGGGTTCTTTCTATCGCTGTTAAACAACATGTTAATATTTCAAAATTATTTTCGACTTTTTATTTCACATTGCGTATTCTTTTTTCAAACTTTATTTTTTTTATTAATACAATATTCAGCAATTACATAAACGTACAACATAAAATGTTTACCTTAGAGGTCTCAGCCTAGTTAGGTGATATTGCCGCTGTGATATAAGAGATGTTTTTTTTCTGGTATTGCCTCAGAATATTTCTGTGCGTAGTACCTAATTTCTGGGATTGTATGCTAATATAACTATATTTGTAATTAGTACATAAAAATACTTCGGACTTTTGAAATAAATGTTAAACGCCAAATCAATGTATGCTGGCTCGACCTAGAGAATGCCTTTGGGTCAGTCCGACACAGTCTCCTCCACTTTGCACTCCGCTGGTACAACTTCCCACCAGTCGTGCGTGACATTGTAGCCTCCTACTACAACTGTCTGACTTTCCATGTTAAAACGCAAGAATGGACTACCCGCTCTATACCATATTCAATTGGACTATTTCAGTGCTGTTGCCTCTCCCCGACGATTTTTAATATAGTTTTTAATATACTGCTGGAAAGCCTGACCCAGTTTGACAGGAAGTGGGGCTACCGTTTTAAAACAGACGGCCAATACACCTCGTCGTGCCTCGCTTTTGCCGACGACCTAACTTTCATCACCAGAAGCCCCAAGCAGCTTTCCCTGCTATTACAGAAAGTGGAGCTTTTCTGCGACTGGTCAGGCTGTATAAAAGTGAAGCCCTCCAAATGTTTTTGTCTTGGACTCGCCCGCATAGGCACAAAATTTACATCCTATGACCCCAAATTGGTCTATAAGGGCTCTAATATCTCCCTTATAGACCCAAACAATCATTTCAAATTCCTTGGCAGAAAAATCACCCATCAGGGAAAAGACGTCTCGGGCGATCATGTTATAGAGCATTTCAAAAGTTGCCTGGCGAAAATAGATGCCTTGCTAATTTCTGGCCCTCGTAAGGCCTGGATCTATGACAATTATCTAACGTCACATTTGTCATGGCCCTTTCTTATTTACGATTTTACCAAAACCCAACTGTCCCGTCGATGCGCTGGTGACAGCTAGTTTAAAATCCTGGCTGTCCTTAGCCAAACCAGCTGACCCCTCGACTCTCTTCAGGTCCAAACAAAATTTTGGGCTAGCGCTTAAACTGCCCTCTCTGCTCTACGCAAACTCCAGAATAACCAAAAATTCGATTCTGTGCAATTCCAAAGATCTGGCAATATCGAAGCACGTAATAAGTGGCCGTAGTGATTCAAATGATCTACAAGCCCGCGTAGACTTCCACAAAAAGTTCCTTACTGGAATCAGCCAGAATGGCACTGGTCTGGGGTATGGCAGTACAACCACGAGCGACGTGGACTTGAAGAAGTCTCTTTTGCGGGGAGATTACGACAGCAAGAGTATGGCTCATGATATTGGCCTTCAATGCCAGAATGATTGGACAACAATTGGGGACTTTTGCATTCCGCCTCCAATGCACTGGAAGGTAATGCTCTATGACTGGACGCCAGAGATGCTGAAATTTTATTTGAATGCCTTTCAGCATACACTTCCAGACCCCAGTAACCTCGCTCGTTGGAGCTTTGCCGAGGATAGTTCTTGTCCCCTCTGTAGCAATACCCCTTGCACAGCTAGACACATTCTAGCTGGCTGCAAGGTGGCTTTAGATCAAGGACGGTACACTTACCGCCATGACAAAGTTCTCGCTGTTATTCGCGAGGTAATTAGTCTCTCAGTGGCTCGTGCCAACAAGGGTTTGACAGTATCCTCCAAACCCCCAATACAGTTTATGCGGGATGGCTCTAAAGGCAAAAAATATTTAACTACAAAACCTTTCTCAATAATCGAGAAAGCTACAGATTGGATTCTGGAGGTTGATTCGGTCTCTAAGCAGTATAAATTCCCTGAAAGTCTCGGATGCACAGCCCTCCGTCCAGATATAACTCTTTACTCTCTATCTCGGAAGGTTACTCTCTATCTCGGAAAGACCACGAGTACAAATTAAATAAATACCATGATCTTGCAAATGCCGTAACCCGGAACGGCTTCACTGTTCACCTTCACGCGGTGGAAGTTGGCGCTCGTGGCCTGCCAGCTAAATCTCTATTTCACCTCTTTAAAGATCTTGGCCTTTCCAGAAAAATAAACAACTCTTTCTTAGAAAAATTATCTAAAACTGCGATTTGCGCATCTCAAATTCTATGGCTTCGAAGGGGGAGTGAATGGGTGGTAAGGTGAACGCTCACATGTGGCAAGACAGCTGTCCTAAACCTACCACAGCCGGTTCGTAAGTCCGGAATCCACTGCTCACCCCCCAGAAGTGTAAAAAAAATAGTATTATGATGGGCCCGACTCCGGTCGGTGAATTCCATGGCAGCTCCGTTTGTATTTATTTATCTTAATTAATTTTCATTAATTATAAAAAATACACATTTGGAACTGTGGTCATCTTTACATACATTCAGTCTAATGTATTTATATACTTTTAATTATTTAGGTATACTTATTATATGCCTTGTAGAAAAACACGGTACAAAAAATAGATTAAGGAATACCAAATTCGTTCACCGGCATAATCAACCATATTTGGCAATGGCATATTTATGTTATGTTATGTTATGGCATGTTATGTTATGTTATGGCATGTTATGTTATGTTATGTTATGGAATGTTATGTTATGTTATGTTATGTTAGGGCATATTATGTTATGTTATGGCATATTTGCCATAACAGTAAATGGAAGCAGTATCAGTATCTTAGAGTATAAATAAGCAAGCTATATTTATACTCTAAGATCAGTATATATTGCGTAGTATATGTATAAGTACTTACTTGTGTTTTGGCATACGAGCAGTCACGATGATGGATTGGACCAATATTAATCCTAAACTTGTTTCAGGCTGTATTGTTTTGAAGACGATAGCGAGTCAATAATAATTTATTTATACAAATTAATTTTATGAATACATTGTGTTATTTTAAATAGAAATTATCTTTTCATTTAATTGTATTTTAAAAATATATTATAAAATCTAATAAAAATATCAGAAAATGCTCAATATAATGAAAAATATGATATCAGGTAAATACGCAGAATTAAATTATTATACAATTTTATTGATATAGAAAAATATTATATAATACGTTTCAAATGTATTTTAGAATCATGAAAATACTAAAACAGTAAAAAATAAATGTAAAAAAAACATTATTCATATTGTATGATAATAACATGTTTTTTTAATTTGTGTATTATGAATGAGAAATTATAGGATTACAATATTAAACGATCGATCCAACGATGCAAACGACAGGTCCTTAATGAGTGATTGAAAGATGGAGACCCGGATACTGCACAGAGGCATCGGCTTAGTTGTGATTCAGGAAAATGCGTGCAGAGCATGACGTCATAGAACCTGAAAATCAAACCTAAGTGATTATTGTAGAATTAAAATTAATAAACCACTTTTCCATATCCTCCTAACCGTGTTCGGCCATAGCGACTGCATTATAGACTCTTTTTTATTTTTTATTTATTTTGTGGTTGAGGGTTTTGCTGGTGAGTCCTCAGGTGACTGATGTAGCCGATCTTGGTTTGAAATGTGCATGCACATTGGGCGCACGTCAAAACACCATCGATGTAATTACATAATAGGTATATTGTATGGCTGCCAGCCGGTGGTCGGGCGTTTAGCTCGTCGCGCTTGGCATCTAAGTCGAGCAGCCTCTTTTTTTCGAAATCATCTACATTGCCCTGCACTAGTAGTCTCCATCCTGGGCGATCTTTCGCTTTACGCTCCTACTGAGAGAGCTCAATGTTTTGCACCTTTTCATGTGTCTCTTCTGAGAATCCTTGTATCTGAGGAGCTGACCGCTTTGTTTCCGCTTGCCGTTATTTAGTTTAGAGTAGTACATACGCTTTGCCACTCTCTCATCCACCACTCTCCTAAACCACTTAAAATGTATATCAATAGTCAAAAGGTACAGTCAGACAAAGAAGCAAAAATAGCAACAAAAGGTTTTTTTTTCATTCGCCTATGACGGGGGCTTAACAGTTTGTCTTTAGAAACCCGGAATTTTAAACCTTTTTCTTCTTTTTGACCGAAACGCTTTTGTTAGTATTTTATTTCAAACACGGTATTTGTGCAAGCACATTCAAAAATAAATGTTTACCTTAGAACAGGTCCCGGCCTAGTTAGGTGACGTTGCCACTAGACTATGAAATGTATTATTTTTTCTGCTTTTGACTCAATTTTGAAAGTATTTCTAGGCATAATTCATACGCTGAAATTGTTTACTGTTATTTTTAATATTTGCATTATTTATATAAATAAATAAAATAAATTGAGAATTTTCTCTTTAAGTGTCATTGTTTTAGCACCACCAGAATGTAATTTTGATTTCGTTATAGTTTTGCCTATTGTTAAACTATATCTCATTATTTATATAGGTTTCTCTTCCCACGAAAGCAGGCCTGCAGCTAGTGTCTTAGACAATTAAAAAAAAACCGGTTGTGTCACCACAAGACTTTCCCGGCAAGTAGCCAAGGACTGTTTCCTCTGAATATTAATATACTCACCCCCCTACACCTCCATCCCAATAGTGGATATATTTCGTCCGAAACTTTATATCCCCAAAGTACTCGGGTAACTATTTAAGCACTCTAGATAAAGCTTACGATTACGATAGATAAAAGTTACGATTCCACGGAACAAGTAGAATATAGGAAAAAGAAGAATATTTTTGTCCGAAACTTCATACATTTGGAGTACTTAAGTATCTATTAGAACAGAGGAAGATTATCACAAGAAAAACAATATTTTAGTCCGAAACATTGTGCATCCTGAGTACTTGGGTATCTTGTTAAGTTAGGCGGGAGAGGTACCCATGGTAGAAGCAGAATATCGGAATAAGAAGAATATTTTAGTCTGTCACTTTATGTATCCTGAGTACTTGATCTATCTTCTTCAAAGTCAAAGCATTCTAGATAAGATAACCCACGGAAGAAGAAAAACAACATTTTCGTCCGAGACTTTATACATCCTGAGTACTTGAATTCATTAAAGCACTCAGGTAAAGCGGGATAGAAGCCCACGGAAGAAGAATATTTTCGTCAGAAACGATACATCCCCCCCCCCCCCCAACACTCCTTCCCTAACCCCCTCCCCCCTCAACCCCTAATTCCTACCCCCCCCCAACTTTCCCCCCCAAACTGCCCCTCCTACACGCCTTAACCCCTTCCCCCCCCCCCTCCCCCCCGCAACGTTCCCCGTTTCCCCTTAACACTCCTCCCAACACCACCCCCCAAGACCACTTGCATCCTAAGCACTTGGGTATCTATTAAAGCACTCTGGAAAGGCGGAATTGGAACCCACGGCAAAAACAAGAATATCGGATGTAGAATAATATTTTCGTCCGGAACTTTATTCATTTATTTACTTTTAATAAAGCGCATTTTTTAAACTACAGTACATTATTACATTATCACTACAGTTTCCATTGTAAAAACCAGCAAAAAAAAAACAGTACCATAGCCCAGTATTTCTTCAGATCAACGCCGCCTAACTAGGGCTAGGCCCGCTTTAAGGTAAGCGTACCAAGTAAACAAAGGCTTGTGCATACTACAAACTTCATAATTTAAAAAATAAAATTTAATTTATAATAATATATAAAATTACGTAATGATAATTAACAAGGTATGTACAAATTACTCATTAATCTACAAACTACGTCATTGATATGTCAATGCGTCTGTCAGTCTAGGTAAGTCTGCGAGTTATATTTTTAAAATACCCATCATAAAATGCTTAATAATGGCGTGAATAGCGTTTTCATTACTCCTACCATTGATTTTATAGTGTACACTATAAAATCAATGCTCCTACACTCCCAAAATATATTTTAGTGTTGTTTCCGATATCAGAGAGCCGAAAGTATGCGTAACTGACACAATTTATGTCAACATTTAGTAAAAAAATATTTTTAAAATCGTATATCTTAAGACGTCTCAGAAATCAGAGTTTATAGGTCTTTCAGAGCTTTATAGCTACAGATTGGGATCTTTTTTCTAAAATTGAGGATACATGTATGTACAATTTAAAACAACAAAATAAATGCTAGGTATTTGTTTGACCCTCGGGACTCTTTAGGCCTCTACTGTTAATAAAATACAATCAACTACTCTAGTAGATAGGCATTCCTACACTTGGATGGGTCACACAATTAAATGCTAAATATTGAATTATTAAAAACTTAACTGTCGTGATAGCCGTCATTGCAGTATTATTATATATTAAAGCATACAAATATTACAGCATACAAATAATCAAAATATACTAATGTGATTTAATAGTCAGGGAGAATAATATTTTAAATATAAATACAAATTCTATGTAGAATTATCAAAGTGAAATTATTTTATTTTCATTTCAGCAGTATGATTTCGTTTTTTTTTTAATGAATAGATGTAAAATAAATTATATGATAATTAGAATGTCAGCTATCATAATACCATTATGTTTAAAAACTTCTTAAGTTTACAAATCTTTAGCATCGAAAATTAACTTAGGATGTCCAAACTCCCTTATGGCATTAATTGGGTCCCTTAACAATTTTTTTTTTTTAAATTGGACTTTTCCTAAGCTTTTTATTTGCTCTGGAATCTTATTATAGTAACAAGTTGGTGAATAAAACTGTATCGCACTTTGCTAAGTCGCTGTCGGTTTATGTGAAGATTTGCTTTATTCCTTGTATCATGATGATGAAAACCACTATTCACCAGGACTTCTGCTAGGTATCTCCGAGCGTACATAATACTTTGGCAGATGTAAGATGAAAATAAAGTCATAATTCCTGATTCTACGAATAGCGGCTTACAAGAACTCATTGAAGAGACATATAATTAGGAGAGGTTTTTGAGCAAAAGTCACATATACGGTCATTATCCTTAGTTTTTGGAAGTGTCCACATGACCGCCGTGGACCAATACCCACTATCGCCCATAAATATACCTAAATAATTAGGCAAATATGTATAAATAAAATAGATTATCATGCCCAAAGTTTTAAATGTATAATAAAAGTATTAATAATGAAGAATTAGTAAAGACATCAACTTTTCTTTTAAAAGTCCGTAAAGAAATCGAGTAAGTAATATACCTTTTTAATTTTGAGCTGTAGTTTTATTATGTTTATTTAACTGTTAAATTTGTATATAAGTTTATGATTATATGCGTGTGATGTAATTAAAGACCCGATATATGGTAAAATGTGCAATCCCAATTTGTCACGTTTTCGCTATATTGACTACGGGCTCTCGCCTCAAATAATTCCAATAGTTTCTCACGAACAAACGAATCTGAAAATTTGTAATAATAAAATTGAAATACTCATGTTTTAAAAAATAAAAACATGTATATAAATACAAACTGATATCCTTCGATATTATAATTTTAGTCAATGTGACACCGTCAAGTTAGCTAGATATCGAGATAGCCAGGTATGTTACACAGCGGGCCGACACTCCCGCCCTTACTACCAGTTGCAACTATAGATTACTCCGGTTTCCAGACTGGTTACGAGTTCGAGGTCACTTGCGCGGTCCTCTCCCTTACATAGCAGTGAAACGGTGTCTACCGAATCTATCGCGAGCCACGGCATCCTTTGCCCGGCTGTTCACCCGGAATCGGGTAACCGATGGTCGTTTCAAAAGCATTTGCCGTAAGATGAACAACTACCCCCGCTCTATAGGAGACAGTACCTACTGTTTCCAGACTACCCCGACTGTTAGTCAGAATGCACAGTCGATCGGCTTACGCCGTACGGTGCGGAAATCGTCCAGGAGCGCCAGAAGATTGACTCCTGGGGGAAACTAGCCCTTGGGCCAGAGTCCTGCCCGGGCTCGCACTTCATGCGTGGAGGCCACCGGATGGGTGTTGACTCGTCAGTGTGACCGACCCTGAACAAATGGGTCTTCGTGGCCAACTCCAACAGGGCCCATTAGCTCCCGAGCGCATGAGCAGTGTATTTCCTAAGTGCATATGATAGGTATACCTGAATAATAAAAAAAATACGTGTGGCACTCGGGGACTGCCGCGGTAAAGCTATTGCATAGCATTTTTAACAACTTATGCAATTATAATTATTTATTTATTTATTTATTTCTGATATCAGATAACTGCGCTCTATATTGAGCGCCACAACGGGCGAACCCGTCACCGCAGGACGTTTTAACGATTCTTCATTCTATCGACCGTGCAGTGAGCGTAGAAGACTTTGGACATTACAAATCCGACGTCTAGCTACGCCACAACCCGCAAGAAGCCAACGCCTTTACCGCGAGATAGCCAGTATGTTACCTGGCGGGCCGACACTCGCGCCCTTGCTTCCAATTGTGACCAGATTTCACCGGTCTCTCGATTGGTTCCGAGTTCGAGGTCGCTTGCGCGGTCCTCTCCCTTACGAAGCGGTGAAACGGTGTGCACCGAATCTATCGCGGACCAAGGCGTCCTTTGCCCGACTCTGAACCGGGATCGGATGGCCAATGGTCATTTCAAGAGCAGTCGCCGTAAGGTAGGCAACCACCCCCGCTCTATAGGAAACAATACAGTTCCCAGACTCCCCCGACTGTTAGTCGGAGAGCACAATCGATTGGCTTGCGCCGCTCGGTGCGCAGACCGTCCAGGAGCGGCAGAGGTTTGATTCCCAGGGGAGACTGGTTGACCCAGTGTCCTACCCAGGTTCGCACCCCGTGCGTGGAGGCCATCGGATGGGTGTTGACCCGTGAGTGTGACCGACCCTGAACACATGGGTCATCGTGGCCACCTCATCATGGGCCCGTTAGCTCCCTATATATAACTGCGCTCTATCGGAAAACGTTGAAATTATTCTGAATCATTTGCGGCTGCGGAAGCAAATGATTCGGAATAATTTAAACGTTTTCCGATAGAGCGCCGCGCACGAATTTTCTAATTCAATAAAGCAAAAAAAAAACGATTTTTCGAAAAAAAATCGTGGATGAAAAGGTAGATAATTAAATTATCTTTAAAATGGTGCAGGTTTCATAATAATACGCCAGATAGTATTTGCGTAGTAGTCGTTTTTGTGTTCGGTTGGACCTAATTTCACAAATTAATTACACTATGTAATATAAACAAAATCTAAAATATTCAAAGCTAGGAATATTAGGAAAATGTTTTTGTTTAACATATATTTTTTTCGAATCGTAAGCAGTACTCGTTTAGACGTAATTATCAGTTTAAAATCATTAATTTTCGTTAAGAAATTTCTTCATTCGGTCGCCGCGCTGGCCTAGGCCCGCGATAAAAGCTATGCAATAGCTTAAAATAGAATGATATTAATTAAATGTATATAAAAATGCCCACAGTTTTTAATAGTATAATAACACATCTTAATAATAAAGAATTAGTTGATACATAAACATTTATTTTAAAAGTCCATAAACTTATCGAGTAAATCAAATTCTGCTTTTAATTTTCAGCTGCAGTTTAAATATATTTAATTAACTGTTGAATTTATGTACAAATTTACGATTATAATTGTATGTGATGTAATTAAAGACCCGATATATGGTAAAATGTGCAATCCCAATTTTGACACATTTTCGCTATATTTACTACGGGCACTCGCCTCAAATAATTCCAATAGTTTCTCTCGAACAAACGAATCTGAAAATTTGCAATATTATAATATTAATATTCATGTTTGTACAAATAAAAGCATGTAAGTAAATACACACCGATATCCTTCGAAATTATCATCTTGGTCAAAGTCATGCGCATATCAAGTAAACCTTTATTTAAACGCTGCGAAGATAGCAGGAAAATTACACAATTGAACGCATACCTCATTAACCACAGGCAGTTGGTTATATCAGAGGAAGCATACATTTCAACAGCTAGAGAACCATAAATTAGATTGGCAATAGTCATACCAACACCAATAAGCAGGATTCCAATAAATGTACCAAAAAAAAAATATATCTAAAAGAGAGAGGATAATAAGGTTTAAAGTTCTACTTACATAATAAGATTTAGGGATAAAATACAGAAATATACCTCAATTTCAAAGCATCGTTTAAATTGATGAATATCGTCAATCAAGCATGAATACTTCTTTTTGTATTTTGTAATTTCTTTGGTAATTGTACATTTACTACGCGATACTAGAATCGATTTACTTGCATTTTTTAGCGTGCAAGAGCGCATTTCTAGCCTTGATAATTCGAGAACATAACGAATGAGGATTATATCGCTTAATAATGCAAAGATATAGTTTAAAGGATTTGATAAAACTATATATATTCCATATGATATTATATCTCCGATCGTAAAAACTATATTTACTGAAAACAATAAGAATAAGCCAAATGTAAATTTTTCATGGAATTTCTTTTGAAAGTTACAATCGGAATTTACGACCATTTTATGATATTTTTTTATGTGCCGATTTTTTAACAATACGTTAGAAATTATAGTCAGTATTACTGCAAAAAATGGAAGAATTCCAAAAAAACTAAAAAATATTCGTTGTGAAGTTATTTCTTCCAAGAAGTAGAGAGTATAATAATACGTGAAGTACGATACGTAGATTGTGATACACGATATCGTATAAAATCTTTGACAGAGACTCGATTGAGAATTGTCTAAAGTAATAATCCCGAATAGTTTTTCTATAAATGTATATATCTCTTCAGCCATAATGCCTACATATTAAAGCACGGAACTTAAAATAGTGGTATAGAAAAAATATTAATGTGTATAAATCAAACAATGAAAATTATTAATTGATTATTTTTATAAAGTGTGCTTTTAGTACAAATTAAAGAATCGACTACGGGAACCTAAATTAATAATATTTTCAATTCAGAATTGTTGATTGCGTAAGGGGGTCATTCAATTGTCTTAAACCCATTAATTTAGGAGTAGGTACTAAATGTACGTTATTGGGTCCGATTGCGTTTCTTTGTGAACTAAACCTAAAGTTAGTTCAAGCGAACGAGATAGAGCAATACGTTAGAGCGAAATATGAAACGAACGATCGTCAATAAAAACTACCTGTCGAACTTATACTCGTCCATATAAATTTGAACACATATCGTGCGGTGTTAGATTCAGATGTTTTATCTTTTGTGGGTAGTTTTAATGCGAAAGAGTGACAATCGTTCATTTCACATTTCGCTCTAGCGCATTGCCCTGTCTCGTTCGCACGGACTAATTTCCTATTTACGAAGAAACGCAATCGAGCCCATTATATAGGTATACTTAATCGGACTAATTTGTACAACATGATAAGTATATTTATGTTTAGCTATTATTTTATGTGTGTGTAATGTGCACCAACGTTTTCCATTAATGATATGTGGGATAGTAAACGATTTTACGCCCTTAGGGGCTACCTTTCGTAAACCTCAAATACGTCTTTTCCTATTTTCATGGGAGAGTAAGTCTAACTGTAACCTTAACTAAAGAAGTTAGGAAAATATTTCAACCAAATTTTAAATTCTCGGATTTTTAAAAAATATCATGAGTCTTTTTAATATAATATAATTATAGTTTTATACTAGAATATACCTAGTTTTTTAAGGGATGTGTTCATGTAGAGTTTTACATTAGGCGTAATAATTGAGGTTTGATATTGGAGTATCCCTAGAATTCGTGTTTCTTTATTTTGTAAAAGGAATAATAGTCCACTACGGAGATATGCATTTTTCTGCCTAAACTTTTAACCCCTGGTTTACGTAATGGATTACACACAATCTGCCTTATTGCAAACGCACATGCGAAAAACGTATAACGTTTACATTTTTGTCTGTGATAAAGCAGACATTTATTATCTCCCTAGCGGTACGACCGCGAATGATAACGATGTACTATTCTATACGTATGACAGTATACGATCTGTAAACTAAAGAGGCAATTGCTTAATATTTCAAACGCAGCTGAGCTGCGGGCCTATAATAGTAAATACAATTTTAATTTTTCCGCGGTCTACAGAGCCCCTAATGGTTATTTCATTGCAATTCGTTATTTCATAACCACCCGTTTTATTCTGTACAGGAGTTGAAAAACTTGGCCCCGAAATTTAAAATATATTTTCTTTTCTTCATTTTGTAATGTATAATTTTTGAGCTGGAGGTTTTGGATTATACGAGATTATATCGGTGCAGCTATTTCGCTACCAGTCATATCTATATTTGATACAGTGTCGTATGTAAATGCGTGGGAAACCTAAATTGGACATAAAAAATAATTCAAGATATAGACCGCATTAGATCACTGGCAACAAACGATCTAGTATAGAGGTATCGTTAATTGTACTGATTTCTTCAACATATTACGTATATTATGATTAGCTATAAGTTTCATGTGTGTGTAATGTAGACAACCAACGTTTTCCTTTAATTTTATGTGCGATAGTAAACGATTTTACGCTATTGGGCCCTTTCGTAAACCTCAAATAGGTCTTTTCCTGTTTTCATGGGAGAGTAAGTCACCCTAATAGTCGTGTCTGAATGAGAACTGAGGCAACATGTCTTGTTCGGAGACTGAAGCTTTGTGTTATCTCGCTATAGCATGCCACGAAATTATGAAAAAAAAAAGCGAAAACTCCCTAGAGTTTGGGTTAAAAGTTGGATTGAGAAAAGGCAAGCGTTGTCGCACACACATTTAATTCAAGAATTGTCAGCAGAACCACTTGATTACAGAAATTATCTGAGAATGTCTGAAGAATCGTACAACGAATTGTTGTCTTTAGTAACACCTATAATACAAAAGCAAAACACTATAATGCGAGACGCTATTTCTCCTCATGAACGTTTGACTGCTGCAATGAGATACCTGGCAGAAGGTAAAACCCAAACCAGTCTGCAGTATTCTACAATGATATCTAGGCAATCTTTGGGAAGAAATATTCCAGAGACGTGCAAAGCTATTTACGGGGCATTAAAAAACGAATTCATGAAGGTAAGATCATTGATTTTATAAATCAATGGTAAGATGTTTATTTGTAGGTACTTATGTTATTAATTTATCATGAAAAATTTCAAGCCTCTAGAGCGCTGTCTCCGATAAATGCCGACTCGGCTCGCCGGCCGTGATCGACACGCGGTTTTGCACGACGAGCCGAGTAAAAAATATAGCAAACATGACGAGCCGCGAGCCAGGCTCGTCGGTATGTAAAACCGTGGTATTGCGATGATACACAGGCGAGCTTTACCGTAGAGCCATAAAACCGCGGTTTTACTCGCCATTCGATCAGGGCCTTTATATAGCATTGCTATAAGTCTAGCGAATATCTGCCCGCACAGGTGCACGCAAAGACGTCCGCTCAGAGACACTATATAGAGTAAAGCAGGAGTTTATGGAATACCGAATTGGTTCTCAGAAATACTTCAATGGCTATCGTATTTTGCCATTGATCGACAATAATGTATATTCAGTACCTACTTCTATAGTAATGGATTTCAAAGAATATTTAATTAAACCACCACAATCAATAATTCTTTAGCACAACAATATTGCACAACTAATTGAAAAATATTATTAATTTACAGTTTCGTAGTCGTATGTTTAAATTATACTAAAAGCACAATTTATACCAATAATCATATAATTAATAATTTCCATTATTCCCCATTAATATTTACTCAATTACTTATAATTTCCATAATGAATAATTTCCATTATCCCATTTATCCCCTTTAATAATCATTTAATTATTGTATGTTAAGTTCCTTGCATTAATACGTAGACATTATGGCTGAACATATTTATACATTTCTTGAAAAACTATTCGGGATTATTTATTTCGACAACTCTCAATTGCATCTCTGTCAAAAAATTTATTCGATATTGTGTATTACAATCTACATATCGTACTTCACGTATCATTATACTCTCTATTTCTTGGAGGGAATAACTTCACAGCGAATATTCACGAGCTTATATGGAATGTTCCTATTAATGGCACTAATAGTGACGATAATTTTCAACGTATTAATAAAAGATCGACACATAAAAAAATATCATAAGATGGTCGTAAATGCCGATGGTAACTTTCGAAAGAAATTCGATAAAAAAATGAAATTTGGTTTATTCTTATTGTTTTCAGTAAACATACTTTTCATAGTCGGGAATATAACATCATATGGAATATATGTGGTTTTATCATATCCTATATATTACATATTTGTGTTATTAAGCGATATAATCCTCATTCGTTACGTTCTCGAATTGTCAAGGCTAGAAATGCGCACGTATAACCTAAAAAATGCAAGTAAATTGATACTTTTGTCGCGAAGTAAATATACAATTACCGAAGAAATTAAAAAATACAAAAAGCTACATTCGTGCTTGATTGACGATATTCACCAATTTAAATGCTGCTTTAAAATTCAGGTATGTTTCTGTATTGTATCCTTAAAAAATATAATAAGTAGACCTTGAAACGTTACCCTTAAATATCCCTTAAACCTTTTTATCTTTTAGATGCATTATTTTTTTGGAACGATTGTGGGAATCCTGCCTATTACTGTTGGCATGACTATTGCTGTTCTAATATATGGTTCTAAAACTGCGGACATGTATAATTCCTCCGTTTTGAACGATTGCTTTTGGGTAATGAGACATGCGTTAACTTGTGTAATTTTCCTGCTATCTTCACAGCGTTTAAATAAAGGTTTGCGTGATACGCGCATCATTTTGACTAAAATGATAATTTCGAAGGATATCGGTTTGTATTTACATACATTTATTTGTACAAACATGAGTATTTATATTTAAATATTACACAATTTCAGATTCGTTTGTTCGAGAGGAAATATGGCAATTATTTGAGACGAGTGCCCGTAGTCGCTATAGCGAAAATGTGTCAAAATTGGGATTGCACATTTTACCATATATCGGGTCTTTAATTACATCACACGTAATTATAATAGTAAATTTATACATAAATTCAACAGTTAATTAAACGCATTAAAACTACAGCTCAAAATTAATGAAAATGTGATTTATTCAATTTGTTTCCGGACCTTTAAAATAAATGTTTTACTGTCTCATTTAATCCATAATTGGTAATATTTTGTGAAATTGTTTGTACATTGTTAATACTGTGATCAGCTTTACATACAGTCCGCGCGCGAGCTCCGAAGAATCAGGGGCTGGGAAAGCAGCCGGACTACGCCGCCCCCGACTGTCGCTTCATACCCCGCCCTGTACGGACTGTACATATAATTCAATTTAAGCGGCGATTAGACTACACGATAATTAGGGCCCAAACTCAGTTAGGGCCCTAATTATCGAGTAGTGTAATCGCAGGTAGCTATAGTATCCGCAGTACAAACTGGCGACTGGGGCAATTAGAGACAGCTAACATAGGAATGGTATCATGTCGATAAAATATTTATCTATACTAATATTATAAAGAGGTAAAGTTTGTGATGTTGTAGGAAGTAATCTCTGGATCTACTGAACCGATTTTGAAAATTCTTTTACCAATAGAAAGCCACATTATTTGTGAGTGTCATAGGCTATATATTAATCCGAAAATTGAAAAGACTTTTACCTGCTAAAATTAGATAGATAAAATTCCTAGATTTAGCCAAAAGCGGGGAGTAAATACCGTAATGTAAGTAGCTAACCGATTAGGACTATTAATTGTAGTAACCGTAACAGTTCGATTTCGACATTTTATGACATTTTAACGACACTTTTGCCAAATTAGTTTTCGTCTACTTTAATTATTGTGCGTACTGTGTAGGTTATTAGGCATTATTGATAACAAAATATTCTGCTATAAAAGGCTTAATGTCAAAGAGCATAACTCATTCGTTATACGAACTCTATTTGTGAATCTACATCATGATGGAAGATTTTTGCAAAACTAATTTGACCAAGTTAAGAAGTGATGTTAACCAGCAAAGCGGCATGTCATTCTCAACATTTATAAGTGGTTTCATAAGTTGAAAGAAGACCCTGATGTCATAAGGAAAATTGATTTTCAACAACCAAGAAAGTTGGCAGCATTAGTTTGTGGAACGAGCGAACGAACTCTAGATCGAATTCGGAATCGATTCAAAAATCTCCAGAACGAAGACCTGGCCAAAGCACATAATATAATTGACACCCATTCTCATGTTATTAATCTATAAGACGATAGTGACAGTGAACACGAATATGAATAGCTTGCTGACTTTCTTTGTTCAGTTTTATTTTTTTTTTGTATAACAATTATTTTATTGTCAACTATTATAAATTTGATACTTTTATATTTTTATTTTAATAATTCAATATCAATATTTATATGTTTAACTTATTTAATATTTATCGTAATGAAACAATACTGAAATATAAATAGGATAGAAAATGATGCGGTAAATTCGTTTTCTATCCTATTTATAATGTCAAAAAACCGCGATAGTCTTCGATTTTATAATACTGAAATAATATTTATTTCCCTCGTTTCATTACTTTATCGACATTCCTTTTGTATGCGTAAACTACCTACACTACGGTTACAGGTATCGCTCCATAAGGCCGTGCAAGTGCGAAAGAGATAGCACGATCTCGATGATAAATTACCTGACTCGCCACTTTGTAATGCGGATAGTATAATAAGGGTCCTGATTTCGGACGAGCCCGATAGCCCTAACTCCCTAACTAGTGCACTAAATAGGGCAGTGTAATCGCAGTTAGGAATTTAGGGCGCTTAGTAGCGCGCGGCATTCGACGCGGGAAGTGTATGCGCGTCGACGACAACTGGCGTAAAAAATGTTCCAATAAAGAAAACAATGTTTTAATAAATATTCTGGATTTCTACAATAACATGCCGTATTTGTGGAATAAAAACCACGCAGATTACAGAAATGAAACTCTGAGAATGGCTGAGATAGATCGGATTCCGGGTGCTTTTGGAAATGAACAAAATTTTTGATCACGAGAAAATAATATATATAAATACTAAATATAATAATAATACATCTAATACATGTAGACATTTCACTATATCGTGTAGGTATTTCACCATTATTTTTAAATACATTGCTTTCTGAGTGAAAAATATATGTATACACATTTCACAACCTTTTGAAATAAAATCTCATCACGAAATAAATTCCTCTTATTTAAAAAGAAAATAAATAGTTATACCTATGAAGATGAATGTTTTTACTTAACAAAAAGAATAGGTATTTCACAATATATATGTAGGTATTTCGCAATATTTTTAATACATAGGTACTGCTTTTGAAGAGTGTAGAACAGAATTAATTCATAAATAATTCCTGAAATCTTCTGGGCATAAATGGTCTATAATGTTCACGTTGGACAATTTATTTCTGAGTAGCAGATATTTGTTGACCCAACACTTATTTTCTTCCATTCACTTATGCCTGCTGTTACGGTAATGGCAATGACAATTTCCTGATATTTTGAAAGCACGTTTGCCATCGCCGATCTCCGACTAAGTTAGGGTACCTATCTATTGCAGTGGTCCGGGCTCCTCACCTTGATGAGGTGATGCGACCCTAGTGGAGTCCGGCGACAAGTTCTCGGGACGCGCGTTCTTCTTCCTGCGTCTCGAGGGGGCCTGGGTAATATTGCTATCTTAGGCAATGTCATAGAGTCCCGTCCTAAGGACGAGCGGGCGCCATACCCAGGTCCTCTCGAGAGGTTTCCCTACCTCTCGCACGTCCCCAGTCCTTTTCCCCTGTGCAGACACTGAGGAAACCCTCCAGTGCCGCTGCCTAAGTCCTAGGCCACCAGCTCAGCTATCCGGTTCGCTCAGCGGAAGGGGTGGGTGGTGAATAGCTGGTATTAAAATACGCGCTGGTGGCCGACTTGGCGTGTTCTGTACCTGTGAGGAGTCGCACTTCTTCCCGTTCAAATGAGAAAGACTGTATTTCGAAACTAAAGATTTATTTCCCTCTATGCGGGTTCAAGGTTAATTTTATAATGTTTCCCACAAACGCCTTCCAGACTCCTTCTCTTAAACTTTATAATATCACTTTACAGCATTAACACTCTCGTTTATCTCGCGGATGGCGATGATAATGACCGATACAAAAATTAAATTATACTATGTTGATTTTTAAGGTTTCTACAGTGACTACTATTTTTAGTTTATTAACATTGACATTTTAATTAGCACAATTTATTTACTTAGATACACTAGTTAATCGACACGCTTGATAATTGACACGACCACTGATGTACTTTGAACCTTTTTCGCCGCGCGACACGCGGCAGATAATTTGCTATTAACCTTTAATTATTTTAGCCTTTTGGTTTATTTTTAATTTTGAAATGTTTTTTTAATTAATTATTTTTACTATGATTAATCGAAATTAGTTTCACTATCCGGTTTATTACCGGGTCCTTAGCTTCAGGGTATTTCGAACCTTACGCCCCTGCTACGTTTTACACCCCTCTATTATATCGAATTCGGAACACTCGAGGAAAACTAAAGAGTTGCCTAGACCTTACATAAAATCGGAGTGCTTGTACCTTGACTGAATCCGCGGCGTACACGTGCTGCATCAGCCTGCTGGTCGAAACTCTAGCTGCTTTGCTGCTACGTCGGGCAGATACTTTCGTCCTCAGAACTATATAAGTGTGGTACATCCGTCAAGGGCGAACACGTGGTTGACTTCAATCGCCGTCGCGCGTAGATAGTCTTTGCGGCGGCGAATTCTCAATTGATGTTACAGTTGATAGTGGAGGCGATAATCCAAGCCAATTAGATAACAAGAAAAAACCCTCTAGAAAACAAGAAAAGGATGGTCTAAGCCAGAGTCCTATGAATTACTTTAGTAATAGAAATTTACTCACGCCAAAGGAAGGGAGCCACTTCTCGTAGGAGATATGCGGGACAAGTGAGTACGAGATTCTCTCCGGTCTGCGCTAGCGACCGCCGTCACCCGAATAGGGATGTTTAAAGTACGGCGAATTATGTCGACGACATTTCGCCGGCAATGTTGGGGCCTATCGTACTACGTACGATTTTATAGAAATCTAAATATGTAGAACCCCAAACATTACAACGCCGGCTAGTGAACGTCGTGCGCGACCTCGTGCACCCTAAACCAACAACAGGGACAACGCCTAAACCAAAAACAAAATCCAAAATCGAGCGGAAAATGCCGACCTATCAGTGGAAAAATATAAGAAAATTCACCTATATCCCTAATTCCAACCTTCATAGCTATATCATTAGCGTCTAAAAATTATGACTTTTTTATATAGTTATACTCTAGTATTATTTCATTGAAAACTTAGCTGTCCTTTTTCAATTATATTATAGTCAATATTTTTTTTTTTATCCAAACTTTCTTTATATTTATTTATATATTTAGATTGTTAAGTTATTTAATTAGTTTTCTTTTATATAGTACCATCAACGATCGTGTCCTTTACCATAAACCTTTAAATATTTTCTTTATATAGTTATTTAATTTTACATTTCCAACCTTTCTTTAAAGGTCTTGAAGTTACATTTTACATATTCTTTAACAATATCCTTTAGTATGATTAAACATGATATTACATTTTTATACATCAGCGAGAAAAAATTTAGTACTTGATAATTATTACAACTTTTAACATATGTGGTAATAACCACCAATCTTAAATTATTAATCTTCAAAAATAAACTTTATCATTAATTTACATGTACTTATTATACTAAAAATTGTTCTGTCCATTTCTTAACACTTCAACCTTTCACCAAGATAGCTTAATTTCCTTTGAATTTTCCTTTCGGACACGGAGGAGACTAGGTTGTGAACACATACGCGAGTTTAGTTCATTACGGGACTTTTGTGCACTCTAAAGCGTCTATTTTAAACTTTCATGCAAACTCGATTTTGATTAAACTGTCACTCATTGAATGTCTAATTTATACCAATAAACCTTATTGCCGGCTGCGGAGTAGTAGTCTTCCGATTTCTCGTACTCGCCGTTACTCTCTCTGGCAGCGTTTCTCCTTCGTATTATAGTGGTTTCGTCGCTGTCAGCTCCTTGCATGTTTGTTGTTATATGTGTTTGCCCGTCTTTCGCTAGTATGGTTCAATGCTCACCCCGCGTCCTGAAATTTAGAAAAAAACAGCAGCAGTATCTAGGAGTTACTTGATCTTCTGGTGTGTGTGGGTTGGTGTTTGACATCTCGGTAATATTTTGGTTCTTGAGGTTCTCAAGGACAAGTTCCATTTCTTGGTAAAGCCACCCCTTTAGTTTTCAATTTATTCCCCTTTTTAAATTTAATTTATTCCCCAATTTATGAATTTTCAAGTATTTACTTTTTAATAACTCCCAATGTATCCACAATGTCAATATCAACTTTCTATAATTTTTTAAAAATGTTCTATTTCCATGTTTCTACAATAGTAGTATTTATTTTATTACTTCTAATTTACTCCGTAACGACTCCTGTGTTTTATTTTAATATTACTATGTAGACTTATTATTTAACAAAAACAGTATAATACCAAAAATATTATTAAGTGTAGTAATTAAGTGCAGTTACTTTTCTATTTTCCCCAGAAAGATTTAATAAAAACAAGAAAAACTTATTGTTACCCGTTACCTTTTATACTATGACATGTTTTATTTATAGAACAGTATACTTATAACTACTTTTAATATTTACTTGCTACTTATCCTATGACTTGTCCCGTCTTTTCCTAAAACTAATATATTTTAATTTAAGCTCTATATTATTATAAATTTATTTATTTATAATTTTTTCTTTAAAAATTTATTTTTTTTTTAAAAATATTTATTTATTTATTTTTTTTTTTTTTTTAATATTTTTTTTTTTTTTTTTTGATATAATGGGTTATTTCTAAAACTATTTCTCCTTGGCAATTTTCTTTTGGCATCTTTCCTTTGGCAGGGTTTTGTTTTTAAGAGATAGGTTATTTTGTTCGCCTCCGCCACCTATTATGAGTATATAGCTCGGCTCCTTCTTATACATTAATTGTCATTTTTATGTAGTCTCATTTACTTTTTTTTTAAGTCCATCATCCCTGATATTAATCACTTTATTATGTTCTTTACATTTGTATAGTTTAATATTGTAGTTAATAATATCCCATCATCGGTTTTACATTATTTTATTTTATCTTCGCCGTGCTTAATCACGTTACATTATTTAGTAGTTTTATTGTTCATAATTTATTCGAAACAGGTTTATTTCCGGTTATCGGGGTATACTGGCGGTGTTTCAAACTCCCGCGACCCCTTATCGGTATACATTTTTACTTTTTAATAATTATTTTATTTATCATATTATTTCAGGTTTTATATTTTCAGTAATGTTATTTATAACTTCAAAGTTTATATTCATCAGTACTTATTCATTCAGTAGTTCCATCAATGATCGTGCAAATTGTCCAAGTTTATCACCCAACTTATTTTATTGCCTACGTCTCGCAGTGTTGCATTTTATTATTTATCAGATCATTTATATGACTTTTATTTAGTTACATCGCTGCGGTTTTTTAACGTATTAAGCTTGTATTTAATTATATATCTTTAATTATTATTTAACCTTTTATTTTCATAGTTTTGTTGTTTTTCGGTCTGGGAAAAATATGAATGAAATCTAGATCTTGCCAAATCGCAATTTGTGGTCGATTCTTATAGCAAGGTTGGTCGTAGTGACCGCTTCTTGATGTAAATGGAAAATCATAGCCCTCGGGCTGTGGGCTATGTTTCTCCTTCGGGTCGCATTGTTTGCCCGTGCGAACCGATAATTATATTTTAGTTTACATGACGTCTCAATCTTCATTATATTATTTATATGCTATTTTTGTATACTACATGGTGTTTTAAAATTTTATATTCACTCTTTCGGATTATTCATAACTTTTCATTCTTCTTATTCAGTATCACCTTTTATTCTCTTTTCATACTTTGTTTATAAAGTTTAGTGCATCCAAATAATTTATAAAAATACAGCATGTTTCATAATTAATATTATGTGTCTTTATTGACTTTCATGTTTTCCAAAATTCGTTATTTAAAGAAGCATAAGGGAAAGGTTTTGGCTACTGAACTTACATAATTATGCGCTATATACCCTAGTTATTAATATCATAATTCGACCCTCCTACTGCACGTCATGCATTGGTCTTTTTAGATAAATGTACTGCCGGTTTAATTATTATTATTTTCTTTTATTTTAGATGAGTGCCCGTTATTCGAGGAATTATCAATGTTCAGTTCGCTAGACGTCCCACTGTACCTCTCCTAAACAAAGCAGGGTAAAGATACGGTTTGATGGCATACTTATGTATTGGCCGCCGTTCTCCCTCTTTACTCGAAATACATAATATTATTTTATATATATATACTTTTATTTCTCCCGTCTGAAGCTTTTGGGCTTGTGTAGGAGAGCCTCAACTCCTAATGTGCATTATTTCAGCACGCTTTCCATCAATCATCATATTTATTATTATTTATTTTATATTCCGGACAGTTTTGCGCTAATGTCAGTAATATGCCGTGCGATTTCAGCTACATATTAGCTTGCTACTTTTTAAATACTTATTTCGGAATTTTAATTTTTATTTCTAACCCATTTCTACAGATTCTAGAATGTATTAACGATTACTAAGTCGGTTTAGCCGGCTTAGTGAACGTTTAAAAAAAATAAAAATAAAATATCTTATTCATAAATAATAAATTTCGCCTTTATCCACCATTTTCCCAGAGGAGGTGTTATGGACCTTCGTGTCTTATCTTTGTGCTATATTTCATGCTTTATCTACTATATTTTATTTATCTATTTATTTATATTTTACCTTTAATTTTAGCTGTCAGAATAGTATTTATATTTTATATTTTAGAATATTTTATTTTTAATAAAATTTTAACACAATTTTTATTTTTTATTTTTTTTTTAACCCTGTTATACTGATTTGACCTATTTATTATTTTCAACTTAACCGCTTTTAATATTATTATTTTGTGGGGCTTTCGGAACTATTTTAAGATGTGATTTTAGACATTACTCAGGATATAATTTTTGATTTTACATTAAGTGACTTATGTATGCTTTGCTATGTGCTTTTTTTAACCCTTGCCATTTTATTCAAGATTTTTCGCCTTTGCGCCCTTGAGTGCGTTTCTCCGTATTGTTTTACTCGTTATGGAGTGGACTTTTTTAGACGTCAATCTGCCTTGACCATATCTTTGATGTGGAACAGCCCTTTCCGCTTTCCTGCCATATCCTCCAGCTCGTAGGCCACAGCTGACTTCTTTTCCGCTACTCTACATTTTAGGAATCTCGGGGCCAATTTGCTCGAGAAAAATTCCGCCTTTTTTGATAGGTAGTGCTGTCTTACCCACACTATGTCACAAACATTATACTCAATTCGTTTTCGCCGTAGATTGTAGCGCTGTGCATTTGTTTGAAAAGATTCGAGGATTTTTTGTTGGACCACGTCATACGTTTCTGCTAGCGTCTCGAGGCCTTTCGAGTGTTCGAACGCGTTGTTTACGTGCAAGGGTTCACCGTCCTTCGGGATATAGCCAAACGGTGCATGGAAACGCCCATCTATGATCCCAATAAAATGCCTTACCTTGGCACAGTTAAATTAAGCAATGAGTATGTGAAAGTCAAAAAAAATTTTTTTTTTAAAAAAAATCGAAACCTGTTAAAAATTACATAAGTCCAAACGTCTAAGTCCCAAATACACAATGTTAAAAATAAATGTACAAGAAACAAATTTACTACAACACCTTCATCCTTAGTTTCAGTATACCAATTTTCTAAGTATTTCCTAAACCCTCAATTCTTAAATAAATTAAAACTTGAAAAAAATTAAATGTTGTAAGGCCCCTTAAGTCTTAATTTTCCCAACTAATTTTAAAATGTTTATGTCCCCCTTATCTAACAAGATTAATTTCCGAAAAGACTTTATTCTAATATTTTATTTTTATAGCAACTTATTATTTGTTGTTAAGTAATATTCTTATACACTGTTCCTTTATTATTTGCCCCTTTACTCTTACTAATATTATTTATTGATTTATTTTACATCAAAGTGCGGCATATCTACTTTTTATTTATCATTCTATGTCCTACGCGTGCATACATGACGGTGTTATTTGGCCGGAGCGCCGTATTTTATTTTCCGCGGTTGCCGGTATGTACCTACTCGTTGTACGCTCGCATTCCTGCAATTTGATTATTTCGTTGTCGCTAACCCAAACGGTAATATTCGATGAATCGTTTGACGGTAGAACTTCGCTGTGTGCGCCTAATACCGCGCCGTGCCCTGTCCGTCATCGATTTCGTTATCTCGGAACCGGTTTATTTTTATTCGGGCGCTCGGCCACTTTCTCCACTGCGAGTTTTATTTTAATCGCACTTATATTGACATTTTATTTGTTGCACAGAACACGATTATTATTAGGCATATGAAAATATTGTTCCATTAATTTACTTTGTATAATAGGGTTATAACATTTTATTTTCAACTTTGTACTTTGGCCGTATTATATATAAAAAAAATTCCCTCTTTTGGCAATAGCACTATAAAAATTTTTAATACATATGATTATTTTATAATATTTTGATCCATCCAGCGAGGTACCTATACTGTTTTGGAAATAATGTTTAGACGTATTGCATCTAAGAAATACCGGTTTCCGTATGGAACCGCCGGAATGTATTTTACTGGGTATGATTTTATATTTTACTGGGTAGATTTTATATTTGAGGTACACTTTATTTTACAGTAATTCTGATATTATGAGAAAATAATACTGGAGTCGGAAATTTTTTTACTTTTTAGAAAGAATTAGGTTTAATAGACAATAGGATAAATTTAGCAAAAATATATTTTTTTTAAAAAAAAATTGTCCCATGAAAATTATATATTAAAAAATTTTGGCCCATCGTTGAGGCGCCAATTTATGTGCTACCGCACAAAATTGCGACCAACGCGAATATTACTTGATACCGTATTTAGAGATTATAAAATATTTCTGAAAAAATATATTTTAAAAAAAAAATTTTAGCCCCGAGTTGCGGCGCCATTTTATTGGCGCGACCTATTAGTGGTCTTATATTTGAGATGTTTCAAAAATTACTATATTTAAGAAAAATTTGTATGTTTTAAAAAAATATTTTTAACAAGAAAAGCTTAGCCCCGCGTTGAGGCGGCAATTTATGCAGTGGTCCGGGCTCCTCACCTTGATGAGGTGATGCGACCCTAGTGGAGTCCGGCGACAAGTTCTCGGGACGCGCGTTCTTCTTCCTGCGTCTCGAGGGGGCCTGGGTAATATTGCTATCTTAGGCAATGTCATAGAGTCCCGTCCTAAGGACGAGCGGGCGCCATACCCAGGTCCTCTCGAGAGGTTTCCCTACCTCTCGCACGTCCCCAGTCCTTTTCCCCTGTGCAGACACTGAGGAAACCCTCCAGTGCCGCTGCCTAAGTCCTAGGCCACCAGCTCAGCTATCCGGTTCGCTCAGCGGAAGGGGTGGGTGGTGAATAGCTGGTATTAAAATACGCGCTGGTGGCCGACTTGGCGTGTTCTGTACCTGTGAGGAGTCGCACTTCTTCCCGTTCAAATGAGAAAGACTGTATTTCGAAACTAAAGATTTATTTCCCTCTATGCGGGTTCAAGGTTAATTTTATAATGTTTCCCACAAACGCCTTCCAGACTCCTTCTCTTAAACTTTATAATATCACTTTACAGCATTAACACTCTCGTTTATCTCGCGGATGGCGATGATAATGACCGATACAAAAATTAAATTATACTATGTTGATTTTTAAGGTTTCTACAGTGACTACTATTTTTAGTTTATTAACATTGACATTTTAATTAGCACAATTTATTTACTTAGATACACTAGTTAATCGACACGCTTGATAATTGACACGACCACTGATGTACTTTGAACCTTTTTCGCCGCGCGACACGCGGCAGATAATTTGCTATTAACCTTTAATTATTTTAGCCTTTTGGTTTATTTTTAATTTTGAAATGTTTTTTTAATTAATTATTTTTACTATGATTAATCGAAATTAGTTTCACTATCCGGTTTATTACCGGGTCCTTAGCTTCAGGGTATTTCGAACCTTACGCCCCTGCTACGTTTTACACCCCTCTATTATATCGAATTCGGAACACTCGAGGAAAACTAAAGAGTTGCCTAGACCTTACATAAAATCGGAGTGCTTGTACCTTGACTGAATCCGCGGCGTACACGTGCTGCATCAGCCTGCTGGTCGAAACTCTAGCTGCTTTGCTGCTACGTCGGGCAGATACTTTCGTCCTCAGAACTATATAAGTGTGGTACATCCGTCAAGGGCAAACACGTGGTTGACTTCAATCGCCGTCGCGCGTAGATAGTCTTTGCGGCGGCGAATTCTCAATTGATGTTACAGTTGATAGTGGAGGCGATAATCCAAGCCAATTAGATAACAAGAAAAAACCCTCTAGAAAACAAGAAAAGGATGGTCTAAGCCAGAGTCCTATGAATTACTTTAGTAATAGAAATTTACTCACGCCAAAGGAAGGGAGCCACTTCTCGTAGGAGATATGCGGGACAAGTGAGTACGAGATTCTCTCCGGTCTGCGCTAGCGACCGCCGTCACCCGAATAGGGATGTTTAAAGTACGGCGAATTATGTCGACGACATTTCGCCGGCAATGTTGGGGCCTATCGTACTACGTACGATTTTATAGAAATCTAAATATGTAGAACCCCAAACATTACACTATGTAGGGCCAATATCAATGTGCACCTGAAGTCATAAAGCATTAGGCCGGACGACGCGCGTAAGGATGTCCAACAAGTAGACGTTGCTTATCGATAATTTACTCAAATCAAATCAAATAATTTATTCTCTTAAAAACTTATGTGTAGTTGCGTAGACATTGTATCATTGCTTACAGTTATACTTCTTACATTATTTAATTCCCTATAATATTGCCGAACAAAATGAAAAATATTTATTATTTAGAATGTCGTACAAAAATACATCGGGATTTTTTTATAGAAATCGTTTTTTTAACCATTTTTTTTAATGTGGAGTTTCTTGATTTGGTATTTTAAATGGCATTAAAATTGAAATTCTTCGTGTCGCTTTCATCACTATCATTATAATGAGCTTTCAGGGAATAAAGGGAATTCAGGAGAAATCAATAATGACTAAGCCAATACATTACAGTGTTGCGAAATACATAACTGATGAATTGAAATATTCTGATAGATAAAAGTAGCGATTGCAAAATATTTAACGACCAAATTCAAGCATTTGTGTCATTGTCACCTAATTAAATGTAGCTCTGTAATCAATTGTAGTTTGCCGGCAGTCAGTTAGAGTTTGTCTGTCGAGCAGTGCGGTGCAGTATAATTTCTAACAGTGCAACTAAGGAGGATTTACAACCATCAATGGAGACATTATTTTGTAACGTGGTATTACTAAAGTTGAAGGGCGATATTAACATACAAACTCGGTGTCTTATCCATAACGTTTTGTCATTTTTTGACGAACTTAAAAGAGACCCAGCAAAAAATTCTGTCATCAATCTTAATAAACCTCAAGAGCTGACGGCGTCAATTTGTGGAGTATCTTTGCGGACTGTCAAAAAAATAAAACAAGAAGTTTTACAATCAGGGCTTCCTACTACACCAAGAGAGACGTTTAAGAAGCCGGCAACTGTAACCAATTTAGATAACTTCGACATCGATGTGCTGAGACGTATCATCACATCATATTATGATAACGGAGAATATCCTACCGTGGACAATATACTCAACAAATTTAAGGATGCCATACCTGGATTTAAATGCGGGAAAAGTTCCATGAAAACCATTTTGCAGAGTATAGGTTACAAATATCGAAATGGCGACGACGGACGGAAATATTTAATGTAAAGGAGTGACATTAGGTGTGCCAGAATGGACTTTTTAAGAAAAATGCACAACTTAATTACCACCAATGATTCTCGATCCCGATTTTACCTCGATGAGACCTGGGTTAACCAGAATCATTCAAGAAGACGTATGTGGCACGACGAAAACGACGAAGGTGGATTTAAGAACCAGAAAACCGGAAAGGGATCTAGACTTATTCTTTGTCATGCTGGGTCTGCAAGGACTGGTTTCGTTCCAGAGGCTAAATTGTTGTTTAGAGAGGTGAAATCTAAGAACTTAGACTATAATACAGAAATGAATGGTGACACATATATGGAGTGGTTCGAACGTTTTTTAAAAGTACTCGAAGAGCCATCCATTCAGTTCAGCTCGAAAAGATACCTAATTCAAAAACGAAGAAAGCAGAAATACAAGAATGGTTGAGAAAAAAAACCATTGCTTTTGAAAGTACCGAGATTGTAGAGGAGTTAATACGTAAGGTGAAAGCAAGTAATCCTTCGAAAGTGTATGCTTTGGATCAATTGGCAAACGAATTAGGACACGAATTGATACGCTTACCACCATACCACTGTCAATATAATCCTATTGAGCTCATCTGGGCTCAGGTTAAAGGAGAAGTCGCTTCGAAGAACAATACGTTTAATTTAGCAGATGTCGAGAAATTGTTTCACGAAGCCGTCGAAAATGTTACACAGGAAAATTGGGCCAAGTGTGTTAAACACGCGGAAGATCTGCAAAGACCTGATTTTGAAAAATATATTTACAGAGACCAGCACCGTTTGGTTATAAATCTACAAGATAGCAGCGACAGCAGTTCAGATGACGAGTAAAATATAGCTTTTTTAATATATTTAGCCTGACCAACCTATAATTGTATTTTTTGTTAAAATGTAATTTGTAATATTTAGTACTTAGTTTCATGTTACATTTTAAGATAATATTTAGGTTAATGTAGATATTTTTTAAATATTCTTTAAACTTTTATTTCACTTTATTGTTGCATGTATACGTTAGTTTGTATTTATGAATTTTTTTCTTAATAAATGAGTTTAAAACTAGCTAAACCAATTATTACAAATAAACCCATCGAAAATTTTCATCATAATCTATAATATCCATCGATATCTCTTGTCATCTTTATCGATCCAACCATCGATCCATCATAATCCATCGATATTCCATCGATACATCGATAATCCATCGATACTGCTATTATTATTTTTAAAACACGCATCCCCATAGTGCGAGCGAAAGACAGCGAGTGTGAGCGAGAGGTCCGGCCTAATGATTTATGACTCCAAGTGCACGTTGATATTGGCCGTACTGCAATATCAATGTGCAGTGTAATTGTAATTTTTTATAGTGCAGTGTAATCAGAACGCCCTAAGTGTCGCTTCACACGTGCCGGGTGAATTCACCCGGCGCCGGTCCGATGCCGGCTAGCGTAGTGTTGTATGGACAAGTACCTACCGTTTCACACGTGCCGGTTCGGCCCGGGCCGACCGCTACCTGCCGGCGGCTGCCAGCGAGCCGGGCCGTCAGTCAGCCGGTTATTGCGATTACAGGAGGTTGTGTTTTTATTTCGACAATGACAGAAGAAATTGATATGGAAATTTTGATTACCTTTGTAGAATCTCGCCCGATCTTATGGGACAAGACTCTAGCAACATATAAAAACAAAATATTAACGAAAAATGCTTGGAAAGATTTGTGCGAAGCGCTTGATCCAAAATTCAACGATTAGTGCAGTCACTTTAGCAAAAAAAGAGGGTAAATCTCGGAATGAGAGATAATAAGCTGGAAATTGGTATACACCTTTATTTCGGCGTTCTATACGTTGTCTTAAAAGTCTCATAAAATCTCGTGTCTGCGTCGAAAGTTATTCTAGGTCAAAGGTCACCAAAATTGGTTTCTCGCGATTATCTAGGTTTCTATGGCTCCAATGATGTTTACATCTATGACAAAAAATGTAGAGCATACGATTTGCGACAAATTTTATATCAAACATTTTTTTATGCGCTTAACCGTTTTTGAGATAGAGGGCAGAGGGCGGAGAGCGCGCAGCGCTCAGCCATACTGTAATGCAAGGTCAACTGTGAACCTCGGTGAATAATACCCTGTATAACGTTATTAAATCATTTGTATTATTTATTAGCTATTAGCTATTGTATTTGATAACATTTCACTTATATCTAATATATTCATTTAATAGTACCTACTTACCTACCTACTTTGTGTTATTTAAAACTCATTAAATAAAATACTTATTATATATCTTAATAATATTTAATTATTTATTTAAAATAGATTTTAAGTAGAAAAGTAATTAAGTACTTTGCCTTTAAATGTGTAAACCGTCAAATACTTATTTTTCTATTAGGTTTTGTAACTGGGAACGCGGAACCCTATAATCCGATCTTTTTCTATGAAATATATACCTGAGAATGCAGTACCCTGAGTATGCGCCTTTCTTTATTTATAATTAGATCTTGAGACAGATGTTTCCTTGTTTCGTTTAGGTCTCAACGACGAGCGTACAATTTTGAAAATTATGGCTGATTCGTGTTTTATTTGTGAGAAGTCACTTTTAGAATGTGATTCTGTTAATGTAGTGCGTGGCTTGAAAACTTGAAAAACTGCAAGTATCGAAAGAAATGACGGTCACATAGACTTCTTAAATACTTTAACCTCTCTGATGTTGAGTGTCGAAAAGTGTACATTAGTAAAAAATCCATAGCAGCATCGAAACGACGCCTAGAAGAAGGTAAACCTTTACCATCATCCAGTGTATTTCGTAAAAAAGGAATGAAGTGTTTGATTTCAAAAAACTGTATTTATTATGTGGCCAAACAGCTGATAGAGCAGCAGTTAAGAAAAAAAGAAAAGTACCGACGCACGATCAGTAGCGTAAGTACTCTGGAATTTAAAGGTAATGTCATCAAAAGAGCAGAAAAACAAATGGATTCCTTACGATAATTTTTCAAAGATCGTGTACTTTATGAGTATGACTTGATCGTAGCTGAAGCAAAGTACCATACCGTTTGCTATCCTCATTTCTTGAATCGAGCACCATCTACTGAGAATAAGCCTCGCCGTATTTTCACGCTAGTGGTTACTTTTTATATGCGAAATCTGCTCATTTACATCTTCAAGATATGATGAAATTGGAAAATACAACGGATAGAAAGACTTTTGAGAACTTTAAAAATGGATTCTTCACCGTAAAACGAACAGAAAAAATAAATTCTGGTATATGGCAGATATGGCATTCTGGGCGAATATGGCAATCGAACAAAGTCTTATGAACTCTATGAAGACAAAACAAGGAGTATCTCGAGGTCAAAGTACTCAAGAAAGTGTTTTATGTAACAAGGTTTATGCTATGTACGCTACAAATACAATTTGTGAAGAAATTGAGAAGTTTTGTAACATTTCGTTACATTCTGCTGAACAGCACGTTGATGCAAGATATTCAAAAGGAAAAAGAGATAACATTAAATGTTTAAAGATTTGTAAATGTTCACCAAATTAATTTAAATTGTAATAAATATACAGCTGCTAAATAAAAAAAATATATTTTTACTTGTTTTATTTCTATTTCAAATCTACTTTCGATAAATTAATATAAAATTAGGACTTACAGTAAGTATTTCATTAAATGAGTTTTGAATTACACAAAGTAGGTAAGCAATATTAAATTAACATATTAGATATACAAAGTAAAATGTTATTAAATAACATGTAAGTTCCTATTATCTAATAAATAAAACAAATTATTAATTGTTAATCATACTGTAATGATTTAATAACTTTATTCAGGGCATTATTTACCGAGATTCACAGTTGACCTTGAATTACAGTATGTATGGCTGAGCGCTGCGCGCTCTCCGCCCTCTATCTCAAAAACGGTTGAGCGCATAAAAAATGTTTGAGACAAAATTTGTCGCAAATTTTATGCTCTACATTTTTTATCATATGTGTCAACATCATTGGAGCTATAGAAACCTAGATAATCGCGAAAAACCGATTTTAGTGACCTTTGACCTTGAATAACTCACGACGCAGACACGAGATTTTATGAGACTTTTGAGACAACTTATAGAACGCTAAAATGAAGGTGTATACAAGTTTCCAGCTTATTATCTCTCATTCCGAGGTGAAACCCTAATTTGACTGGACTAGATATGAATGACGAGGAGAAAAAGAAGTTTGGCGAGTAATTAGATATTTATAAAAAAACAGCAGCAAGCAAAAAAGGACATACAATGTTTGTGCTTTAAACGATCGATATACAGCGGTGAAAAATAAGTACCTATTGATTTGCGCTGTAGCTAAAAACGGAAAAGGGACATCTCCCGATCACATTTGCCTCAAAACTACAGGTTCTTTATAGGCGCTTGTATTTTTATTTCGTCAATGACGGAAAAAACTGACATGGAAATTTTGACTCCTTAGTAGAATCTCACCCTGCCTTTTATGGGACAAGACTTTAGAAAAGTATAAAAATAAAATGTTAACGAAACTTTAAGTCTTTAAACGTTAAAAACCCGTGCGAAGCACTTCATCCAAAATTCGAGGACGATGATGTGGACAAAAACAAGTTTGGTGAGTAGTTATTATTATTTACCTAAAAAAAACAACATAGCAGCAACTAAAAGTGGACATAAAATGTTTGTGCTTTAAACCATCGATATATAGCGGTGAAAATTAAGTATTTTATGATTTGTGCTATAGCTGAAAATAGAAAAGAGACAACGTCCGATCATATTTGCTTCAAAATTACACAGGCTCTTCTAGCGGCATGGAGGCAAGAACTCTCGTGAAACCTTCCGGTTTCAAAACTTCAATGCAAATTCCTGAATTGATATATGTTCTAAACTAGTTAAAGAATTTCTGCGAAAATTTCTGCTCATTTTCTAATAAGTCACCGAACAATGTATAAAAAGCTCCCTCATGTGTCTTTTTGAAACATAGGATGCGCCCTATACATTCTATAACTTTTTTTTCTGGAGGCGGCGACGCGACGCCGCCGTTGCAGCAAGGCCACAATTCGTTTATGGCTCCCACATTTAGAACAAACTATACTGCCCGGGTCAGAGAAAATCGGCCCGGAATCGGCTACTGCGTGTGAAGGCAATGTCGGCGTCGGACCGACGCCGGGTGAATTCACCCGGCACTTGTGAAGCTAGGCTTTCGGCATAGTTTTGAATATATTTTTATTTTAATTTTGATTTTGACACCATATTAGTTGCTCTTCGTTTTTTACTACACAAAAGCAAAACTACGAACAGAGACTATAAACTGAACGAACGACTTGTTTCAGATATGTTTCAACTAACAAAAATCACTTGTTTGGTATTAATAAACGACTACATGTGAGCTCTCTGGTATAAAATAGATCTATAAATAGACCTATGCGAATACAAGGAAAAGGGTCTACTCAAGTATTACGCGGCATAAAAACAGCTGCTACTCTGATCTTTACGCCGCCTACTGTGTAACGCTCCGAACGTCCGAAATATTTGCCTGATGGATTTCAATTTTTTAGAGAATATATTCATTCCGAAAATACAGTAAATAATAAAATATTTTTTTGAAATTTCTAACTGGGTATAACCCCTTAAGACACTGAAACTGATTCTATTTCAAGACGTCTCTGATACCTCTTCTTACCGAATATCAGGATATGGCCTAATAGACATTCTCCTTCAAAGACTTGTTTGTAGATATTGAATGGGCTACCAATGGAAAATTTGTCAATCTTATCTTGTACCTATTTAAACAAACCTGAACCCTAAAAACCCCGCTGTCGGTTGCCATTACACCACCTTTTATAGCCATTGCCATTTTGATCTTAAAATGTAAAAAATGTTTAGAATTTAAGCTATTTCTATTTTACAGAATAATGCAGCTGGAGTGTGTAGGTAGGTATATGCCAGTTGCTTGGATGATGCTTTTCATCTTTCATATTTTGTAACATCACATAAACTCCAATCGTTGAAAAAATAATAAACAATCGGTTAAGTAAACAGAACAGTACAGATACACCGAGATAAACATTATAAATATTTACATTATCGTTCCAGATCCTACGATTTCATGTTCTGCTCTCAATTTCTTAAATCACGCCTGTACATTTTCCATTTTCTTGCAACTGCCCATTTTCCATGACCTTCATTTCACCCACTCATTATTGACTTCAAATAATTCAAATTATGATAATTGCATTGTCTCATTTTCTTAAATATAAACCATCGTATGTATAAGGTATGTGTGTATGCAGTTGAAGGTATGTTATACCTTTAATGAAATATGCAAAATAGTTAGATTATGTTTTATATAGGTATAATTTAGGTGTGGCATTTAAATTCTATAATGTGTAAAATAAGTAATTATTTTTTCATTAAATTAATTATGTATACTTTGTCAGGAATGCGTCAATAGATAAGTCATTAAGTGAGTGGTTGCTCGGCAATGTTGTATTAGTACATGCATCATTATTAATCTAGAAAATATGACGAAGTACGATATGTTTGATTATATCGGTGAACCAAATTGGTATTCGTTAAACGGCAACTTAAACAGTGTTTTAAAAATCTTCGGAGTTGGGAAGTTTCAATATCAAAATAGAAAACTTCTGCCCCGGGGGCGAAAATATAATTTCTATGCCTTATTTTTATCGGTAGTATATTCGCCGTGGGTCGTTTATGCATATTTTAGTATAAGCGAGGCGCGGCGTTTGAAAATATGAATTATTCAAGGATATATTTTTATGGTTTAAGCGCAACAGTTTTGCTGCCGGTTGTTACTTTCTACACCACTGCATATAAATGCTGGGAGAGTCAGAAAACTTATATGAACATGATAAAGTTGTTTGAAGAGTTTGACCGTTCGATCATTATACACAGACGCGCATTATATACAAAACTTAAAAAGGAATCTTTGAAGTATTTCATACCAATTTCTACAATATATATTGTATATCTATGTCTGGCTTTTAATACCTACCGTAGTATTCAGAGCTATACTTATCCCTTTTTTTTATGTGCAATGGCAAATGATTTTTCAAACATGTATTTATTTTGGGATATCATCAACGTTGATTACAGGATTCGACTTTTATACAAGAAGATTGTATTGTGGTGCGATAGTATAAAAACTGGTGATCGAGTTCCAAAGATTCAATTCTATAGAACAAACCGATACGAATTTGTTAAGAAACATGTCATCGGATTAGGCCTTAATACTTTCATTGGGGATTATGGTAAGTTGAAACATTGTGTTGAGAATTTGAGTAGGGGAACTAATGTGGAACAGCTTTACTGAATTGGTATTTACTTTATCAGCATTGTTTGAAATAGCTGGAGGAAGCTTAAAGACAGCTACAGATCATGCGACAGATGTACAGATCACCTATATAAGAATAGAATAGAATATGTAATTTAAAATATTTAATAATCATATTATTTTACAGAGAGACAACAATATAGCTGGATTCATTGCAACTGTAGGATGGTTAATGCGTTTCCTATTCGGGCTCATTTTATTCTGCGTCAGTTTTCAACGAATGAATAATTACATCTTGAGAATTGCGGATACGTTTACAAAATTAATCACTAGAGAGCCTGGTTAATTAAAACAGATGTGAGTTCTGCCTGTTTGATTGGGAAAATATCATCGCTATGTTTATATTTCAGATTCTGTGACGTCACGTTCCGCACGCGACTTTTTGATCCACAACTGCGCTGTTGGCCCTGTGCAGTTTCCGGGTCTCCTATCTTTTAACCATTCATTTCTAATGACTTTCTTAGGATCTATCACGTCTTTTATTATTGTAGTTTTGCAGATATCACACTCTAAATAATAAACTAATTAATTTAATTACGTAAGTTGAGTGATTTGTAATGATCTGCAGCTATCACATTATGAATATTGCATTAATTAATCAATTAATTCAACTAAATTAAGTGCTTTGTAATTTAATACAAATTTGTAATACTTTTTTAACATAATATTGAAGAGTATGTGAGGGTTTGCAATTATATCGGAGACCTGTTGAAGGTCCTGATAGCGGAGCTTGGCTATTACCATTTGGTACATGACGTCGTCCGATGGTTTTTGTGGTGTCATAACGGCTTCCACGCGATTCATCCATAATTTGATTGAATGCGGCCATAATTCGGGTATCCTGTTTGTCATTGCCATGGCCGATAGTTCCATCGGTTCGTCCGCTTTGGGAGGATTTTGCATAGTCGCTCTATCTGGCGTTTGTGCAATTGGGCTACGCTGCATGTTTCTTGGCGTCGGAGGGTGTCAGCGTTTTATTTTTGGCGTTTCGGAGTTAGTTTATACGGCGATTTGATTGTCTGCGCGGGGCTGTGTCTTGAAGTTAAGGCGTGTTCAGCGTCGTTATTGAAGGTTCTTATTCGGTGCTGCGTATTCTTTTCACGTCGGTGCGTCACCAGTGTGAGAGTGGCCACCCTTCACTAGACTCCAATTGATTGTGAGCGAAGGGTGGTTCTCATCAGGAAGTTTTCTCCGTTATTGAAAGTCGTTGTAGTTGAAGTTGAAGTATTTATTCAGAAGGTCTGTAGTAGGTTGCCAGTCCGTAACGCCTTGATTGATATTTCGCCGTTGTGTAGGTAGTGTGGGCGCGAGGTGAAGCCGTAGTTGTGTATCCGAAGTGTGAAGCGCCGCGATCGATTCGAAGATAATGATAGTCGCGTATACTATGCGTGATTCGTTGACTCGAAGTGAAGTGTAGAGCGCGAGTACTTGTTAATGTGCGGATACTGTCCTCCAGGGAATGATATCGATCGATCGAAATGTACCTACTGCGTTTTATATGGTATGCAGTGACGAAGTAGTTATAAGTGGGGTGAGAAATAAGCGTGTTAACTCGTATCGATCAGGAGAAATGACATTAGTCATCGTTTGACTGTGCATAAAATGCCGAATTTAGTTGGAAATCAATTGCAGCTGCCTCGTGTATATTCGAGCGAATTTGCGGTTTCGATTCTGTAGAAATTACTTTTTTGTTGTGGGTATGTTGGACTGAGGCTCCAACAAGTATGTACCTAGATTTTAATTTTTGATCTATTAATTATGTAATAAATATTTGTGATTTTGGACTGTATATAGATGTATATTTCCAGAATGAACTCAATCAGGCCTTTAATTTGACATTAATCTCGATATAGTTATATTAAATTATTGACATTGTACATTAGGACAATATTTTTTAACATTAGGACAGTTTAGGTATCCTATGATACTCGGGATGACATAACTATTCTAAAAATATCACACACTTCTAAATCGGTGAATTACAATCACACGAGCAGAATTACCAGGCAAACGAGAGTTTTAATCGATAAATCTGCCACTTCCCTCCCAGAAATAGCTTATCTCACTAAACCACATAACCTACAGCCACTGAAATTATATGGCTTACCTAAAATCCATAAGGATAACGCACCATTGAGCAGTGCCGGATTAGCCACGTAACAAGAATAGCAAATGCTACGGGCCCCGCGCATTGGGGGGCCCCGCGCACCCACGCCTGTCTGAGTGTAAAATTATCGCTGCAGCGTGCAACAGGCCAATGGGAAACGTTAAATATAATCAACGGCGGGGCGCGGGGCCGAGTTTGGGAATTAATATCTCCAATTTAAGAAAAAACGACCTCACGCTCTTTTTAAATGTGGTGAACAATATCATCAGCTATGTTTGAGCGGCTGCCACGACCATTACATACAGTCATCGGTGCGGCGCGGGCCCGCGCCGCGCCGATGACTGTATGGGAATTAATATCTCCAATTTAAGATGACTGTATGTAATGGTCGTGGCAGCCGCTCAAACTTCGGTCTGGCAGGCATCGAGAATCGCACTTTAGGAAGTTCAAAATTTTACTATACATAGCTGATGATATTGTACACCACATTTAAAAAGTGTGTGGGGTCGTTTTTTCTTACATTGGAGGTATTAAACTCGGCCCCGCGCCCCGCCGATGATTATATTTAATGGGCGAGGCGGCTGCTCAAACTTCGGTCTGGCAGGCATCGACAATCTCACTTTAGGAAGTTCAAAATTTTTCTATACAAAGCTATGGAAAAAATTGTAGCCGAAAAAATAAGACTTTTTCTAGCCCGGGAAAACATAACAATCGAGGAGCAACATGGATTCGTCCCGAGACGCTCAACTGTGACTAACCTCCTCACATGTGTTGACCAATGGACTCGTAAGTGGGACGAACGGAACTCTACTGATGTAATTTACTTGGACTACGAGAAGGCATTCGACCGAGTCCCAATAAAACGATTAATCCACAAACTGGAACATTTTGGGTTTAGAGGCAAATTACTGTCATGGATTGCAGATTTTCTATCGAACAGGAAATTCAAGGTGCGAGTCGGAGAGGAACTATCTGAAGCCCATGACGTTCTCAGTAGCGTGCCTCAGGGTTCGGTGATCGGCCCTGTTGTGTTCGGTATTTTCCTGACAGACCTCAAAGCGATTATGGAAATATCCTTTACGCTTTTTGCTGATGACACCAAATTCTTTGGAGATCCTGTCATAAGCCGTCAACTGATTCAAGACAACCTCGACCACATCGTGCAATGGACTAAGGACTGGCTTCTCACACTAAATGCAGAGAAATGCACCGTACTGCATATAGGTCCCAAGAATCCGCATCACAAATACACGATCGAGGGAACACCTGTACACCCAGTTACCAAACAGAAAGATCTTGGAGTAATTGTGTCCCAGGACCTCAAATGGGAACCGCATATAGTAGAAGTTGTAAAAAGAGCAAACTCACTTCTTTACATGATTAGGAAAGCTTTCTCCTACATAAACTCTGATTTGTTCCTCAAACTCTACAAAACGTACGTCCGCCCTCTCCTCGAATACTCTTACCAGGTGTGGAACCCCTACTTCATAAAAGACATTGAACTGCTGGAGAAAGTGCAAAGGCGGGCAACCAAGATGGTTCCATCCCTAAGGAACAAGCCTTATGAAAACCGCTTGGATGCACTGGGTCTTACTACACTTGAGCAAAGAAGACAAAGAGGGGACCTCATCGAGACGTTTAAGATTCTGAATGGTCATTATGATGTAGCCAACCTTAATGCAATGTACACAATGAACACCAACGAGAAACTCCGTGGACATACATTCCTTAAAACTAAACCGAAACAGTTTTAGTTCCAACCCAAGAAAGTACTTTTTGACTAACCGAGTGGTGGACTCTTGGAACAAACTACCACAAGAAGTGATAAGTGCTATCTCAGTGAATGGTTTTAAAAATCTACTAGACAAACATTTAGTAAAAATGGCAATTAAAAAGTGGAAGGAATAAAATAAAACAAAGACAAACAGTACACTCAACACGTGAAGTACACGCACCAGCTGCAAAAGCTGCTAGTGTATATAAATAAATAATAATAATAATAATAATAGTTGATGATACAAAAATGACATATAAAAAGTGCGTGAGGTCGTTTTTCTTAAATTGTAGATATTCATTCCCATATATTGAGCCCGCGCAGCAATATTATGAAGCGAATTGTAAGCATTGCTCAATAAGGCGAAAAATATTGGGCACTGTTTATTTACTTTTGTTAAGCGGTGCATTTCCTTTTTTGTAATTATTATGAGTAAAGTAGGAGTTTTTTATTGTATAGGGCCAGGCCGCAAGTGCGCGCCCCGGCTTACAGTGGTGAGAGATAAACTAAGGTCTGAGGACCTCCCTATTAGCTACGCCGACATGCTTCAACATTGCCTGACATCCTGCTACTTTCTATGGAGTGGCGATTATTACAAACAAATCGACGGAGTAGCAATGGGATGCCCGGTATCGCCGATAGTTAGCGACTTATATATGGAATATTTTGAGGAATTATCCATTAAAACCTCCAAAATTAAGACCATTCTCTGGCTTCGCTACGTGGACGATACCTTCTGCATCCTGAAGGGCAACATACAAACGGTGAAAGAATTGCTGGGTCATCTAAACTCCATACACCCAAAAATCAGATTCACTTATGAAGTAGAGAAGGACGGCTCCCTACCATTTTTGGATGTCAAAGTGACGAGGAGAAGTGACAATACTCTCGGACATACGGTATTTTGGAAGCCCACACATATGATATGATATTTTGCATGCAAGCTCACACCATCATCCCTACCATCTACGTTCAGTGCAAAGGTCGCTTGTGAATCGAGCACGCGATCTATGCGGTATGCGGCCTACCCGCAAAACAACGGATTTACAGCTCTTTCAGTCTACCCTAGACAACGGCGGCTGCAACGTCACCGAAACGTCATGTGCTACAAATTTCACGCGGTAAATTCGTTTCTATCCTATTTATAATAATTGGTATACAGGTTTCAATGCATACATGTTTTTGAAGGCCTAACTAGCGGCGCAAAAGTGGGATGATTTTTGATCGCGCAGCGTGATGGTATATATACTTACAGTAAATTCTGTCTTAAAAGATGCTCTACTAAATTTATGATTTGGTATGAGATTTTAAGGCTTATTTGCATGAATTAGTCATGGTTAACCAGCTCAACAACCAATCTCATTCCATAAATAGGATAAAACGGGGTGAATTTTACCGCGTGAAGTTTGTATTACCACTGTTTCGGCGATGTTGCAACCGCCGTTGTCCAGAGTAGACTAAAATAAAGCCAATCATCATCCGTTTTTCTGTGGGTAGGCGGAAAACTGCTTCTGTTACTTCGCAAATTATAACGGTGGTGGGGCGGCGTGAGACGTCTCGCGAATTTGGAAAACCGCCGTGCACACAACACTCACTGTATCTTGTGTTATGTCTTTGTGGTCGGCGATGGGAATTGAAAACATTTGAAGAAGTTTCACGTAGTAGAGAGTTTATAGCAGCTGTCGTCTTTATTGAAATTCGGAGTTGTTCTTATTTTAACCCCTCAAATGTGAGGCGTCCCTTAAGGGATGCCTTGGCAAAATGTATACAAAATGTATATAAATTTATATAAATGTAAAAATAAAAGTAAATGTGCGCCGCTTTATAGTAATCCGCTCTATAGTAATGCTATAGCTCTATAGTAAACCCCGCTCTATGTAAATGTAAATGTAAATATAAATTTATATACATTTTGCCGTAGGCAACCCGAGCTAATCGCCATTCATTTGAGGGGTTAATGGCTTCCCGGAGCATGCAAGGAAAGTAAAATTGTTCTTTGGATAGCACAATGGGATTTTGAAGCTGCACCCAGTGGTTAGTTCCGCTAAGCAATATACATATGTTCGCAGATCACCGATGTTTCTCGCTGAATCTTTTTTAACAGCTTTGATGTTTCCCATCGGTCGAGTGGCTATGGGTCGTTTCATTTGTCCAACGTAGACTAAACCACGGCTATATCAGATTTTATACATACTTACTGTAAACACCTGGTACAAACCATGGGTGTGTATATACTTGTGTATATACACACCCGAAGTTTACATACACCAGGTATTTGTTTATATCTAACTCACTTGAGTTATGGACGTCACACAATTTTAAAAACTATGAAATGCTTATATAAGTTGTCTCAATAAGAGTGCACTATTTCGTTTAAAAATAAAACACGTATTTTTGAGCAGCTTGTGATATTTTTATAGCATTGTAGAATAGACATGTTCCGATTAAGTATGCAATAAAATATTCGGCAATGGCCTCCGCGGAGGCCCTGATCACATGCCATTCTTCTTTTCATGAAATTTTCAATGACTTGACAAAGATGTGACTTTGACAAAGATGTGGCTGTAGGTATCTCTCCGATGACGCGTTGGATCTCGGTCTTTAGTCTTTGGTTTATACCAAAGACAATTCCTAAGCTCTAAAGACCGAGATCCAACGAGTCATTGGTGAGATACCTACAGCCACACCTTTGTCAAAGTCACATCTTTGTCAAGTCATTGAAAATTTCATGAAAAGAAGGATGGCATGTGATCAGAGCCTCCGCGGAGGCCATTTGCCGAATATTTTATTGCATACTTAATGCGAATAATCGCATACTCAATGCGAATAATCGCATAGACCCGAAATTTCACAAATACCCAAAGGAAGAAATTGCACGATCGCATGATCATATGATCTTGGTGGCCAGTAAACATCAGAGTTTCGTGAAATGATTTGGTCTGGAAATCATTGCTGCAATAAATTGATTGTTTCATGCGCGATGTGGCAAGTGGCGCCGTCCTGCTGAAACCGCATGTCTTCCAGATCCATGCCGTCCAGTTTAGGTCACAAGAACTCCGTTATGTTCCTGTATTGAATGGCGTTCACAGTCACTGAAATTCCGGCCTCATTTTCAAAAAAGTAAGCCCAATAATACCGCCTCACCCAAAATCCACGCTCATTGTGAATGCATTTCTCATGGATCGCGTGTGGATTTTCTGAGCCCCAAATTCTACAATTTTGCCTATTCACGAAGCCATTGAAATGCGCTTCGTCGGCGAAGATGATTTATTTCGAAAAATCGGCATTCACTTCATTTTGCTCCACTACGCATTGAAGGAACCGCCGGCGCTTTGCATGGTCTGCTGGTTTGAGCTCTTGAGTAAGCTGTACGGGTGAAGGTGGAGCTGTTTCGTTAAAATCCGCTGCGTAGTGCTTCTAGACATTTGAAGTTATTGGGAACGATACCAAATTGATGTTTTCGGGTTTTCGGCGACACTCTCGTTTACAGCAACAATGTTTTCAGGAGATCGACCTGTACGCCCACGCAAAGGAGACTTCTGTCCATAATCGACCCAGTTTATTTAAAGCCCGCCGGGTACTGCTCGTGTGACATTGTATTTCCTCAGGGCGTAGGAAAAGGTCTACATAAAAAAAAAATTAAAGTAGAAATAGATTGGATTATATGTATGTAAAATGCTCACAGTGTTATTGTACCTACAGTAAAAATATTGATAATTAAGAAATTATTCAGACATTAACATTTCTTTTTAAATTCCGAAAACAAACCAAGCTCAACAAATTCGTTTCTAATTTTGAGCTACAGTTTTAATTCAATTAACTGTTGAATTTATGTACAAGTTTACGATTATAATTGCGTGTGATGTAATTAAAGATCCAATATATGGTAAAATGTGCAATCCCAAATTTGTCACTTTTTCGCTATTGGGACTACGGGCACACGCCTCAAATAATTCCAATAATTTCTTCCGAACGAGCGAATCTGAAAATGTATAATATTAAAACATCATGTTTGTACTAATAAAAGCATGTATACAAAATATATCCTTCGAAATTATCATTTTAGTCAAAGTGATGCGCGTATCAAGTAAACCTTTATTCAGACGCTGCGAAGATAGCAGGAAGATTACATAAGATGACGCATATTTCATTAACCAAAAGCAGTTGGTTATATCATAGGAAGCATACATTTCCACAGTTTGAGAACCATAAATTAGAGTGGCAATAGTCATACCAACCCCAAAAAGCAGGATTCCCACAATCGTTCCAAAAAAATATGTATCTAAAAGATAATAATATTTAAGGATAATAAGGTTTGAAGGTCCACTTATATACAATACAATACAATACAATCAACTACTCCAGTAGATAAACATTCCTACACTTGGATGCGTCACAAAATTAAATGCTTAAAATTTAATTATTAAAAACATAACTATCATGATAGTTGTCATGGCTGTAATATTATATTCAATATTACCTACTTACAAATAATCAAAATATAGTAATGTCATTAAATAGTAAGAGAGAATAATATATTAAAATAGAAATGCAAATTCTATGTAGAATAATCAACGTAATATAATTTTATTGTCAATCCAGCAATATGCCTTAGTATACTAAATTATATGAGAATTAGAACGTCAGCTATCATAATTCCGTTATATTTAAAATTTTACAAATTTTGGTAATTATCAACATGGAAAATAAACTCGGAATTTTCAAACTCCCTTATACCATAAATTGGGTTCCTTACCAAATTATATAATAAGGTTCAGGGATAAATTACAGAAATATACCTGAATTTCAAAGAAGCGTTTAAATTGATGAATACCGTCAATCAAACATGAATATATCTTTTTGTATTTTTTTATTTCTTTGGTGACTGTACATTTACTTCGCGATACTAGTATTAATTTACTGGCATTGTTTAGGTTACACGCTAGCATTTTTAGCCTTGATAATTCGAGAACGTAACGCATGAGGATTATATCGCCTAATAATAAAAAGATATAGTTTATAGGATTTGATAAAACTACATATTTTCCATATGACAATATATCTCCGTCCGTAAAAACTATATTTACTGAAAACAATAAGAATAAACCAAATTTCATTTTTTCATCGAATTTCTTTCGCAAGTTACAATTGGCATTTATGACCATTTTATGATATTTTTTTATGTGTCGATGTTTTATTAATACGTTGAAAATTATAGTCAGTATTACTGCAAAAAATGGAAGAATTCCAGAAAAACTATAAAATATTCGCTGTGAAGTTATTCCTTTCAAGAAATAGAGAGTATAATAATACGTGAAGTACGATACGTAGATTGTGATACACGATATCGTATAAAATCTTTGACAAAGACTCGATTGAGAATTGTCTAAATTAATAATCCCGAATAGTTTTTCTAGAAATGTATATATTTCTTCAGCCATAATGCCTACGTATTGAAGCACGGAACTTTAAACAGTGTTGTTGAAAAATTATTAATGAGTATTAATCAAACAATTCAAACTATTAATTGATTGTTTTTATAAAGTGTGCTTTTAGTGCAAATTAAAGAGTTGACTACGGGAAGCTAAATTAATAACATTTTTAAATACAGAATTATTGATTGCAGGGGGGGGGGGGGTCATTCAATTGTCTTAAACCCATTAATTTAGGAGTACCTAGGTACTAAATGTACGTTATTGACGATCAATGGCATAATACGATGGCATTCGGACTACATCGGAGAAGCAATTCGTTATTTCATAACCGGAGTTTTATTCTGTACTTACAGGAGTTGAAAAACTTCAGCCCCGAAATTTAAAATATATTTTCTTTTCTTCATTTTGTAATGTATAATTTTTCAGCTGGAGGTTTTGGATTATACGAGAGTATATCGGTGCAGCTATTCTGTTACCAGTCATATCTTCCATATTTGGTACAGTATCGTATGTAAATGCGTGGAGAAACCGAAATTGTAGATAAAAATTAATTATTTAATTCAAGATATAGACCGCATTAGATCACTGGCAACAAACGATCTAGTATAGAGGTATCGTTAATTGTACTGATTTCTTCACGTATATTATGATTAGCTATAAGTTTCATGTGTGTGTAATGTAGACTACCAACGTTTTCCTTTAATTTTATGTGGGATAGTAAACGATTTTACGCTCTTAGGCTCTTTCGTAAACCTCAAATAGGTCTTTTCCTGTTTTCATGGGAGAGTAAGTCACCCTAATTTCGAGTTCTTACCTTTTACAACTTATGAGTAGTTTTTCATAAAACTCAAATAAGTATCCATTTATTTACTTCGGAGAATATTTCAATCACATTTCAAATTCCCGGATTATTTATTGGAGGGAACCACTTCACAGCGAATATTTTCGTGTTTTTATTACATAGCATTGCTATGAGTCTAGTAGCCACTGCCTTCTTTATCTCGAGATAGAGAAGGCAATGGTCTAGCGAATATCTGCGCGCACCGGTGCACGCAGACGTCCGCTCAGAGACACTAACAGAGTAAAGCACTGCCGTCGTAAATGAAAACACAGTAACTTCATTTACTGTGTTTATACAAGTTTGGTTCTTTAAAATCACGAGTTGGAGTACTATAGGGCAAATTTTTCGGTGTGTCTGCCGATGGATAGTTACCGAGATACCTTAGATAAAAACACAGTATTTTTTTAAAAATCAGAATATTTTAAATAAAAAACAGAGTATGTATAATTTTTTAGGTTAAAATACGGTAACCTATTATTTACTGTGATCTTTTTTATTACTTATAAGCATTTAAGAAATATTTTTGTTTGGTTACAAAACGGCTTCTTCAGATACTGTGGTTATAGGTAAAATTTTGTTAAAAGTAAATTTATTATTACACGAATTAATCACTCAATTACTGTGTTTAAGGTGCCTGCAGTTTTTTATTTATTTAAAAAAATATATTTATTTTACATGGTTAAAACACAGTAATGGGTAAAATTTACCTATAACACAGTAACCACTCAGTTACGGTGTTATAGCTTACAAATAAAAAAAATATCAAATTATTTTCCTAATTTAAAACACAATATCTAATTTAATTAATTAAACAATTATAATTTAATATATATTTTTATCCAGAATTGAAGTTCTATTTTTTACCATTAAAGATTAAAAGAAATAATCTATATTGATTACTTTGTTCATGAAAACAAATATTTAACAACTGAACTTTGACCGCGTTTTTCTCAAAACGTCTTTTTTCAAGTTACTGTGTTTTCATTTACGACGGCAGAGCAGGAGTTTATGGAATACCGAATTGGTTCTCAGAAATACTTCAATTGCTATCGTATTTTGCCATTGATCGACAATAACATATATTCAGTACCTACTTTTACAGTAATGGATTTCAAAGAATATTTAATTAAACTACCACAAACAATAATTCTTCAGTATATTGCACAACTAATTGAAAAATATTATTAATTTACCGCTTCGTTGTCGTTTGTTTAAATTATACTAAAAGCACAATTTATTATACCAATAATCATATAATTAATAATTTCCATTATTCCATTTATCCCCATTAATATTTACTCAATTACTTATAATTTCCATAATGGATAATTTCCATTATCCCATTTATCCCCTTTAATAATCATAACATTATTGTATGTTAAGTTTCTTGCATTAATACGTAGACATTATGGCTGAACATATATATACATTTCTTGAAAAACTATTCGGGATTATTTATTTCGACAACTCTCAATCGCATCTCTGTCAAAAAATTTATTCGATATTGTGTATTACAATCTACATATCGAACTTCACGTATCATTATACTCTCTATTTCTTGGAGGGAATAACTTCACAGCGAATATTCTCGAGCTTATATGGAATGTTCCCATGTGGGGCAATAATAGTGACAATAATTTTCAACGTATTAATAAAAGATCGACACATAAAAAAATATCATAAGATGGTCGTAAATGCCGATGGTAATTTTCGAGAGAAATTCGATAAAAAAATGAAATTTGGTTTAGTCCTATTGTTTTCAGTAAACATACTTTTCATAGTCGGGAATATAACATCATATGGAATATATGTGGTTTTATCATATCCTATAAATTACATACTTATGTTATTAAACGATATAATTTTTATTCGTTTCGTTCTTGAATTGTCAAGGCTAGAAATGCGCACGTATAACCTAAAAAATGCAAGTAAATTGATAATTGTGTCGCGAAGTAAATATACAATTACTAAAGAAATTAAAAACTACAAAAAGCTACATTCGTGCTTGATTGACGATATTCATCAATTTAAATGCTGCTTTGAAATTCAGGTATGTTTCTGTATTGTATCCTTTAAAAATAAAATAAGTAGACCTTGAAACATTACCTACCCTAAAATATCTTTATCTTTATCTTTTAGATACATTATTTTTTTGGAACGATTGTGGGAATCCTGCCTATTACTGTTGGCATGACTATTGCTGTTCTAATATATGGTTCTAAAACTGCGGACATGTATGATTCCTCCGTTTTGAACGATTGCTTTTGGGTAATGAGACATGCGTTAACTTGTGTAATTTTCCTGCTATCTTCACAGCGTTTAAATAAAGGTTTGCGTGATACGCACATCATTTTGGCTAAAATGATAATTTCGAAGGATATCGGTTTGTATTTATATACATTTATTTGTACAAACATGAGTATTTATATTTTAATTTTACACAATTTCAGATTCGTTTGTTCGAGAGGAAATATTGGAATTATTTGAGACGAGTGCCCGTAGTCACTATAGCGAAAATGTGTCAAAATTGGGATTGCACATTTTACCATATATCGGGTCTTTAATTACATCACACGTAATTATCATAGTAAATTTATACATAAATTCAACAGTTAATTAAACGTATTAAAACTACAGCTCAAAATTAAAGAAAATGTGATTTATTCAATTTGTTTCCGGACCTTTAAAATAAATGTTTTACTGTCTCATTTAGTCCATAGTTGTTAATATTTTGTGAAATTGTTTGTACATTGTTAATACTGTGATCATCTTTACATACAGTCCGCGCGCGAGCTCCGAAGAATCGGGGGCTAGGAAAGCAGCCGGATTACACCGCCCCCGACTGTCGATTACCCTGCCCTATACGGACTGTACATATAATTCAATTTAAGCGGCGATTAGACTACACGATAATTAGGGCCCAAACTCAGTTAGGGCCTTAATATCGTGTAGTGTAATCGCAGTTAGCTAATTAGGGTCCTGATTTAGGGAGATCGGACGAGCCCGATCGCCCTAACTCCATAACTAGTGCACTAAATAGGGCAGTGTAATCGCAGTTAGGGATTTATGGCGCTCAGTAGCGCGCGACATTCGACGCGGGAAGTGTGTGCGCGTCGACGATAACTGGCGTAAAAAAATGTTTCAATAAAGAAAAAAATGTTTTAATAAATATTCTGGATTTCTACAAGGGCATGCCGTGTTTGTGGAATAAAAACCACGCAGATTACAGAAATAAAACTCTGAGAATGGCTGAGATACAACGGATTCCGGGTGCTTTTGGAAATGTACAATTTTTTTGATCAAGAGAAAATAATATATATAAATACTAAATATAATAATAATATATCTGTAGGCATGTAGGCATTTCACTATATCGTCTAGGTATTTCACAATACATAAGTAGGTATTTCACCATTATTTTTAAATACATTGCTTTCTGAGTGAAAAATATATGTATACACATTTCACAACCTTTTGAAATAAATTCTCATCACGAAATAAATTCATCTTATTTAAAAAGAAAATAAATAATTATACCTAAGAAGATGAATGTTTTTACATAAAAAAGAGAGTATATATAGATTTCACAATATATATATGTAGGTATTTCGCAATATTTTTAATACATATTAGTATTAAAATTTATAATACGCAGCTCGGCGATATTGACGTATTCAATTCGTCATCTATCGCTCTTAAAAAAGCAATAATTAATGACGGTGTTGACGTATCATTGTAATCGCACTATATAATATAATATTAATAATATGTATTCAAGAATATATTTAAATAATATATATACAATGTATGACAATAATATATATACATTATGGAACGTGTATTCACATAAAATTGTATTTACTTATATGACTCCCCCCTTCCCAATTCCCTCCTCCTTTCACGTGAGTGTATTCTTCATAGAAAACTGTTAAAATTATTAATATTTAAGTGGAAACATGTTATTAGCATTATTTTTGATACTTAATAATGTTGTACCCAATGTTTTGTAAAAGCTGTTTGTTTCCTTAACAATAAAATTAAAAAAAAAATTGAAAAATACTGCTTTTGAAGAGTGTAGAATATAATTAATTCATAAATAATTCCTGAAATCTTCTGGCTATAAATGATCTATAATGTTCACGTTGGACAATTTATTTCTGAGTAGCAGATATTTGTTGACCCAACACTTCTTTTCTTCCATTCACATTTATGCCTGCTGTTACGGAAATGGCAATGACAATTTTCTGATATTTTGAAAGCACCATCGCCAACGTTCCATCGCCAACGTTCGGTCTCCGACTGAATCCCTAATAAGTCTGTGGACTGAATTAGGTAGTACCTATCTAGTGCACAGAACGCCCTAAGTGTAGCTTCACACGCGCCGGCTGAATCCACCCGGCATCGGGCCGGCGCCGGTTACGTGGCTTTCACACGTAGCCGATTCTGGGTCGATTTTCTCTGATCCGGGCGGAGGCCCGCAGTGTGATCTGTGCCAGATGTGGCGATGAACCGCAAACGAATTTTTGCAATGTGGCTCTTGCAGCGACGGCGGCTTCGCCGCCTTCAGAAAACAGACATAGAATGTATTGGGTGCATCCTATGATTAAAAAAAAGACACCTTGTGGGGGCCTTTATACATTGTTCGGCGACATTAAAACATGAGCAGAAATTCTTTAACTATTTTCACAGAAATTCTTTAACTAGTTTAGAATATATATTAATCCGGGAATTTGCACTGACGTTTTGAAACCTTCTACGAGCGCTGTTGCCTCCATGCCGCTAGAAGAACCTGTGTAGTTTTGAAGCGAATATGATCGGGAGTTGTTGTTTTTTCTATTTTCAGCAGGTTTAAAGCACAAACATTGTATGACCACTTTTACTTACTGACAAGTTGTTTTTTAAAAAATAATAATAACTACTCGGCAAACTTGTTTTTGTCCTCATCATTCATATCGTTGAATTTTGGGTCGAGCGCTTCACACAAGCCTTTCCACGCATTTTTTGTTAATATTGTATTTTTATACGTTTCTAGTCTTGTCCCATAAGACGTTGCGAGATTCTACGAGGGTAATCAAATTTTCAATGTCAATTTATTCCGTCAAAATTTAAGCGCCTATAATCGCCGTTACCGACAGACTGTCGGCCCGGCACGTGTGTACGCGCTAATGCTATTCCATACGCCACTAATACCCGTAACACACGCTCGGATTTGGTACGGCCGGACCGCAGATTTGGTCCGCTCCGAACCATATCTGTCCGTCTGTAGAGTAGTCCGGCGACCATAATTATTATTATTTGTGTCCGCGGCGGTATGGTCCGCTCCGTACAAAATCAGTGCATGGGACCGTCGGGGCTGGCCGCCCATTGGCTAGTCGCGTTCGAAACGCCTCGAAGTCGCGTTCGAAAAACCGGGCGTGCGCTCATCTTTTATACTGTCCGGTCCGGTCGTCTGTTGCAAGACCGGATTTGATCCGCGGATTCGGTCCGCCATACCAAATCTGAGCATCTGTTACCGCTATAACGTCGACCCGGTAGCCGGGGACAATCCAGTGTAGTCCAGGGTAGCCGGCAAGTAGCGGTCGGCCCGGCGCCCGGGTGGGTTGAACGGCACGTGCGAAACCGGCATCGGGCCGGTGCCGGGTGAATTCACCCTGCAGGCTGCACGTGTGAAGCTACACCAACTGCCGCCCTATCTAGGGTCCTAACTTAGGGTCCTAATTATCGTGTAGTCTAATCGCCACTTTATTTCTACTTTTTACAATTATTTAGGTATACCTATCATATGCCCTGAGGAAATACACTCCAAAGAATTTTCAAGTCGTTTAGAGTAGGTAGGTCTACCAAATTGGCTCACGGGATAATCAAATGAGCCATAGCTTGTAACAACTTTAAAGGAAAGCGGTATTAGTCACGCATGTAAAGGCTGAGTTTTAATTAGTGACATCCTTGTAGTGGGTGGATCAGTACGACAAATTAAGCAACTTTTGATAAAATATTTTGAAAAAAAAACATTTTTTTTAATAAATTTGTAAATTTTATCTATTAAAGAAAAGTTTGAGAAGCGTTGAGCGCGCTGCGCCATCTAGCGGTAGATAAAATATCGCTAAAACAATAATAGCGATATTTTACCTAGCGCTAGATAGCACATTGTGCTCATAGCTCTTTATACAATAATAAAAAATAAAGAAATAAACATTTTGTTATGCAAAAAAAATCGTTGTTTTTCCCAAAATTTCTTATCAAAAGTTGCTTAGTTCGTCGTACAATTCACCCATTACTAGGATGACACTAATTAAAAACTCGTTCTGTTGCCATATGCCATCATAAAACAAGTGTGTTTTGGTAATCACGATGATAGATTGGACCAATATTAATTATTAAATTGTTGCAGGAAATACAGTATTGAAGTAGGCATTGAATCAATATTTCTTTATTTAGATAAATTATTCATAATACATTGTAATATTTTATCTAATAATGACGGCTTCATATTTATAGTTTTTATATACATAAAATATATTCATAATTTCAGAAAATGTTCAATATAATCCTCAAACGGAAAACATACATATATAGATACACCCTGAACACATTACTTGTTTTTTATAAATAGGATAGACAACGAATTTACCACGTGAAATTTGTAGCACCCGACGTTTCGGTGACGTTGCAGCCGCCGTTGTCCAGGGTAGACTGAAGAGCTGTCAATCCGTTGTTTTGCGAGTAGGCCGCGTACCGCTTCCGCCACTGCGTAGGTTATAACGGTGGTGTGGGGCCGGGCTCGGAGCGCGGGAATTTTGAAAATCCGTCCTGCACACAACACTCACTGTATCCTGTTTTACGTCTTTGCGTTCGGCGGCGGGAACATTTTAAGAAGAGGGTTCCACGTAGAAAAGAGTTTGTAACCGTCGTCTCTGTTAAAGTTCGGGGTTCTTCTTATTTCAATGGTTTCCCGGATCATGCGAGGATAGTAGAATTGTTCTTTGGATAGCACAATGGGATTTTGAAACTGCATCCAGTGGTTACTTCCGCTATCCAATATATGTTCGCAGATCGCCGATTTTTCTCGCTGAACGTTTTTAACAGCTTTGATGTGTTCTGACAGTCGCGTGGCTATGGGCCGTTTCGTTTGTCCAACGTAGGCTAGACCGCAACTGCATTCGACTTTATACACACCCGGGGTTTGCAGTGGTATTACATCCTTTACAGGCCTCAAAAATCGAGCTATATTTTGGGTCGGTTTGAAGATCGTTTTTATGTCGAATCTGTTTAGCATCTTACTTATTCGATCTGTCACGCCCTTGACGTATGGTAAGAATGCTCTTGATCTGCTCGGTTTCTGAGTTTCGTCTGTATTAGATCGTGTGCGTGTCTCGTGATATTTACCGTATCCATTTTTCCTAAGGACATCATTGACATGTTCCATCTCCTTCGGAAAATGCTCAGCGTCGCATAGATCGCGTGCTCGATTCACGAGGGACGTTTGCACTGAACGTAGATGGTAGGGATGATGGTGTGAGCTTGCATGTAAATATCTGTCCGTATGTGTGGGCTTCCGATATACCGTATGTCCGAGAGTATTGTCACTTCTCCTCGTCACTTTGACATCCAAAAATGGTAGGGAGCCGTCCTTCTCTACTTCATAGGTGAATCTGATTTTTGGGTGTATGGAGTTTAGATGACCCAGGAATTCATTCACCGTTTGAATGTTGCCTTTTAGGATGCAGAAGGTATCATCCACGTAGCGAAGCCAGAGACTGGGCTTAATTTTGGAGGCTTTTATGGCTAATTCCTCAAAATGTTCCATATATAAGTCGCTAACTATCGGCGATACAGGGCATCCCATTGCTACTCCGTCGATTTGTTTGTAATAATCGCCACTCCATAGAAAGTAGCAGAATGTCAGGCAATGTTGAAGCATGTCGGCGTAGCTAATAGGGAGGTCCTCAGACTTCAGCTTATCTCTCACCACTGTAAGACACTCCGAAATGGGCAAATTCGTAAATAGAGATTCGACGTCAAAGCTCACCATTACGCTCACCGGTACGCGGCCTACCCGCAAAACAACGGATTGACAGCTCTTCAGTCTACCCTGGACAACGGCGGCTGCAACGTCACCGAAACGTCGGGTGCTACAAATTTCACGCGGTAAATTCGTTTTCTATCCTATTTATTATTACATTATAATGTCAAACAACCGCGATAGTCTTCGATTTTATACTTGTTTTTTGTTTGGCAGTCGTGTAAAAAGGGTTTTTTTTGCAATATGCGTCCTTTTCTGACTGTACCTTATTGACTATTAAAATACATTTTAAGTGGTTTCCTAATTTTAGTTCTACAGTAATAACCATTATGAATAATTTTCAGATTCTGTGAAATAACGCTTCGCCCGCAATTCCCTGACTCACAAGTACGCAGTTTCCCTATATAGTATCGCCTGACAACATTAGAGGAACGTAGGCAGCGAGGAGACTTAATAGAAAGCTACAAAATGCTTCACGGTTATTACAGTGTGCCCAACCTCGAGAGCATGTATACCCTGAACACCAATAAGCAACTGCGTGGACACTCGTTGAAGCTAAATAAGACAATTGCAGCATCGAACCCCAGGAAATATTTCTTGACAAATCGTGTAGTGGATGCTTGGAATGCGTTGCCAGAGGAAGTGATCAGTGCTATCTCTGTCAAAAGCTTTAAAAACAAACTGGACATTTTTCTTAGTGCAAAACAGTCACAAGTTTAAAATCAAGTGCATGTGATATAATAGTATCTATAATATTATAATAATAATAGTATCTTTCAACCACTCATTTAGGACCTATTGTCGTATCGTTAGTATTGATTGTTTGTTATTGTAATCTTATAATATTCAAATTCTGAATCGAGCACACGAGCATTGAGGGGTTACAATTATAACGGGCGAACTCGACACCCCACGGAGTTATAACGATATCGTGCTATTCTGTCTCCCATTGAGTAAACGTAAAGACATTGTGGATAACACAATCTACATTCAAACTAGGTTTATAGCCCGTAAAAGTCCGACGCCTTATGGCGAGGTACTGGGAAATGCCAACCAGTAGATCTTTCTCGCTCCCTTACTACCAGATTCGGATGGATTTCTTAATCCCCAGATTCGAGGTCGCTGCACGGCCTCTATCTGACGTTAGCGGTAATTCAAATTCGAATTTATTGTAGACCGAGCCGCCCTTTGCCCGTCATCCTCACGCGGGATCGGCTGGCCAATGGATCTAAAGGGCCCTGCTGCAGTTAAGCCACTAAGACCCACGCGTTTAGGTTTGGTCTAACTCACGGCTCAACACCCATCCGGCGACGTCCACGCAGAAGTGCGAGCCCGGGTAGCACTCTGGCCTGCAAACCAGTTTCTCCTAGGAGTCAACCTCCAGGCGCTCCTGGATGGTTTGCGCACCGTCCGGCGTCAGCCAATCGATTGTGCATTCCGACTGACAGCCGGAAGAGTCTGGAAACAGTATTTATTTATTTATTTATTTATTTATTTTAAGGAAAACCAACAGCCATATAAAATATTAAATAACAACTTAAATAATAAATGATTGTTTACTATAGAGCGGGGGTAGTCGTTAACCTTACGGCAACTGCTCTTGAAACGATCAATCGGCTACCCGATACCGGGTAAACAGCCGGGCAAAGGCTGCCGTGCTCCGCGATAGATTCGGCAGTCACCGTATCACCGCGCCGTCGAGCCGCAGGGCGGGCTCTCAGGGTAGTCATTCACGACGTCCCTCGGGAGCTTAAGGATTCGGAGGTCGTCGAGCTCCTCTGGAGCCAGAAGCTGGAGGGCAGATGTCGGGTCGACAGAGCCACGGTCCAGAGTACCACCCGGCGCTTGTTCACATTTGGCCGCCGGGATGGCCCTGTTGCCCAGACTGTTTGGATGGGTGATCCCGCCGCGAGGGCGGTGTTGGTGTCGGAAGGTCGGGCTTATCTCGACTGGGACTCGTGCAGGGTGTGCGCAACTACACTGGGTCGGTCGGGTGTTTCAGATGCCACGGTTTCAGGCACAACCAAAAAAGGTGTGCTGCGGCCACTGCGTTGTTAAGGGGCACGATGTAGCCGCGTGTCCTACCAAGGGGTCGCCTCCGGTGTGCGTGTCTTGCTCCCTTCGCAGGGACGCAAACTGCGCGACATCGTCGCAAGCGTGCCCCGTATACCAGCGTGCCGTCGAGCGGTCGATCTCCGCAACGAATTATGGCGGAGCATAGTCCCCAACCGATGATTAACTGTGCGCAGCTTAATCTGCAGAGAAGTCGTGCAGTCGGCGGGCGGTGCATTGTGCTCGAGAAGGGAGCTCGTCCGATGGCTGGGATCGCGGTGAGTTCAGAGCTCCGCCTCCCATGATGTTGGACCATCTCTCGAACGAGCACATCATTTGCGCGTCGGTCGTCATTGACGGCGTGGATTACTACCTGATTTCATGCTATTTCCAATTCTGCGAGGAGGTAGGTACCCACACTGGGTCTCGCTGGTCTCGCCGGGGCCCTACGCGCTCATCGCGGCAGCCCCGTGCTGGTAGCGGGCGATTTTATTTCCCTCTCCCAGGCGTGGTATGATGACGGCGACCTTAGTAATCTCGGACGGTTAGGGCGGGACAGGGCCGAGGCAGCCGAGGAGTTGATCGCGACCTTCGGGTTGCACATCATCGACACTCCTGAACAGCCCCGGACCTTCGGTGGCCCCGGCGGCTCCAGCAATGTGGATCTCACTCTGTGCTCCCCGGGTTTAGCCCGTTGGATGAACAAGTGGACAGTTCATGAGTACTTTTCCTCTTCGGACCGCAGACTGGTAACCTTCGGCATCGGCCGTCGCGTTCCCCCAACCCCACAATCCGAGTGGCGTTACCGAACCGGCGACATCAATTCGGTGAAGTCCTCTGCGAGAACCTGGAGGACTTTCCATCGCCTCCCAGTAGCACCGCAGAGGAATTGAGCGCCGCATTTAATGCGGCCATAGTGTCTTCCTGTGATGCCGTAGTAGGGTGGAAGAAACCCCGCAGTGGCTTTGCGGTCCCGTGGTGGTCTTCCGAACTCTCAGAGCTGAGGAAATGCTACAAGCGTGCTTACGAGAAAATGGGGGTAGCCCGTAGGGGTTTGCCCCCCCCCCTGAGCGCCTGGAGGCTTTAAAAGCGAACCTGACTTCGGCTCGTAGGGTCTATCATGCCACCTTTAGGCATGCCAAGACGGAGTCGTGGAGGCGGTGGGTTACCGACGTAGGTAACGCCAATCCGTGGGACATGAAAAAGGCTCTCGATAAAAACGCCAAAAGCGCCTATGATTTTCTTTCCAGCATCGAGGACAACAACTCTGCTGCAACCCTTGATACGAAAGAGACGCTTTTGGCGCTCCTGCACTCGCTTTGTCCCTCGGATTAGCCTGCCCGGGATGATCCACATCATGCGCAGATTTGGCGATTAACAGTCGTCAACTCTCGTGTTCCCGACGTTTCGGATTTTACTGCGGAGGAGCTTGATAAAATCATCGGCTCTCTATCAACTCGTAAGGCGCCCGGGATTGACCTTATTACGGCGAGCATCGTCAAGCGCGTCTGGGGGTTCGCCAGGTGGGTTAGTGACTGTGTCTATGCATAAATGCATAAGTGGCGGTCATTTTCCATTCTGCTGGAAGGCTGGTCTTCTTCGTGTAATTCCCAAGGGTAATGACAAACCTCGGTCGGACGCAAAAGCGTACAGGCCCATAACACGGCTGCCCATACTGGGAAAAGTCATGGAGGTGCTTGTGCGCAACCGCCTTGAGACATCTGTCTCCTCAGAGCGACCGAAAGTTTGGTTGGTAAATTAGTTTTTTATCTTATAGAAAAAAAATGTAGAAATCAATTCAAAGAGTAGAAATAAATTGGATTTTAACCAATTTATTTCTGCACCACTATTTTGTTTTTGTTTTTGACCAATTGGATGAAGATGCCAACAGTTTTAAATCTTATATATAAAAATGAATCGCCGTGCGTTAGTCTCGCAGGATCTCGAAAATGACTCGATCGATTTGAATTACCTTTCTTTTATTTTGTTTGGCTTAATTCAGGGGTGGTTTACAAAAAATAATATTTAGGAAAAACTCAAAGAAACAACTGAAAATCGAAAAAATCGAAATTGGTCATTTTGGGAACATTGGCCACTGTCTAGATGGCTATCGCAGCGATCGTATTGTTTGACAGCTGCGCTATCCAAAACTGTTATTCATTCCGTACAATGTGTAATATTTCAAAAAGTCAAAAAATGCGAAAGTCAAAAATGTCGATAAAGTCAAAAAAGTCGGAAAAGTCGAAAAAGTTGTAAATTCGGAAAAGTCGAAAAAGTTAAAACGGTCAAAAAATAAAAAAAGTCGAAAAAGTCAAAAAAGTAAAAAATAAAAAATGTCGAAAAAGTCGATAAAGTCGAAAAAGTCGAGAAAGTCGAAAAGGTCGATAAAGTCGTGAAAGTCGAAAAAGTCGAAAAAGTCGAAAAGGTCGAAAATGACGAAAAAGTAGCAAAAGTAGGAAAAGTATAAAAAGTCTTAAAAGTCGAAAAGTCGGAAAAGTCAAAAAAGTAAAAAAGTCGAAAAAGTAGAAAAAGTCGGAAAAGTCGAGAAGTCGAAGTCGAAGTCAAAGTCGATTTCGATTTTCGAGTTTTAAAGGGTGTCGCTAGGTTGGGGGTGGGGGGGAGGGGTGTTGTTGTAGGATGAATGATATTAATATACAGATGAATTACGTTCCTGGCTACTTGACAGGAAAGTCTTGGGGTGACACAACCGTTTTTTTTTTAATGACATAACCACGAATTTGGACTTAGTTTGGGGATTTCAATACTGTAAAGACCTAATGAAAATTTCGATCGATTTGAGTGAGCGTGAAAACAATTCCGTGTCGTTTTACAATGTCCATTACAATGTCGAGAAGAAGAGATAACATAGGTCGACGAAGTCAGTCAAATGTGCGGCAAGCTACTTCAAGTGCAAACCGCATTGATGTGAGATGATTCCATCATCTCGGCCGAAATACAAGATGAAGCTGTTAATCCGAAATTGCTTGCAGTGGTGCCTAAGAATATGATCTATGAACTTCGCGAAGTTTATAACAACATCTCGCCCTGTATGCTCGATAGTAACTGTTCCAGGCGTTACCCGAGAGACCTGATTGCTAACACCATCACAGGCAATGACGGATACCCATTGTATCGTCGCCGATCAGTTGCGGACAATGGGCGATCTGCAGTTGTGAAGGTCAAAGGGCAAGATGTAAATGTGGTCAATCGTTAGATTGAGCCTTATTGCCCAAGGCTTTTAAAGCGCAAATCAAAGTGGAATATTGCAATTTCATAAACTCGATAAATTACATATGCTGCAAATACGTAAAATTCAAACGAGGTGTATCTCAGTATCAGACTCAGTACACTTGGTAATTCTGAAAAGCGGAATTTAGATTTCCCGTGCGTCTGGCCTTCACGATGAAAAATCACGCGTGTTGGAAATTTGCGGAACTAACTTGGAATTTCCGTATTTCGCGCATGGACAACTGCATGTCCCATGTTCGCCAGGCAATCGGTCGAAAAGCCATCATTTTTGTTTATTTACGCGCCGGAAAACAAAACGAAAAACATATTTTACCAGAATGTTTTGTGTTGAATGTGAACTGCATTTACCTATATATTATCATGTAAATTAAATACATTGAATTTATTTCAATCACAAACGACTTTCATTTAATCACCAAACGATACTCAAACCGTACATGATTCGGCCATATTATAGATTTCAATGAATTCGATTTGGAAGGTTCATTAGGATTAATAAACGCTTATGAAGAGTTACAATCAAATAAATTTTAGGTGGTACGAAGTTCACCGGGTCATCTAGTACCTACATAATAAAAAATATTAATGTCTCGACTAGTTCTTCATTATTAACATTTCTTTCAAAAGTTCGAAAAACAAATTGAGTAAATCTTATTTTTTTTTTACTTTCGAGGGGTAGTTTTAATATGTTTAAAGTTTCTCTTAAACTGTTGAATTTATGTATAAATTTATGATTATAATTGCGTGTGATGTAATTATAGACCCGATATATGGTAAAATGTGCAATCCCAACTTTGTCACTTTTTCGCTAGAGTGAATACGGGCACTCGCCTCAAATAATTCCAATAGTTTCCACCGAACAACCAAATCTGAAAATGTGTAATATAAAAATATAGTTACGCATGTTTGTACAAATAAAAGTATGTAAGTAAATACAAACCGATATCCTTCGAAATTATCATTTTAGTCAAAGTGATGCGCGTATCCAGTAAATCTTTATTTAAACGCTGCGAAGATAGCAGGAAAATTATACAATTTAACATATATCTCATTACCCAGAGGCAATTGGATATATGAGAGGAAGAGGTAAAATCCGCACTTTCAGAACCATAGATTAAAACTGCAATAGTCATACTAATAGCAATAAGCATCATTCCCACAATCGTTCCAAAAAAAAAATGTATCTAAAAGATAATAAGATTTAAGGATAATAAGGTTTAAAAGTCTATTTATATTATATATTAAGGTTTAAGGATAAAACATACAGAAACATACCTGAATTGCAAAGCAGCAATTAAATTGATGAATATTGTCGATCAAGCGTAAGTACATCTTCTTGTATTTTTGAATTTCTTTGTTTATTGCATATTTACTTCCAGATACCAGTATCAATTTACTTGCATTTTTCAGGTTATATACTCGCATTTCTAGCCTTAAAAATTCGAGAACGTAACGAATGAGGATTATATCGCTTAATAATACAAAGATATAATTTATAGGATATGATACAACTATATATATTCCATATGATGTGATATCTAAGACCACAAATACTATATTTACTGAAAACAATAGGAATAAACCAAATTTTATTTGCTTATCGAATTTCTTTCGAAAGTTACAATCGGCATTTACGACCATTTTATGATATTTTTTTATTTGTCGATATTTTATAAATATGTTGAAAATTGTTGTCAGTATTACTGATATAAAAGGGATAATTCCATATAAACTCAAGAATATACGATGTGAAGTGGCTCCCGTCGAATAAAAGAGAGTATAATAATACGCAAAGTACGATACGTAAATTGTGATACACGACAACGAATAAATTTTTTGACAATGACTTGTTTGAGAATTGTCAAAATAGATAATCCCGAATAGTTTTTCTAGAAATGTATATATGTGTTCAGCCATAATGTCTAACTATTAATGCAAGGAACTTAACATAACATAATTGAATGATTATTAATGGGGATAAGTGGAATAATGGAAATGACTAATTATAGGGTTATTACCATAAAGTGAGCTTTTAGTACAAATTGAACAGTTGATTGCGGGATGCTAAATTAATAACATTTTCAATAAATTATGTAATATACTAAAGCAGCGTTTCTTAAATGATGGGTCGCGACCCGGCGGCGTATTTCTGTTTGCGTATTTCTGTGTTCAATAGAAAGCAGTACTGCCTCGAAAAGCACACGGGTTTGAAGTGTTAACTCCCTTTCCAAAGTCGTGCTCAAATGAAGGCACGAATCCTCCAATCGCACACGGTTTTGCAAAGTGCATGCACCCTGATAGGCTTATTTATAACTGTGCTTAATAGGAGGCAGTACTTTTTTGCTGATTTTATCCCATTTATAAACAAGATTACAAAAAATATATAATTGTGTCACACCAAGATAAGCATACACCCCCCTCCCCCCGCCAAACCCACCTCCTTCAAATACCCCCCACAACCCACCACCTCCACCTTTCAAACTTCCTCCCCAAACCCCTCCCCCCGCCCACCTCAACATCCCCTTCCACTCCCTTTCTCCTCCCCTCTCCTTTCCTTCCACCCAACCACACACGCGACCCTCCCCCTCCAGCCATCCCTTCCCTCAACCACCTTCCTCTCTCTCCCTCCTCACCTCACCCCAACCCTCTCTCTCCCCAACCCCTCAATCTCATCCCCTAAGCCATCCCTCCACCTCCCCCTTTCTCCCTTCTCTCACATACTTCCTTCTCCCCTCCCCCCACTACCCCCTTCTTTTTCCTCCCCCCTCTCCCCCACCCCTCTCTCACAACCCGCTCACTCACCCCTCTCCCGTACTCTCCCCAGCTCAAACCCTTCTCCCCCCTCCCCGAAACCCGAAATCGAAGTTTTCAATTCAAGGTTTACCGACTTTACAATTCTTACCGAGATAATTTAAACATCACAGTATAGCTTAATCTGTTAGGGATAATAAGAACACTGAATTAAAATATCATTTTATTTCAAATATATCATTCAAAAATGAAACAACTTGACTTACCATATAAATTCAATATCTATTACATCTATAGCCTATAATTAATATTTATTTGTAATATTTTTTAATTTTTTAATTAGGGAGTCCCAAACGACAATGCATCAAGGTTTAGGTTTAGGTGCCTACAATTATTTTTTAAATTTACCACATCGCCTAGCTAAACTAATGGATTTTTGATATTTCGCCTTGTTTCATTACGACGCTGAAGAATTAAAATTAAACACACCGAAAAATAATCATATTATCTTAATTGACACTGTAAATTAATCTTTAGGTACATCCGGCAGAAGGTTACGTCGAAAAGAAGATGTTTATTGAAAGCCTGATTTTTTCGACCGAAGGTCACTTTTGAACGTACCCTCAGATTAATGCTAAGTAATGAAAATATCTGCCAGCGTCGCGCAACTTTTTCATTTAAATAATATTTAGTATAAGCTCTGCACACAACTATAGAAATTCACCTTAACTTTACTATACATTAGCAAAATGGCGCAAATTTGGCACACTCCATTTGGCACATTTTTTTTACGAAACCGAAGAAGAGCACTTTGCGAAGTATTAGTATCTATGCGAATCTATGTTAAAATCTCAAGAATAGGTTAAAACTGTGTCTCCGAAATTAAAACGTAGAGTAGAGGTACTAGAAGAGAGTGTCTGGGAATGCTAAAAAGAGTTCAAAGAGTGGAAGAATTGGAAAGTTCATGAGAAAAAAGTGCTAACTTCTTTCTAAGCCTACTAACTAAATTGGGTTAGGCCCTTTGCCGAGGTGCGAGGGGCAATCAATGCGCGAAAATATATTTCATCGAAGAAACTTTATTCTGATGCTACCCCCCACAGTATAATTAATCATAAGAATGGAAACAAGAAGTTTTTAACAATAGCGTTTTCTCGCCGATTGATGGTCCCTCACTTAAAACATTAATTAACAGAGTTAGTGGTTTTGTTTATGTTATATTTTGTTTACTATATGAATTGAAGGGATATCTTAATAGGAAAATATAAAGGATTTTTAAAATGCTTTATACATATTTCGACGACTGCAAGGGACCAACTAAAAATGAATGCAAGTTTTGCACGATTCCGCGAAAAAACATTTTATTCATGATTGTAGTACAGTAGAGCCGTGGTTATCCGAGCCCCGACTAACCGAGTTCCGAATTGACCGAGGTCGAAAAGACCACAGCCAGACCATGTTTTTACCTTCAATGTCACACCTCTGCTCCAATGCTTAGGGTTGGTAGTAAGAGATTGTCGTATGACAATAAACCAGTCCGTTGTGAAATGTCACAACGAAGAGTAGAAACAAACAATTTTTACTAAACAATACTGTATTTAGTTTTAATAATTTATGTATGTATACAGGATGAGTTTTTAATTAGTGACATCCTTGAAGTGGGTGAATCAGTATGAGCAAATAAGCAACTTTTAATAATTTTCAAAAAAAAAAAACAAAAAAAAAAATATTTTTTTTGGAAAATTTGACTGGTAAATAAATGTTTGACAAGCGTTGACCGCGCTGCGTCATCTAGCAATAGGTAAAATATCGCGAATGAACAATATTCGCGATATTTTTCCCATAGCGAGATGGTGCAACGCGCTCAACTTTTCCTATACTATTTTCCAAATCATAAAATTAAAAAAAAAACAAAAAATATTTTTTTTCAAAACACTTTTTTTTTTTTTAAAGTTGCCCTTTTGCTTGTATTGATTCCCCTACTTAAGGATGTCACTAATTAAAAAGTCAGCCTGTACATATTGTATTGTATTTTTAACTGACTACATTTAAATATGTAATAGATGTATTCTTTTCCTTTATTAACTACTTTTTCATAAAATTTTAAACGCTACCTCGGATCAGCGAGGCTCTACTGTATTACGTATCAAGCAAATTCGTGCAATAAATCAAAATTAAAAGGATTTGAATCCTTTGTTGAGTTTTAATAATATTTTTATTAAGGATTGATCTCAACTCAAGAAATTCGGCACTTTTATACAATTGGGAGAAATGAATCCGGGGTACAAATATGACCTTAATATCTCGGAGACTAAGAATGCTAGCTTATTCAAATAAGAAATATTTTATAGACTATTTAATACTTTTAAATATAATCATAAAACGTAAAGTGACGCCATCAAAAAGGCTAAAACAAAATAAATGATTATTTGACAATCAAACTACAAATTCACTGCATTTGTATTTGCATTTGTTTCTGTTGTCACAAAAAAAAATAAGCGCTTCTGGTAACCAATATCCATTATTAATATGGTAATTATTGAATAACCGCTGGAATGCTAATACCACCGATCGGTGGTTTTTCCATTGCGGCAACTTGCGGGCGGCTGATCTCCGCATTTATGCAATTTTGTAATTATATGCGAAAAAAGTCGCCTTTATTGAATAAGCCACTATTATAGATTAATATGCGTGCACTAACACCCCCCACAAAAAAAAATTTGAGGCTTGAAAACATGCCATCGATAGTTTCATTCCCATGGCTAGCTTTCTTAGTTTCCGAGATATTCATATATTAATGTTGCTGACACGGATTTATTGCTCCTGAATGTATAAGAAACTATTAAGATATCCCTTAATATAAAATTTCCCTAAAAACATCAGATCCTATGAGTTTCAGTCGTGACTCCGTAGCGTTAAGATGTTCGAGTTGCAGTAATATAAAATTGAGATAAATCAAACATCAGATGTATACCTCCATAATTTCACTCTTACGCACTATTTTCAGTTGCTCGCTTCTCGCTTCACCGGGCGGATAGGATTTGAACACAAATGTTACGATTTGATGGCCAAAGTTCGCTTCGAACCTGTGAAAACAAAAAAGAGATCAAAGAAATGGTAATTTTTTTATATTTTCCGATACGGGTGCAAAGAGGTTAATCGCAAGGCTGTAACCCAATAACAACCAATTGCTACGAGGGTCACACTGAAAGTTTCCAGAATAAATATATAAAAAAATACAATGAATGGCCAAAAATCTATTTGTTTCTCCAAATATTATCCGCGAGCGTTAATACACTTTTTACAAGCTTTTATTTACCTTGCAATGTTTGTTATTATGTTAGTTTGTTTAGGTCCAATTTTGCAAGCTGAATTAGAACAACTTCTTCTTATCCTATGAAGTTGAAATTTTATATGTTGGTTCTCAGTTCTGATGACAATCATAATCATAATCATAAGTTTTTTATTCAAAATAGTACAAAATCGTAACTTTTTGACGTCAATAATGCATATGACGTCAATCATACATAAATGATATAAAAATTAAATTATTGTGACATTATAACAAATTATTGTGACATATAACGTGATATAAATCATCGAGGTAACCATTTTATTTTCAAGGGTCTTTGTCGTCTAGATAATCATTTATTTTATAGTAGCCCTTTGAGTACAGTTTCTTCTTAATAAATGACTTAAATTGTATCACTGATATATTTTGCATGTTTTCTGGGACTTTATTGTAGAAGCGTATACATTGCCCTTTGAATGATTTTGTGGTTTTAGAGAGTCGACTTTTATGGTTAGCAAGTTTATTTTTATTTCTAGTATTGACACCATGCCTATCAGAGTTTTTTAAAAACAGTTCTTTATTTTTATGCACATACATTAAGTTTTCACAGATGACAATGAGATGCAAGTATCATGCAATGATTTTCTATGGTGAGCATGACCTGATTTTACACCCAGGATCAGCTCCCGACAAGGGTACTCTTCCACGGTCAACAGCAGACACACAATTTTGTATACGCATTCAATTATGATAGCCCGTTCTAAATTTCACCATGACATGGCTGCTGTACCCGGGGTTGGCTCCCGACGAGGGGACTCCTCAAAGGTCAACAGCACAGAAACGAAATTTTGTATACGCATTCAATTATGATAGCCCGTTCTAAGTTTCACCGCGATAGGGCTGCTGCACCTAGGGTTGGCTTCCAACGAGGGGACTCCTCAACGGTCAACAGACCTAACACAAAATTCTGTATAGCATTCAATTATGACAACCCATTCTAAGTTTCACTATGGCATAAGTTTCACTATGACAATTATGACATCCAGGGTTGGCTCGGGACAGAGCATTTTTAATAAAACCTTGCATTTTATGCATATTAACTTATTCATACCTATTATAGAGACTACGTCACATGTTATGTTGCTCCCGGGGTGCGATGGAGGTCTACCTCCCCGTGTGCACGTTTTATCTCACTCTGGCCCAGACTATTCCTAAACGTCTAGGATGGGAAAGTAGTGAGTGGGCGTGCCGGTGCACCCTGGAAACTCCGGTCAGCTACAACAGGGAGAGATCCCTGAAGTTGATGACTTGGAGGCCAAAAGACCTCCACCCCAAGCTAAGGTGTTACCCGTACCGTGCCGACGGCTGCGTGGCTGAGGGAGAGCTCAGTCTCTAACGGTGGCTTTCCGAAACCGGGGCGAATCGGGAAGTAGAAATGCCCTTTGACCGATAACAGGCTCTGTCGGTTTTTGACGACCCTTTCCTGACTACTCGTGGGAACAAATATGGACTCTAAAGAAAATAAAAATTCCCCTCTAAACTTCGACCAGGACGGTACCGTCCGGGAAGGAAACAGTTTGGAGCCAAGGAGCACGACTCAAGCCGACTCTTTGCCCGAAAAAATCTCAGCTGTCGCAGGGACAAACAGGCTCTGTCGGTTTTTGACGACCCTTTCCTGACTACTCGTGGGAACAAATATGGACTCTAAAGAAAATAAAAATTCCCCTCTAAACTTCGACCAGGACGGTACCGTCCGGGAAGGAAACAGTTTGGAGCCAAGGAGCACGACTCAAGCCGACTCTTTGCCCGAAAAAATCTCAGCTGTCGCAGGGACAAGCAAAGGTGCAGACAGAATAGGAAACGACTCTGCTATGCCCAAAGAAAAGGACCAAGACAATGAGACACACGAGAAGCACAGGACAAAGTTGTCCGGTGCTGCTCGAAAACGTTTCAGGATGCTGAGGGCAGCAAACGTAAGTGCTAGAGAAGCCTCGGTAGCATGCCTCAGGCCCTGGAAAGATATTAAGAGCCTGACCCATCAGAGCACTCCCATATCTGATGACCAAAGGGCGTCCAAACGCACAAGGTCGGAGGAGTCGCCAAGGTAAAACTCAAAAAAGGCTCCTAAGATATACCCAGAAGAAGGCATCAAGCCAAACTTCAGGGAGGTGGTGGGTTCTTCACGTGTGGGAATAAAAAATGAAAGCCCGATGGAAGAAAACCAAATGCATTTGGTGCACCGCTCGCTACTGACCCTGATTAAAAACATCACTGTCAGAGGCTCGGGCCCAAAATTTCTGGGTTTCACTCACAGGCCTGGCTGGGTACTGATCACATGTGAAAATCAGAAGAGCCAGGATTGGCTTGTGGGAGTAATCCCAAACCTCAAACCATGGCCCGAGGCAAAGCTGTCTATCATGACGGAAAGCGAAATGCCCAAGCCACTAGTTTGCACAACGTTCTTCCCCAGCAGCGAGGCGGCGAACATAAAGGACGCCCTAAGTCTGCTGACAAACCAGAACGAAGGCATATTTCCAGAATACTGGAAAATACTTAACAGCAGGGAGGAAAAGAATGGACACCACGTGACCTTCTCAATTGACGAGCCCTCTTTGGAGACCCTTCGGAAAACCGACTACAGGGCCACCCTTGGTTTTGGAAAGATTTCTTTGAAAATCAGGGGTGAGCCCACGAATCCCCCAGGAAACAGGGCTATCCCGTCCTACTCCAACAAAGGCAGACAAACGCCTGCTCCCATACAGCGAAAGAAAGAGCCGGCAAATCGGCCTTCTCCTGCTGACGAGAGTACAGGAGCGCCTAAAAAGGGGGAAAAACCCGGGAATGAGCAAGGCACATCCCAATCCAAACATGGACGGTCTCGTCCTCCATTGGAGAGGGAAAAGCCTGCGACAGAGCCCACAACCCCTATGGATCACTGATGGCGAACATAGGCAACTCTACGAGGATTCTCCAGATCAACCTCCACCACGCCATTGCCGCCAGCGCAGTGACGGAGTGTTGCTTCACCAAAGGAGAAATCGACATCGCCCTCGTTCAAGAACCCTGGGTAAATAACTTAACTATCCAGGGCTTAAACGCTGCGGGTAGAATCCTCTCGTACCCGGGAGGGAAAAAACCCAGAGCATGCATAGTGTTCAAGAAAAACATTAACTTCCTGCCTGTTACAGAGCTATGTACTAATGACCTGTCAGCAGCGTATATAAATCTCAAAGGATAGAATGGATCCAGAGTCATCTTATGCTCAGCCTATCTATCTAGAGAGAAACAAAATCCAACCGAAGAGCTGGCAAACCTGGTGGAGTACGCCCGTACCCAAAAGGCTGAGTTACTGGTTGGATGTGATGCAAACGCACACCACACCGCGTGGGGGAGCTCAGACATCAACAATAGAGGTGAGTTACTTAATGATTTTATCACAACCAACTGCCTATGCCTATTAAACAAAGGCTGCATGCCGACCTTTGTGACAAGTGCAAGACAGGAAGTTTTAGACATTACTTTTGCCTCTAAAAATCTAGCCAGACACATAAAAAACTGGCATGTCAGGGATGACACTTCAATGTCTGATCACAGACAAATAACCTTTAAACTACTAAACACCGTAGACTGTCAAACCACAACTTTCAGGAATCCTAAAGCCACCGACTGGGGCGCTTACCATACCACACTAAGGCTTAACCTTGAAACAATACAAAAAAAAATAAAAACACGCGAGAGTCTAGAATTGGCCGTGGCGGATACCACAAAAGGAAACGCCTATGAGGAAAGCTGCCCACTCAAGACAAAGACCTCCAAAAGAAAAGTTCCATGGTGGAACCCGAAGTTGGACAAACTACGGAAGGAAACCCGGAAACTATTTAATAAGGCTAAACAAACTCTCAACTGGGAGGAATACAAAAAAGTTAACCGAGTACAACAAAGAAATTAGGAGAGCCAAAAGAGCAACATGGAAAAGCTTCTGCGAGGACATAGTGGAAACGCCTCAAGGAGCCAGAGTACATAGACTGCTCGCAAAGGACAAACCTAACCAAATTGGTCTTCTGAAAAAACCAAACGGAACCTTTACAACAAATGAAAAGGAAACTTTGGAGGAACTAATATCGACCCACTTCCCAGGTGCTGTGACAACTAGCAACGCCGCCACTGCTCCATACAGACCTCGAAACGAGGACTGGAGTAGGGCTTCTAGAATCATAAGGCCCGATCAAGTTAAATGGGCCGTAAAATCCTTTAAACCTTACAAATCATGCGGGGACGACGGAATTATGCCCGTGCTTTTGCAACAGGGTATCGACATTCTAACCCCATATCTGGTTAAAATCTTCAGAGCAAGCTATGCCTGGGGACATATACCAGAAGAATGGACCAAGGTCAAAGTGCTATTCATACCCAAGGCTGGCAGGAAGGACTACGCACTGTCAAAGTCCTTCAGGCCAATTAGCCTAACATCCTTTCTACTGAAAGCGATGGAAAAGATACTAGATAGCTATATCAGGGAAAAAATCCTAACGGTCAACCCTATCAGCTGCAACCAACACGCCTACCGCAGAGGCAAATCCTAGGAAACCGCTCTGCTCTACCTAGTAGACAGAGTGGAAAAGGCGTTGGAAGACAAATAAATCGCAGTATGCGCATTTTTAGACATTGAGGGCGCCTTCGACAAAACCCCAATTAAATCACTGGTGAAAGGGCTAGAGTCAAAACAAGTTGACAACACCACAACCAGATGGGTGAAAGCGATGCTCTCAAACCGCACGGCCAAGGTAGCTCTTCACGGAACAAACCTTGAAGTCACCACTACAAGAGGCTGCCCGCAGGGAGGCGTACTCTCGCCCCTACTATGGACTCTTGCAATAGATCAACTCCTGCATAGGATGGCAGAGGCCAGGATAGACACACAGGGCTATGCTGATGACCTAGTAGTCATTGTCCGGGGCTTCTGCCAAAACACGATCTCACACATAATGCAAAAAGCATTAACAATCGTTAGCAATTGGTGCAGAGAGAACGAATTATCGGTCAACGCCGATAAAACCGTCCTCGTGCCATTTACCAACAAACGTCAACTAGGTGGACTAAAAATGCCAATCTTTAACCACAGGCAGATTCCTTTCTCCAAGGAAGTAAAGTATCTGGGAGTCACGCTCGACCAAAGACTCACCTGGAACAGCCACCTAGATAAAACAATTCAAAAAGCTAAAAGTGCTTTGGGTATAAGCAGAAGACTGGCGGGGAAAAACTGGGGCCTTAACCCCAAGATCTCCCACTGGCTATACACTGCCATTGTGAGGCCGATAATCTCGTACGCCTCGGTGGTATGGTGCAACAAAGCCAACCAGAAAACTGTGATTACCAAACTAAACAATATCCAAAGAACGGCGTGCCTCATGACAACTGGCGCAATGTCCTCCACTCCTGGAGCAGCTCTAGATGCACTGCTGAACTTACCGCCCCTACACATTCATTTGCAACAGGTGGCGAAAGCCAGCATGTACAGGCTATCTGCCCGAGAGAAGGTAAACTGGATCTCACAAGCACTAAGTTCAGTTCTTGACTCAGTCAGTGAAAATCCAACCCTCAACATGGTATCAGACACCATGCTCCCACTCCTAAACTTTGGAAAACTTTTTACAGTGGAACTGCCGCCCAGAGACGACTGGCTAAAAAGCCAACTGCAATAGGAGGCCGGTAGCCTTAAATGGTATACTGATGGGTCCAAATCGGGACTTGACGTAGGCTGTGGTATATATGGAGAGCGACCAAACTTCGAAAGAAGTGTAAACTTGGGAAAATACGCCTCCATATTCCAAGCGGAGGTTTACGCCATTATTGAATGTGCGGATATCAACCTCCAAAAGGACTACGCCAACCACCGTATCTATATCCACTCGGATAGCAAAGCAGCTCTCATGGCACTAGCCTCGAATACCATTAATTCAAAGCTAGTGCAAAACTGCATATCACTACTGAATTCCCTGGGCGAAAAGAACAGGGTAATACTAAGATGGGTTCCCGGCCATGCAGGAATCGAGGGAAATGAAAAAGCCGACGAACTTGCTAGGACGGGAGCAAAGGGAACGTTATACGGCCCTGAACCTTGCTGTGGCGTACCAAAAAGCCTTGCAAACCTAATGCTCAAACAAATGTGTTTAGAACAATCCGTCAACCACTGGAACAACACGCCAGGGTTGAATCATTCCAAAGCGCTTATTAAGCATTTATTCTAATATGTGGTGACCTCTTCTGGCGATGAAAATCATTGACTGCATAAATGGTTCTCAATTTTTGGGAACAAGAAGAAGTCACAAGGTGCCAAGTCGGGTCCGTATAAAGAATGGCTAATAAGTTCATTGTTTATAGCCCTCAAAAATTCGGTGGTTTCTCTAGCCCTGTGAGAGCTGGCATTGTCATAGTGTAAGATGATGATGCGTTTACGATTGCTTTTACAGAGTTCGTCGATAACTTCCAGCAAGCAAATGATCTGCAGGTTATTATGATTCCCCAAAGCAACAGTAGCCCAGTGGCCAGTTTTCCTAAAATAAATTAAAAGTAGAAAAAGAATTTTTAAAAACAAGCTCTACTTTCCATCAGGGAGTGGCTATCTCCCGGCTCCATTTCAGACCCTCATCATCATGTGTAATGGAATGTACTTATGACAACAAAACAAACGAGCCCAAACCCGACTATCTTAGCACTTTCCATCAGGGAGTTCCAGTGGCAATCTTCCGGCTCCATCTTTAGACCCTCGTCAACATGTGTAATGAAAAGTGCTCATGATAACAAAATATACTTGCCTAAATTCGACTATCCTACCATTTGCCATAAGGGAGTTCCAGTCCCTACATCCCAGCTCCATCATCAAATACGATGGTACCATAATACTGCATTGTCACCGAATTTACATAAGTATGCCATATTTCAGCTCAATTGGATATCAGCAAGTGGTTGAAAAATGGTTTGCAAATGTTGAAACGGACAACTTACATACGAACATTGCGAACATTACATGCAAACATTACATACGAACTTACATACGAACATTACGAACATATAAAGCTTGTAAAAAGAAACAATCATCCTCTTTGTGGCCTTTTTTCACGAGCCTCACTTTGGTTGAGTTCTGCTTATCTCGAAAGACCCAAATGGTCGATTACTGCTTTGTTTAGGGATTGTAGCTGTACATCCATGTTTCGTCACCTGTTACCATGCTGCTCACCAAATTTGACACCCCTTATCTGGTAAACATGACATTGCACTAAGTGACGTGTCCCATTTCTTAAGCATTAGTCAAATTGAGTGGGGTCCATCGCGAGCACAGCATTTTTACACTTAACCACTGGAAAGCCAAACCACCGATCAGTGGTTTTCCTGTTGTGACAATTGGCAGGCATCTCCATATTTAAGCAATTATGCAATTAAATGTGGTAAAAGTAGCCTTTATTGAATGAGCCACCGTTAAACATTAGTATGCGTGCACTAACACCCCCTATAAACAAATTTTCGAGGGCCGAAAACATGCCGTCTAGAGCATGGTTCTTCAACACGCGGCCCGCGGTGGCGTTCTTAGCGGCCCGCTTGCACCCGAGCCCACCTGCAGTTTTACTACTACGGCGGGTTGCGACGGACACACTATTTCGTTCGCTCGCTCAGTGTGTTAACCCTTCAGGCATTGGCCCCTCAGCCGATTAACAAGTTGATGTCCCAAAAAATGTTAGTAAAAATTAGTAAAAACAAATTATTATTAAAAAAAAAAGAACTTTAATTACTGCCAAACCACTGTACCCATAATTAAAATAAAACATTAACATAATAAAACATAATAAAATAAAACAAATTAAATTCAAATAAAATTAAAACGGGGCCGTCTCGCTGAATCGTGTTGTGGCCGATATCGGCCAATTGGGGCTCTAGGGTTTAATGAGAGTTGAATAGAAAACACGTTGCAACCTTCAACCAAGACCAGTTTGAGAATTGCAACGACCACTATAGGGGCAGATATTGATAAAATAGTTAACACTAAACAATGTCAAACATATCATTGATTGAATTTTATTAAAATATTTTTTTGTTCGTAAAATTGTATAATAAATAATTTCAACGATTATTGTTCTTCAATTACTTAACCCTTGGAGTAAATGGGTATTTTCATGGATGCATCTGTCTCTTTTGCAGGATTTTCGGCGACATCGACTTAAAGTACTATAACTACGAAACTACTACACCAATCATAAAAAGAACAACTGCACAATGATTGCATTGAAATTTCGAATATAGAATATTGAAATATCATTTTGTAAAACAATTAGATAATTATGAATAAATATGAGAACGTCAAAGAAGTGAAAAAAACGCGGAACCAGATCTGGTCGTATCATATTCAACGGATAATTGTTTCAGAACCAGATTTGGTCGTATCATACTCAAGGGGTTAAGTTTATATTGGAATATTTTGTGTGTTGCGGCCCGCCGAACCAAAATCAAAGTACTGTCGGCCCTTGACCTCCAAAAGGTTGAAGACCCTGGTCTAGAGTTTCAATCCCATGGATGGCTTTCTAAGGGTTAATGTTTGTGTAGGATTGATTGTACCTGACTCATGCCTATGCCTAAGAATGCCCAAATGTCATGGTAGGTCACATGCCTGTCTGTTTCGATCATACGGCGCACAGCGCCAATGTTTTTATTGTTGGCCTCAACTAAAATTATCAAAAAACGCAATTTCCGCATCTCAAATTCTATGGTTTCAGTCTTTAGTTCGGAGCCCACCGCTCACCCCCCAGAAGTATACTAATAATAATAATATTATCGTGGGTGAATTCCATTGCAGCTCCGTTTGAATCTACATATACTATACAGTTAGATGAAACAAACTTTATTCTACATCCAAAAAGTTTTATTTATAAATGTTATAAAAAAAAATGTTTATGTAAGTGGCCAGTTTTGGAAACTTTCAGTGTTACCTATATGAGGACCGCTAAAAGTTAATAATAATCTATGTACAAAAAGTTGGTATGCAAGGAATCTTACTCGGGTCCAATGTTGACTCGCGGCGGCCGTCCGGCAGCATTTTGTACTACTAGAAATAACTTTGTCACCAGTTCTATTATGTGACAGGTCTGGAAGGCGAAATCGCCTTTGCTCTTCGTTTGATCGCTCTGAAACAATTAAGCGAGATTTAAATAATACGATTATCGCAGATTATTTTATTAAATCGAGCGCAGATTAGAAACCGACCCCAAACAGACAACCGGTGGCGTCGACCCCGTCGCGAGATGACTGCGATGCTAAATCGCACGATTCGTCGTCTAGCGAAGTGCACTGTTGGAAAAATAACAATTATATATTTGTCTTCGCGATTAATATATTCGATAGGGTGAGGGCGTAAGGAGAGCAGCGTAAGGATGCGAGAAGGGCTTAAGGAAGAGCGAGAGCTTTAGGAGACTACAGCGAGGGCGTAAGAAGATCAGCGTAAGAGAGCAAGGAGAGTAGCGCGAGCGCGTAAGAGCGCACGGGTAGTAGCGTAACGGCGTAACGAGCGGGAAGCGAGGGCGCAAGGAGAACGGCACGAGGGAGCGAGAAGAGTAGATAAAGTCGCAAAAATAGCAGCTTTAAGAATAAAGCGAGAAGGACAGCCGAAGGCGTAAGAAGAGAAGCGCGAGGACGTAAGCGGAAGGGAAAAAGGTCGCAGGGCAAGAACCGCTACAGTAGGAGGAGAGAAAGGTAAGAAAGGTAAGGGAAAGAGGCCGGGGCGGGGGGGGCACTGACCGCGCGGACGTGCACGACGGCCAGGTCGTCGCGGAAGGGCGAGAGCGAGAGGGCGTAGACGCGCTGCGCCGGCACGCGCGCCTTGACGCGCAGCGAGCGCGCGTCCAGCAGCAGCAGCGCGCTCGTGGACACCACCACCAGCCCGGGCGCCAGCCGGCCCGAGGAGCGCGCCACCTTGTTCACCATGTCCGCGAACACCACGTACTGGTCGGCCCGCGCCGCCGCGCAGCGCCGCCAGCCGCCCGCCGCGCGCAGACGCACGTAGTCCCCCACGAACGGGTGCGACACGCTGCAAACCAAACGCCCCAAGCTTCAATGCGCGCCTCTCGGCTTTACTTCGTCGCCTCGCTCTCCTCTCCGAGAGGGAGGGATGCCGTTCGTCTCGCTCTATACGCGAAGAGCTTCGGACGCGCGGTGCGATGCGGCACCGCTCGTTCGACGCTTTTCTGTCATTTTTTAATATTTTGCCACCGGCAAACGGCGGGAAGGCAAAAATGTCCCATGTACCCCCGGCTCGTCCGTCGCGGACCGCCGAACGATTCGTAAACCCCCTCGTTTTCAGATCGCCCCGCTCTAATGTAAAAAAAACCATTAAATAGTTTCTTCCCCTCCCCGATTTGTCGGCTAAACTTTCGTCGCTTTAGAATATGCAAAATTGCAACTGCAATTTTACGGCACCGTCGAACCGCACGAGAGTTGAGAAAACACATTCAAAGTTATCGGTCTCCCGTCCCTACTTTTCTAATCGGGTCCTCCATCGTATATCCCCTTATTTCAAATCAATCGTCAAATCTACGCAGATGAGGAAAGAGCTATTCGCGAACCCTAAGGGCTCCATAAAAAAGCACTCATCGTCGGCTAGACTCCCTCCTCGCCCGATGGTAAGCGATAATCTTTATTTACGCTTCTCAATTTGATCATTATTACACTATTAGAGGGCCTATAGATGGGCAGCTTGGAGCAGTCGAGGTCGACCACTTCGAGCTGTCTTCTTGACGAACTTCTCGGACCATCCGAGGTTGTTACGGTTGGCTACAACCGCAACGCGACTGCTCTCGTGCAGCTGACCTTGCCCGATTGAAGCTGTCCGTCTATGGAGGCCCTTACACTCTCGATTGGCTCGATTCCACTTTTGCCAGTGGATTCTTATCTGACCGATAGAGCACTCCAAAAGATCAGCACTCGAGTAAGTTTCATTAAAACAGAAAAACCCTACAAACCCTACAATTGCAAAAGCATAACTGAAAACAGTCAAACAAAAATAAAATACCATGCATAATAATCAGAAATGAGTTTGTAATTAACCCTTGGAGTAAATGGGTATTTTCATGGATGCATCTGTCTCTTTTGCAGGATTTTCGGCGACATCGACCTTAAAGTACTATAACTACGAAACTACTACACCAAGCATAAAAAGAACAACTGCACAATGATTGCATTGAAATATCGAATATAGAATATTGAAATATCATTTTGTAAAACAATTAGATAATTATGAATAAATATGAGAACGTCAAAGAAGTGAAAAAAACGCGCGACCAGATTTGGTCGACTCGTACTCAACGGATAATTGTTTCGCGACCAGATTTGGTTGACTCATACTCAACGGGTTAAATAGATCTGTTTCCTCAATGGTTAAAATAAAAATACAAGAATACAATACCTGCGAGGGTAATTCTGCTTCCGATCTTTAAATATAATACTTGCTGTCACCTTTTCCCTCATTCGATTTCGAGCCGTCTGATCGAATTGAAGTCTGTATTTATAGCACTGACAAAAAAGAAAGAAACATGATATAGGTACTTTAAATTAAATGAGACATATAAACGTTCTGGTTTCTTAATTCTTAATAACTGTGACTGTATGGGACTTGAGTGAAAATACAAAGCATGTCCAGAAAGTAAGTGTACTAGGGCTCCCACGAGCAGAGGGATTTTATTTTTGTTATGTTGGTCCCACTGCCGAGGAGCTAACTCCTCCCCCTTCCAGCAAAACCAGAGGGTCAGTACGTTCAGAACTGTCGATGTGAGACAATGCCACATCTTGCGTAAACAATGCCACTGTTTCCTTCACCACGTGTGAAATTCAAAGCATCATCGGTTATCTTGTTGTGATGGGAAAATCGCCAACCAAAGTTTTTGTTAAGAGATTAAAACGGTTTATGGTGAATCGTAAACAAAGACAATCCTCCTAAAGGCGTTACACCTCATCACCCTCAGCAAAAAAAACCAAACCACAATTCCAGCCAAAAAAATCACGGCATCCGTGTTTTGGGACCACAATGGCATTATTTTGATTGATTTCTTAACTCAGGGTGAAACCATAATTGCTGTACAGTATTGCAAGACTCTAAAAAAACTATGGAGGGTGATTCAAAACAAAAGGAGGGAAATGCTGCAGAAGGGAGTTTGCCTTGTGCACGACGCCAGATCCCACACGGCCAACGTCACGAAGCAACTTCTTGACTCGTTTGAATGCGACGTTTTGAACCACCCCCGCATTCCCGCCGACCTGGTGCCACCAGATTATCATCTCTTTACCTCCCTGAAGATGCACACGGGTGGAAAAATATTTTTAACCGACCAGGAAGTGATAGAGTAGGTGAAGAAGTGGCTGAAAAAAGTGGCGGGAGAGTAAGACATCAATGAACTGATCCTGACCCTCGCCTCGCTACATGCAACGGGAGGGGGGATAGTGAATAGGTGAAAAAATACTTGGCATATAAAAAATACATAGTTCTGTAAAAATAAAAACCAATTGAATTTTTTGTAGCTTACAAAACTACAGTTCACTTACTTTCTGGGCATCAGTGTTGGGTCTGTCGACTAAATTTTTCAATCGACTAATCCTAATCAATCATGATTGATTTAGTCACGACTAATTTAGTCATCGCTAAAGTTAACCGCGATTAAACTACTCATGACTAAATCAATTAGTCGTAAATCGTCAATCATGACTACTTTGATCTTTATATGCCACCAGAAATTCTTCCTATATTATGTATACTTATTGGCTGACTGGCTGATTCTCACCGGTTTCGCCGACCGGTCGACCGACCGACCGACCGAACAACCGACCGACTGACTGACCAGTCTACCGACCGACTGAACAACCGATTGATCGACCACCGACCGGTTGACCTACCGACCCACCGACCGGCCGACCGACCGGCAGGCCGACCGACTGGCCGAACGACCGCCAGACAGGCCGACTGAACAACCGAACGACCAATGAAAAACTTCATCGGTCATCGAGAATATCAATCGTCATTTTTTAATCATTATTACGATTGAAACTAATCAATCGTTAGTCACGATTGACGATTAAACAAATCAATCGTTAGTCGTTAATCACGATTAACGTATTCAATCGTTAGTCTGGCTAAACACTGCTGGACATGCCTTCCATTAAACTGCAATGATAGTTACCCGCCAGCGGTGATGAATGTGTCTGAGTAGGGTGTGCGTGTGCGCCAAACTAGGCGAGATGGGTGAAGGCGGCCAGAAAGGGTGGCAAGGCGACACGTGTCCCGGTGGTAAGCGGTTCCATAAACAGCACAAGTACCGACGACGCTAAAACAGAACCTTGTATTATACCCCCGAAAAAATCTAATATCAATCTGCAATATTTTTTAAATAACGAAGTGAAAATTGAAATTGTTGACTACAGATGTTTTTAAAATTCATATGTTTTCAGATTTATATTATTATTTTCATATTATCATTATTATTATTATACAATCTGTCCCTCACTCAACTGATCAGACGAAAATCACAGATGCTGCAGTTTACTTAATAATTGAAAAACCCACTTTAAACGGGTCTTTTTTTTATAAATTTTTAGGAAAAAATATTTAATATTAAAGTTAATTACTGTTTAAGAAGTTAGCCCACAACTTTCAAAAAGGGTAAAATAAATATTAATAAAATTTTAAAACGAAGAACTGTCCCTTTAATAAAAAGTTACAAAAGATGTATACATGGATTTGTTTCCCCAAAACAAATTAATTAATGACTGAAAAATGCATAAAATTTATTAAAAAAAAGTAAGTCCTATGAAAATATGACTTTTTTATAGTTTTGAACACAATAGTTTACCAATATTTAAAAAAAATGCTTCCTAGCTTTTGAAATAGCTTCGAATTCACAAGCATTTAAACCACAAGGACAAGGACACAAGACTTGCTTGTTCCGCATGTTATGCGAAAGCCGTTCCTCATAGGGTACATAGTGCCTATGGTACTAGTAGTTTGCTGTACCCTAAAGGGTACACGGCATAGTAGAAGTTAAGGGAAGTTTCTTCTACTATTCGACTAGGTGCGACAATCGCCAATAGAGTAAAACAGAGTAAAAAATGCTTGATGCACTTAATGGTATGTCTTACAAATCAGATCAATCAATCTAAGGACATCCCCATTTACGGCATTTGTAGTTTTATTGAGTGGTTTTTAACACGCTGGCTGTGATGCCATTTTTGATGGACTTTCATCCAGTGCATATGAGGTCGTTCAGGGCATGGTTGAAATCCTTTACAGTGCGTATGAGACCTATTCGGTCTCACAAAATAGGTTTTTAATTGCGCCGTTGGGATAACTTCGTAAGGGAAGCAATATTATATATTCGTCTCTGTTATATCCAAAGAAATGTGAACATAGTCGCACCCGTGAAAGAGCGCGATTTTGACTGCCGCATCTGCGAAAAGTCACTCATGCGGCTTTTTAGACCGCATAACGCAATGGACCGGACTGGAACCATGCAACGCACCAAAGAGCTGAGTGACCTTCAAGCTGTGAAAGACTTTGTCTATCTGGGCTCCATGATATGCAACGACGGAAACTGCGAAAAGGAGGTCTCACGCAGAAGCCAGATGGCAAGATCGGCCATGAGCAAGCTAGAAAGACTGTGGAAGAATCAGGGTATAAGCAAGCGGACTAAGGTCAGGCTGGTTCGAGCTCTGGTTTTCTCGATCTTTCTCTATGCATCGGAGACATGGACCCTGAAGGCTAGGATACGCACCAAAGTCGATGCACTGGAGATGTGGTGTTGGCGTAAAATGCTAGGAATCCCCAGCCGCACCAACAAATCTGTCCTGAAAGAACTCGGCATCCAAGTGAGGCTCTCCACCGTGGGCATGAGAAGGGTCCTGCAGTTCTTCGGTGGGTTCTCTGGGTTACCAGGAGAAACCCAGAGAATCTGGACAAAATGCTTTCCGGGGGTCAAGTGGAGGGAAGAAGAAGCAGAGGCAGATCACCGGCCAGATGGAACGACCTCATCAAAGAAGTTACAAAAGGGTCAATACAATCTGCAGCCCGCCATGCAGAAGACAGGTCGAAGTGGAGGAGCCTCGTAGGCAAACTGTCGTCTAGTGGCCACGATCCTCAGTAATGAGGGAAGAATGGAGAAGAAGAAACGCAATGGATGTGTTAATATAATTTAGTATGTCATGTTTTCTAATTTATTTGCTGCAAAAAAAACTATTACTATTATTATAATGTTATTTTATTCAAGTCGTCACTTACCATCCACTGAACGTAGTGTGTCTGAATCGTTTTGGCAGCCCATAGAGTACGTTGCTCCTTTTCAAGGCTGTTTGCATGCTTTCTCGCCTGATAAAATAAATAGAAGACCTAAGTACAACCTTGTCTGTAGCGGAAGAAAACTCACACAAAACAATATCTTCGTTGTGAGAGGTGAAGTACCTAACAGACAAAAAGTTACTTTTGAGATAAAGATGATTTTGTTTACATTCAAACAAAGCTTTATCAAGACCAGGCAATTAAACGGAGACGAGTTGTTTTTATTTTATTAAATATAAGAGGATGATGTGTCAATAACTGCTTAACCTACATCTTGCGGTGTCAACTACAACGGGCGAGCCCGTCACCACAGGACGTTTTAACGATTAGTCGTTCTATCGCCCTGCAGTGAACGTAGAGACTTTGGACAGTACATTCTACGTCCAGCTACGTCACAACCCGTGAGAGTCCAACGCCTTACCGCGAGTAAGCCAGGAGTAAACCCGGCGGGCTCGAGAACTCGCGCCCTCACTTCCAATTGTGACCAGATTTCTCCGGTCTCTCGATTGGTTCCGAGTTCGAGGTCGCTTGCGCGGTCCTCTCCCTTATGAAGCGGTGAAACGGAGTGCACCGAATCTTCGCGGACCAAGGCGTCCTTTGCTTAACCTACAGAGGATGTTTACTGTTGTTTCCTCCCGCTAAACACAGTATACCCCAGACAGTAGCTTCTCATGGAACAAAATTGAAATCAAAGCGACTACGTCACGAGTCGTAAGGGTTCGGATATGGTCGCCAGATGTTCCGCTACTCGGTCTCCGCATATATCCGAATGCTCGAAATAGTCGCCAGCCTTTACCTGCTCGTAATGTTAACCGTTCGTGTTCGTCGGGACGTACCCCTCTACCCACTTCCCTCGCACCCTCTTCCCGCATTGCCCTGTGTAGCTTGAGAGTAAAGCTACTGGTTGGTATTATTATTATTGTCCTCCTCATCATGATCCGGCGACGGCGACCTCCTGGCTGACAGGACTTCTTCGAAGACAAGTCCGGTTCGATGTTCAAAAACTAGAGGTCATCTGCGCGTGAATAGTTTACAGCCAGTAAGCGGTTGCGCTGGTGCAGACTCACTCTCTCGTCCCTGCAGTCCGTGCGCCAATGGAGCGGAGATCCGCCACGATTGGAGGAAAGAGGGAGGCAGTTTCTGGCCGCTGGTTTTTAGCCCTCAACCAGACGCTCTAGGCCGTCCACGATGCTGTGCTGTCCCGCCGCTTCCGCCAACATCCGTCGCTTATAAGCTGTCGAGTTGCCTTCTTCGTCGGGCCGGTCTTCGTACACTATGCAGGAGGTATCCGCAATCAGACCTATCCAACGAAGCGTGCAGGCCCCTCTCGGCCAGGTTTAGTCCACGAGCCGACTTGGTTTACAGCGGTGTGGCTGCTGCGGGTACAACAGCTACTTGGAGCCACTGGTGAGAGATTTGTAAAACGCCTGTGGATCAGTGTGGTTCTACACCCTCCGTAACGAGAGCCGGCTGAAATAACCTGAAAGGTGCTACCACTAGACGCTCTACTACACTGGTTGGTATACTGTGCGCTAGAACAGTGGTTTCAACCTTTTCTCGGTGACGGCATACTTTTAGTCGAGTTGTCACTCCGGCACGTCGGCGGGGTTTTTAACCCTTAGAAAGCTAGGTATGGCAATAAAACTCACGACGGCATGATTTCAACCCTTGAATATTTATTTGTAGGGGGTGTTAGTACATGCATACTAATATAGATTGGTGGCTTATTCAATGTAGGCGACTTTTACCGCATATTTGCATAATTACAAAAATACGGAGATCGACTGCTCGCGAATCGTCACAACAGGAAAACCACCGATCGGTGGTATTAGCATTCCAGCGGTTAAAAACTAACAAAAATGAACAATGTCAAATTGTCGCGTTACTATAAAATCCATCTTCCCGAAAGCTAATTTATGGTACATTTTTTTTAGTAAACAAATGGTATCTATAACCACAGTATAATAACACCCAGTAAGTTCACTCAAGAGCTACAAGGCAATGCGGGAATAGGGTGCGACGGAAGTGGGGTCAGGGGTGTCATGTCGCATCCTTAGGCCCATAGTTACGGCGCTGTGGGCTGTGATGCGCTGTGTTCGCAGTTTGTGTCCGCTTTTACTATTACTTTTTTGTGGAGATTTACGAGTCGACACCATATGGTAGCATAATATGGAATAAATCGGTAGCATAATAGCATCTGCGTCGCCGGGGCACCGTAAATGTGGCCGGGACGATGCTTCAAGAAGAAGTCGAGTAATCATATTACGATTTGTGGTAACCCTTAAGATTCCTGACATCACTTTCTTCGATTTCAATTTTGTTCTAAGAGACGTTACTGTCTGGTATACTGTGCTATAACTACAGTACCGTGCGAATTAATTGGAACAGAGTATTTTTCTTCAAAAAGTGCTTTATTGGAAATAATCATACAAAAACAGTACTGGTAGTTATAGATTGTTAGTTTTAATATAGAATGTGTCTTCCTTTTGGATAACGACTTTCACTCTTGTAGGCGTTGTTTATTTGCCTTTATAGCCAATGTTTATTTACGTTGAGAATTTACCAGGTTTTGACAGCTTCCTTTCAGTTCATCATCGTCGAACCAGATTTGAATTACTGCACGATAAGTTGAGCAATCTAATATTTTATTTGTTGTTTGAGGCTTTTCTAAGGTCTTTATGAGTCTTGTAAAATTGCGACCATTGCTGATCTATTGTGTTCGTCATCTGCTATAGTTCAGCGCTAAGCGTTGTGTCATTTAAGAACCGCAACAGGCTTTTGGCGGCAGATTGTTTTATATCCTCAGGTTTTACCTCCGCTATGACCACCCAAGTGGATGTATCTTTTACGCATCAGCGGGCCACAATCGCACCTTTTCTGCACCACAACAGCATCTTTTTTTGGAGATAGAGATGGAAATACATATTTTGAGCCCTCCTGAGGGCGATATGCACCAAGTTCGGTTAAGATATATATACATGTTTTTATTTGTTGTGTGGGGTTTTTCAAAGGTCTTTATGACCTTGTAACACTGCGACCATTGCTGATCTATTGTGTTCGCCACCTGCTATAGTTCTGCGCTAAACCTCGTGTCATTTAAGAACCGCAACAGGCTTTTGGCGCCAGATTGTTTTACCCCCTCAGGTTGGAGGTAATGACCACCTAAAGGGGTATATCTTTTATGCATCGGCGGGCCACACTCGCACATGAGGTGCAGGGGAGTTTCCTCTACCTCTTGGCAGAACTTACACATTTTCGTGTCCCGGAGCTTAAGGTTGTACATGTGTTTGTTCAGGCCACAATGCCCCGTGAGCGCCCTCACCAGTATGCGTAGATTGTTCCTATTTAGCGATAAGGCCTCACGGGCCGTCTTAGGGTCTTAAACCTTAATTAGCGCTTTTGAATGATTCAAACCTGGCGTGTTATTCCAGTGGTTGACGGATTGTTCTAAACATATTTTTTTGGGCATTAGGTTTGCAAGGCTGTTTGGTACGCCACAGCAAGGTTCAAGGCCGTATAATGTTTCCTTTGCTCCCATCTTAGCGAGTTTGTCGGCTTTTTCATTTCCCTCGATTCCTGCATGACCTGGAACCCATCTTAGAATTACCCTGTTCTTTTCGCCTAGGGAATTCAGTAGTGATACGCAGTTTTGCACCAGCTTTGAATTGATGGTATTCGAGGCTAGTGCCATAAGAGCTGCCTTGCTATCCGAGTGGATACAGATACGGTGGTTGGCGTAGTTCTTATGGAGGTTGATATCCGCTATCTAATAACAAATATAGTCAATGACAGTAGTTATTTGAATACTTTCTACTTTTGTTACCTATGTTAGAAAATATTGCCTAGTTGTAGTTGGGGTTTTCAAGAAAAAAATATAGGTATTTCAGTATTTTCAACCTATTTTTGCAAAAAATGACAGTTAGGTACTTCTCTCTCTACAATAATGATATGCACTAATAATGTCTAGACTAATAAAATTTATTAATAGACAGGTTCGGTGTCTAGAACTGGACTTGAGAAAATCACTAGGATCACATAACAGTCTTTCAAGCGGAAACAACGAGAATCATTACGGTATTACAGAAGTGGGTAAAGTTATATGAAGGAAGATACGACTGCTGAACCAAAGTTACTAGAATAAATCTTCCAAAAGAGTGATCTGGCATGGGTGGAAGGACATAGTGAATAATAGGAAAATGAAGAAGATGAGATATTGCTTAGGTGAACAGCAACCAGGATAAAATGTTGTGAAGACGCTAATTTAATTAAAAAACCACACGCATAAGAAAACTTACAAGCTACAAAAACTAAACAGGAATGAGCTATGCACACTTACAAGACTCCTCATAGGCAGTGGCGTGCATTGAGTTTTGAGTTAAGGTCCATGTACGCCAGGCCAAATTTTCGCCCAAAGTTTATTAGATAGTGGGAGCCCTCTTAAGAGCGCGCACATGCGCCTTTTACACATTGGATGACGGACATCAAAATGGAAAAAATCCATTTTCATTAACTTTAAATGAATTTATAACAATGTTACCTTCAAAGTAAGTCTCACAGTAATTTCCAATTTAAGTTCACGAAAGAAACGCAATCGAGCCCAATCGAGTTTACAACTTAACAGGTTCATCCAAAAACTGGTTTGGTAGTTTAAAAACTTATAAACAGTCATCTTGAGGCGACTGGATAGAATGTAGTATATGTAGAGTGGTGTTATAAGAAATGCAGCACAAAAAGAACATCTACTTTACCTACTCTTTAATAAAAGAAACATTTTGTTTCCACGATAGATAGAAACTACCCATAAATCTCCAGCACCTAAAATTAGTTGTTGTAAAGAGTATACAATTCACTAAAAACCCCCTTTCTGAAAGGATACGATAAGCCTCGGTCTACCATTATTAATGTATGCATAAAAGTCCATGTTGCTGATGCATAAAACAATGCTGATGCATATAAAAGTCCATGTTACATAATGCTAATTTTATAATGATTATTTTGTTGATCGTATCATCGGTGATGACCGCTTTATCAAAGGGATTGAAATGCCGCCGATCAGCAGCATGCTGCATCAAACCTGTTAACTTCAAACTTAATGCACGCCACTAAATCTAGGCAAATAGTGATGGGTATCTCTGTAATGGGTCATTGCCGACTCAATATGAACACCACCTCTAAATTTTAGGAATAGTAAAGAAGGCAACCTGCTGGAGGTGTAAAATGGGGGAGAGAAGACAGCAGAGGATATCACCGGCGTCAATCATAAGGAACTAAAGAATCATGGTAATTACATGGCACCTTTGTGGATACAGCATGAGGTAGTTTCAGACCTTTTTGTGCGAGATACATAGAAAGCATAAAATGGAAGATAAAGTGCTGATACCAAGCAACTGACAAACCGACCACAAAAACAAACAACAATAACAATACACACACTCACAAAAATAACTTTTGACCCGACGAGGATGATTTTAAATCCCTCCTGAACTTTAATCACTAGACAAACATTTAAAAATTTTATATTAAAATAGGGCGAACCTACCGCTAGGCGGCGAAGCAACGCTCGTCTTTCGGGCAGGTGATGCGTATGCTGAAGACGAAATAACAAAGCATAATGAAAATAAATTACTTAGGTGGGATAATAAGTACCTGGCCTAAACTACTTAAAAAATCGGTTGTGTCACCCCAAGACTTTCCCTGTAAGCAGACCCCCCCTGCATCAACCCTCAATCCCAAACCCCCCCTATCCTCCCACCAACCTTGCCTAACAACTCCCCTCCTTTTGTAGTATTTCTGTGGTATTAAAAAAGCATTTTTTAATATGATGTAGTATTTTCTTAAATACGGCAGTATTTACAATAAAAATGTATCGCTTGTATAAGAGATATTCAAAGCAAAATTTTACAATGTGGTTTCGGCCCCACGACGCATCTGTGTACAAAAATTCAATACTCTTACTGCAATATTTCGAGATTGAAGTATGAGTACCGAGCCCTCTGGTAGACCGATTTCAACTAGAATCTTTTCAACTCTTGCTATGACCGAATGATGCCTGCATGCCAAATTTCAGCTTAATCAAATGAAGCGTTTAGGCGCTATCGTGGAGGAATACACACAGATACACACCCTCACACACATACACATACACAGGCTCAAAGACAAACTTCAGTCTGGAAATGGTCCTAATAGAAAGAGAGAACGTCCTAAGAGAAACGCAATCAAGCCCAATAAGATTGCTGTAGATGAGTATTTTGCAGGCCTTGAGGAGACATTTTATAGAAAGCATAACTTATTTAGAGCGTAGATGGACTAAGTGCGTAGAGCTTAAAGGAGACTTCAGCAAAATATAAAAACAATGTTGTCACACTGAATTAAGTATTTTCTCACTAGGCCAGGTACTAATCATACCACCCTCATAAATGTGTATAAGCAAAAAAGGAATACGGCATAGGAGCAACTTTGGCTGACAAACTGTAAAATTTCTATATCAAAAACAATATAAGAGTTAGTAGTAGTAGTAGTAGTAAACGGAGTAGGGGGATTGTTTCCTGGATCTTCAAGATCTTTTGTAACTACCCACTTTGTGGTTGGGTCAGTGGTCTGCTAGTAGCCCGGTACTGCTTACCAGTCCATACAGATCACTGACCTTCAAGTTGGGCAGATCGCTGGGTTCATGAAAGGCTTGTCCCAGTAAACTGTCTTTTTGCGGCGAAGCCTGGGCAGCGACCAATGATGTGTATGCTATCTTTAGGTTCTTTGCCATATCTTTGGCAGTCCTTGCTCTCGGTCAAGCCAAGATTGAATAGATGTGCTCTAAGGGTTGTGTGTCCGGTGAGGAGACCGATAGTGGTCCTAAGGTTCTTCTTGCTCATAGTGGTTGCTTCATCATGGCTTTTGCCTGGCGACATCTTTAGCTCTGTTTCTAGGATGCGCAATGTTCCTGCTCCAAGCAGTCCCTGATGATCTTCTTACCTATAGCGAAGGGGACCCTAATAACTGGCTCCACCAGGCATTTCAGTGTGCCCAGTTTTGCCAGTCTGTCGGCCGTATTATATCTGTGATGTAGTCAGTTTATTATATAAATGCAATAGGTGGCACTAATAATTGAATGTTATTATTGCTATCATGGGTTTAACTATTGGCATTTTATAATCAATCTGTACTTTTTAAAAAACCATTCAATATCAATGTTATTATAGATGGCCAAATAAATTGCTATTAGTTACGCTGGGTAATGCTATCAGCGCAACCTGAATGGCGCCGGCGCAGAAGGGTTGCCAAAACATACTATGACCTTGAGCGATCCAATACCATATTTAATTAATGCTGTTAATAAGGTATATTATTTATGAAGTTTTTTAAATAAAGCTTTGCAATTAGCCATATTTTCAATGCTGCCTTTGAAAGATATCAGCTGTCAATGTTGTTATTACAATATAGGACACAACTTCATTTTTTACCCTGTAATTTTTCCAAGCAGTAGCTACGACCGTGGCAGCTTGATGCCTCCGCCGAATCCGAGTCGCCCTCCAGGCGCGTTGAACCACTATTACTAGCTCCCGCACTCTCGTCGACCGTAACGCTTCCAACTCAAAAACCTGTAAAAAAAAAAGAAATCCTGCAGGTAAAAGTGTATATTTTATCGAGCTATGTTATGTGAAAGCAGAGATATTTAACTCCTAACTAAGGCAAACTAGCTCAATGAAAATCCTCCTCAGATTTTATATGAAAATCAAATTCTCACTTTGCACAGTGTCGTATTTACGAAAGAGGCTTAGATGGACTAGAGTGTGCCATTAATAATAACAGTTAAAGTCCTATATTTATAAAAAAGACGAGTTCATTGCATTGCGGCAATATTTATTGCTGCTAGATCAACATGGGAGCTGTTCTTATCTCAAGTTGGCAAAAACGCAAACTCGCTCATATACCTGATAAGAAAAATCGGTTGTGTCACCCCTAGACTTTCCCGGCAAGATTTTCCAGAATCACAGTAACTGTCATAGGACTGTTGGAACATGTGTTATCTTAGTAAACAATATTGGAATTCATAACCATAAATAACATTTCATTTTATTCCGAGCAAAATTGAAACATTTGCGTAGTAGCGTAATGCCACCTAGCAGAAATCCAGTGAAAAAGCTTCGAAATGGTACGTCGGCGTCTAAGCAAAGACACGAACCGCAGCCGCGGTTCATAGGTAGTAGTTCGCAGTGACATAGGTACGCGGTAACAGATGGCACTGGCTGCCCGCATTTTTAAGCGAAGAAAATACAATTATAACAAATAATAAAAAGTGGATCGATTTCGACCACCATCTTCTCAACTCTTACCATGATCAAATGATGTTGACATGCCAAATTGCAGCTCAATCGGATAAAGCATTTAAACGCTATCGTGGAGGAATACAGACTCACAAACATATTTCAGTCTGCAAATGGTCTTAATCTTCTCAGTGGGAGTCAAAATGCATTATTATATCCGTCATTTTGAAAAAAAAAAATGCAAATTCACAATACTTTCCCTTCTGGGACAACAAAAATCATTTGTAAACATATCACCTGAGTTATTATTGAAAATATACAATATGGATTTTCCGACTTTCTCGAGAAGGTTTAACGAATTTTTACTAAGATACTTTGTTCTGAAGAAACTAGTGTATAAGGAAAGGCTGCATTTCTTAAAGCTGATAACATTAGAGGACCGGCAAAAACGCGGTGATATCATGGAAATATATAAAATACTCCATAATTTGTTCAGCAGTATCGATGCAGACTATATCTTCACTTACAACCAAAACGCTCTAATCCTAAACCCTAGGAAGTACTTCATCTGCAATCGTGCTATTGATCAATGGAATACCTTTCGGAAGACAGTGTGTGTGAAGCGTCGATAAGTTTAAAACTTTATTGTAATCGTATAAGTAATTAATTAATTAAATAAATGAGTAAGCGTAACTGAGACTAAAAATATTGCACTTCAGATATGGGCATATCGGCAATGTACTAAGAATGTACGGATAAAGAAATAATCATCTAATAATAACAATAATCTACAATAAGTTTGGTGCGATATAGCGATCATAACTGAGTGTGCCTTTTTCACGATCTATGTAATACGCTCTCCCCATCGGGTGCTTCGTAGGTCTACTTAAAATGATTAGTTTTTGCGATATTGGACTCACGGTTCGAGGACTCCTTATAAAAACCCTGGTTCTTCCGTAAGCAAACTCGGCGCCGGGAATAGGCAGAGCCCGCACCAGGGCCCTGGCCGCCCGCACTTGGCAGGAACAGGCGGCCCTCAGCAGGCCACAGGCGCACGCGGCGGCGTCTCTGCGGGAGCGGCCGCGGCGCAGCGGGCCGTAGCGGGCCCCCATCGCCCCCGCGCCCAGCGACTCGCAGTAGCCGGCGCGGCGGAGCTGCAGGCACTCCAGCAACCTGGAAATCAAATAGTCGGCCAACTACTGAATTTTCAACCAAATGTCAACAATTTTTTAAGGCAATTTATGTAATATGGGCTAAATATGAATGTATGGACTTCTTGTAAAATAGGCTGCAAAAACAGTTAAATATTGAGAATGCGCTTTGTTTGCCATTGCCTAAAATGGCAATGGCAAACAAAGCACATTCTCCGGTAAGTACCGAGTCCAGGCAACTGAATAATAATAAATAAATTAATAGTTTAAAAAAAACACTAAAAACAAGCTTTTATAAATGCACATAAAAACCAAAAAAGGTTTGTTATAACCTTGAAACCTGATCGTGTTCAAAGACCATTACGTGACCTTTCTCACAAGTGCAAACGCGACTATGATACGATATTCCATCGTGTAATTCCAGTTACCGTCTTCCGGCTTCATCATCAGACCTTGAAACTTAATCGTGGTCAAAGTTCATTACGAGACCTTTCTAACGAGTCCAAACACGGCTATGATACGATATTCCATCGTGGAATGCCAGTGCCTATCTTCCGGCTTCATCATCAGACCTTGAAATCTAATCGTGGTCAAAGTTCATTCCGAGACTTTTCTAACAAGTCCAAACACAGCTATGATACGATGTTCCATCGTGAAGTTCCAGTTCATATCTTCCAACTCCATCATCAGATCAGTTCGACAGTACCATATTATGGTATTGTCATTAGAACTACATACAGCTGCCAATTTTTATGACGCTACAATCCTTGGAAGATGATTAAATTAGTTACCTTAAATTCCATTACATAGTTAGTTACATACAGGTCGACCTAATAAAAGCGTGTTAAAATTAATGAATCGTTCTGTGTGGCAATGTTGGCTGCCCTCATAAAAGTGTTAAAAACTTGTTTTTAATTAAATAATTGCCATTTTAATAAAAGTACCTACATGAAAACTGTTCGGAGATCGTTCACAGCCAATACACTTTTTGCAAAAACTGTCCAGTCGCCTGCAGTTTGAGTGGATAATATATGTGGCTAAACAAAATCCTCTTGCGCCTTGGTTATTCTAGTTGCGGCTCACTATTCTGATGCTTCCCTCCTTTAAAGATCTTTAGGATATAAAATATTCAAAGTTTGCATACCCTTGACACCGCAGCTGATGTCTGACGAGGGAAGTGTGGAAGGATCTAGGTCTGTTCTGATGATGATCGGCCCGCAGACATCTCACAGCCAACGGAGTTCTGCTGGAAGCAGCTACTGCTCTGGTTCGTAGAGTAGCAAGTTGTACGCGGCTGCGTACGGATAAAGGCGCTGGACCGCGACCGCAAGACCACCCAACCCCACCTGAAGTATATCGATCAGTATAAATAAAATAAAATAATTAAATAAAAATAAAATACAAACGGAGCTGTCGTGGAATTCACCGACCGGAGTCGGGCCCATCATAATACTATTTTTCATAATCATACGATTCGATTCCAACTCCGCATCAATTATCCGAATCAGTTGGGCTCACAAAATTTGATTGAAAAGTTTTAGTTCTACTTCGGCGGTCGACAACAGGTAGATTAAGATCGACTGGTTGCTTGCTGAATGATTTTCAAATACATTATTGTTATTGTATTAATTATTAAAAATAAATACTTTCTTATGGTTTAACTTTCTAGTCGTTATTTTCCTATTATTTTCAATATCCAACGTGCTCATAACACTAATTTACAAAGATTTATGTAATTTGACTAGTCAAATAGGTACGATATTTTTAAATCTTAAATTTTGTTTGGCTTAAATCCGTTTGTTGATCAATCCATTCCCTTTCATAGATAGAATATCATAATTTCTGTTTTTTTATCATTCTTTCCAATCATATGATAAATTCGGTTTTTATTACACTCCATAAAACCGTTCTACTATGTTTATTTGTAGACTCTGTAGATTCTTATGTATTATAGTAAAATGCATTACCTTCAGGAAATAGGTCCTTCAAAATGGTGTTATCACATGAGTACATAGCTCTGATTAAGTGATGAGGTAGTACGTCCTGGTTTTTTTCTACGAATCCAGTTATGTCATAAGCAACAGTTCCGGCATAATGTCGCAATCTGCAATTTTAGACATTAACCCGTTGAGTATGAGTCAACCAAATCTGGTCGCGAAACAATTATCCGTTGAGTACGAGTCGACCAAATCTGGTCGCGCGTTTTTTTCACTTCTTTGACGTTCTCATATTTATTCATAATTATCTAATTGTTTTACAAAATGATATTTCAATATTCTATATTCGAAATTTCAATGCAATCATTGTGCAGTTGTTCTTTTTATGATTGGTGTAGTAGTTTCGTAGTTATAGTACTTTAAGTCGAGCGCCGTCGATGTCGCCGAAAATCCTGCAGATGCATCCATGAAAATACCCATTTGCTCCAAGGGTTAAGAAGACGTTTTTATGAGAACTCATTTGCCCCAAAGAGAAAAGCTACGTGGTACATCAAGATACGTGATAATAGATACTAAATACTAAGATACAAGATACTACATCAACATACGTGGGTAAAATTTAAAGAATTTAGATTCCTAATAATAAAGTAGTTACATAAACTGCGCAACACTTTGAGGTAAACGGACTTAGCCCAGAATAAAACCTTTGTGTCCCTAAACTCTATGACTTCTCGCTTTAGGGTTATTTTTACCGGATTACCAAGTAACTCACTTATAAGTTAGAAATAGTTTCCTGTATCAGCCAAACCTTTTTTACAACAAGATTCCATTGTGATCCTGGAGACGTTCAATTTAAGAAAAAGGTCCAGGATATTCTTATTAAGAAACCCAACGTATTCTATCAGGGCCTTTGACAGTATTGTATTGATTAAATTTTCTAATCTTTCATGACTATTTCTACATTTTTTTTCACTATTGACATTACTAAATACAAAGATTTTGATAATCGGAGACAGATTATAATATCAAAATTGACTATTTCTATTGTGCCATTTTTAATTATTATTATATTATACACTAGCAGCCTAAGGCTGATGCGTGTATATCACATGCACTTGTTTTTAAACTTGTGATTGTTTTGCACTAAGAAAAATGTCGAGTTTGTTTTTAAAGCTATTGACAGAGATAGCACTGATCACTTCCTCTGGCAAAGCATTCCAAGCATCCACTACACGATTTGTCAAAAAATATTTCCTGCGGTTCGATGCTGCAATTGTCTTATTTAGCTTCAACGAGCGTCCACGCAGTTGCTTATTGGTGTTCAGGGTATTAATGTTAATGTTGTTATATTGTTAATGTTGTCAGGGTGTTAATGTTGTACATTTATATTTATAATATTTCTAATTTAACTATTTTATAACTGACTACTCGTTATATAGATATTATGACTATCTGTATTTTTCATTTATACCTACTTAGGTTTTTCTGCAGCTCAAATAAATTTTGAAAGATTTTATATTATTATAAATTTAATTATTAATTGTTTTACTTTTTTTAAAATACATGTACGAAAATGAATTATACCACATAAGCTACACCACATAATCATGTCAAATCAATTTAACTACACCAAGAGTAGAGATTCTTACCGACTGGTTTATTATATTTTAAAAAACAGTTTATAGATATAATTGCATGTCCCACCTCTGCCTCCTGCCTGTCCCACTTCTGCCGTTTTGTGCAACTTATATGAATTGAGAGACGCCTGGTTTATGATGTATTACGTCTCTTGACTGGTAGTATATAAGGAAATGAAAGAATCACTTACTGAAAATGATTTGGCGCTGGGTGCGGTAATAAATGAGGATGGGCGGCGCGGCACTGTAGCAACCGGCTCAAAAATCCAGAATCGCCAACTCCTCGATTACTACTCTCCTCCAGCACAGAAAGTACACCATGACAATCCTACAAGAAAAACAAAAGTTTTATGAAAATCATAAATATAAAACCGGCTATAACGGTGATTATTATGAAATGGATGGATAGTCAATGATCCGGCTAATAGCACTTAACTGAGGTCTATTTGGTTTACCCCAATTTATATATATTGGCCGCCTGCGCGCTCTATATATCCTGGAAACAGCTCACCTGGGAGTAGCGCTTCCAATCTCGGTATACCGAGATCTCGAAATACCGAGATCCTGCATGATTGGATCAGTCCCGCTCACTGCGAGTGCCGGATGCCGTGGGATTTGCGGGATTGAAAATTATACCACCAAAAAGTGTGATTCAAAAAGAAATTAAGCAGTTAATCCAGAAAATGAAGTTTAATTTGACACCCTCCATCGAACCTGATGATGTGGAAGTGCCTCTTTCTGTTGAGGTTGAAAATAATGTTGAGAGTCAAGCTGCTGATTCTGCCAACACTGAAGAGAACACGGTTACTCGAACTCTGTCATTGCAAGAAGAGCTAGAGCAAACTTTAAACTCCGCCGTGACAAGTATTTGTCTATCGCCCGCTTGAATTTTTCTTATCGAAACCATCATAAAGAAAGAGATGACTCTTTAAGAATTAGGTGGATCGATGGGTATATACTTAATGCTAGCACACAATACCCTATAGTATGTAATGCCTACAACCGTAGAAGCTGAGTGGGCGTTCTCCGCTGCTGGTTATCTTGCCAATAAGATACAAAGTAGGTTGGCTGACGACACTTTGGGAATAATGTGTTTCCTGCAAAAACACTTCCAAAATAAAAAATACATTTATTTTTGTACTTGTTTTTTTCTAGTAAATATTTCAAACTTTAAGCATGCTATGTTTAACTACTTACTGATAACTACTCTATAACTATATAGATAACTGACACTATAAATATACCCACTTTTATCGAAAAATGCGGGATCCCAATATACCAGCATCATTAAAAAATTTTGATCTCGCCTATACCGAGATCCCACAAGAGTATACGGGATTGGAAGCCCTAGCTGGAAGGCTAGTTGCAGAATCCTCAAAGGACGAAAGTCTCATACCCTTGGGTACACGGAAATGGTCGGGAATCCACTACTTTCGTAATATACTAGTATCACAAATCATACTGCTAATTGAACACTGGTCTATATTTGGCTAACTCAGCAGCTCTCCCATATATCGGCGATCGCTCGTGATTTAGATGAAGGCTGAATCCAGATCAGAATGAGGGTGGAATGTAAAGTCATAATGTTTATACCAAATTTGTTATTTACGTTATTTAATCAACATTATATTATTTTAAAGTAGACTTGCAATTTGGCAGTTAGGTGGTCTTAAGGATTGATAAAAATATGTATAATTTGTAAATATGTGGCTTCTGACCATCGTGGGATCATTAACTGTTCTCTCAAGTACACTGGTCAGTCGATTTGGCCACCCCCTCAGCTTATCATCATCATCATGGGGTCTTCGACTACTCTCAAATTGGCAGTGCCCCTTAGTGATGGGTGTGATCACGAATAGCAATAACAATAACGTGTGATATTTGCAATCACGAAGAACGCGTTACGAGAATTTGAAAGAACATGCTATTTGAATCACGGCTACGAACAGCACCGCGTTGCCATCACTCGGCGCCGCTACGACGCGACCGATCACGCGTGATTATATGATCAGTGATTGGCCGTTCTCACTGAACGCCGTCGAACGACCGCGCGGCGCGCCACTGAACGATGATCGGTGAATTGAACCGTTCATTTGGTTTCGTTCATTCTTGATGTGATCGGCGATCAGTGGATCAGTGATTTGCCGTTCGTTCTGGGCGAACGCCCGCGCCGGCTGGACGATGACTGATGAGTGGCGCGTTCATTTCGTACGTAACGTGAATTTGGACACTGTTGTCGCATGAATTTGGACACTGTTATCGCTCGTGTCGTAATCGTTCGTGTAAATGAGTTTGCTCATGATTTGTTAAAGCAATAAAATAACATTATTTCAGAAAGACGAACTCGGCTTAGCAGCAAAAGAGCAAGAGAGATAATCTTTCTGAACGCTAATTCTTCTAATTACTAATAAATATTAAGCAAATATAATGCGCGTTTCTGTTATCAGTTATCACATTGACGAAACTTTGTTACTTAACGTTTCACAGTACATTTCAGTACAATCACGAAAATCACGAGTAGCAGTTATTATCACGCGTGAAAAAATACCAGTAACGTGATTGTTGCGTGATTTAAAATTGAGAATCACGCCCATCACTAGTGCCCCTTGAGCAAGCTCACCATTCTGCTCGAGTTATGTATGAGAAGTGTTAGTGTAACTGATTAATCTAATAGCAGGTTTCGAGGATTTAAATCTTAATTAAAAAGAATAAAAGCTGTATACAATCTGAATTTAAACACCTAAATCTACAAATAATTTAAAAACAAAGAGCCTGTAGGAGCCTACGGCTCCACATACCCACAACAAAAAAGTTAATTTCACAGAATAGAAAACTGCAGACGCGCTCAAACTTAACCCTTAACATGTAACATCGGTCTCACAGGCCCTGGTGTTTTGCGTTTTGTGTTGCAACACTGCGATAGACCAATCGACCCCCCCGCCGTCCCTAGTACCTTTCCACCAGTTACCGCTCGACCGCCGGGCGATACGGGCGCATGCTTGTGCGCACGAAATCCGGCATTTCCTGCGCATTTAAAAATACCTTGGCGGTCTCACCGACCGATGTAGCCGATAGTGTCGATTTGGTGGCGGTCTCACAGACCGATGTGGCAGGTAGCGTCGATTTTGTAGTGGTCTCGGGGACCGGTATATCAACTAACGTCGTTTTAGTTTCAGTAGTGTGGCTGTATGCAAAGTAAAGTAAGTATGTCAATGCTGTTACTTACCTAGTAATGTTCACATTAATGACTAGAGTATGTTAATGAAATGAATATAAAATTATTTGTGCTCGTTTGTTGCAGAATGTCTTCCTCCTCATCTCAGCAAGATGACGAGGAACGTGTGCTTCGTCGGGCTGTACGAGTTCTACATGAGCCAAAAGATGTAGAAGTCGAAGATGACGATGATTCCGATAATGATCCAGACTACGTTGAAACCTACTGTAGCTCTAGTACTTCAGATTCTGAGTCCGAGGAGGGTTTATTGGATATAGAACTGGATGTGCTAAATCGTCCGGAAGAGGTCGTCGCGGAAGTATACAAAGGGAAGAACGATTTTGAGTGGAGCTCAAAGGAACAAAGGCCTGTTACTGCAAGGATACCGAGTCATAATATTTTGAGAGGTATGTTCGGTCTATTACTTCCTGCTAGACAATTAGGACCGAACCCGACGCCTGAGTCAATTTGGAATTTATTATTCGACGGTAAAATTTCCCACGAAATTCTACTTTGGACCAACAGGAAGATCCGTTCAGTTACAGAACTGCATTCCCGACAAAACGATGTCAACTACAAAGACCTCGACTACCTGGAATTGAAAGCTTTTATTGGCTTACTGATGTTATCTTCGATCTTCAAGTCTGGCCGCGAGGATATGTGTTCTCTGTTTAGTACTGAGGAAACCGGACGTCCTATTTTTCGATCCATCATGCCTTTGAAAAGGTTTCAAGTTCTTCTTCAGTGCTTACGGTTTGATGATCCAGAATCAAGAAGGAACAGAACTGCAAATGATCCAGCCGCAGCGATATCCCATATTTTTGAAGTATTCATAAACAACTGTCAGAAAATATTTTGTATTGGTGCCACAGTGACGGTGGATGAAATGCTGGTACCATTTCGGGGTAGATGTGGTTTTCGTATATATATGCCTAAAAAACCGGAAAAATACGGTCTAAAAATAATGTGTCTAACTGATGCCAAGACATCGTATCTGTATAATGCCTACATATATTCCGGAAAGGGCTCGGATGGAATTGGCCTATCAGAGGAAGAGAAGAAACTATCTGTACCATCTCAGTCTGTCTTGAAACTTACAGCTCCGATACAAAAAACAAACCGCAATATAACCGCCGACAACTACTTTACCTCTATAGAGTTGGTAGATGAGTTGAAAAATCGAGGACTGACTTACGTAGGAACCATAAAGAAAAATAAAAGGCATATCCCTCCTGAATTTCAAGCATCAACTACAAGAGTGGTCGGTTCTTCTCTGTACGGATTCACAGAAAGTACTACTCTGCTCTCTTTTGTACCAAAAAGTAACAAAGCTGTTCTGCTTCTATCCACCATGCACCACACCAGAGACCACGATCTAGGGAGGAATAAGCCCTCTATCATTTCTTTCTACAACTCGACAAAATCAGGTGTTGACCTTCTAGATATGAAATGTGCAGGCTACTCCTGCAACCGAAGAAGCAGACGCTGGCCACTAACCATTTTCTACCAGATGGTCAACATATCTACTGTGAACGCACACATAGTATTCAACTGCTTTCGTGGTACACCCGATATGACAAGGTTTGATTTCATAAAAACCTTAGCAAAATCACTAGTGACACCATTCCTGCATCGTCGTCTCAAAACCCCAAACCTGCCAAGGGAGCTGGTAGCTTCCATAAAAAAAATTGTTAATCCTGACACAGTCCCAGAAACTGTAAATCTGCCATCTGATAGACTCGAAACAAGGAAGACCTGTTCGATTTGCCCCTCCTCACTCAAAAGGAAAACTGCTTACAAATGTATAAGATATAGCAACCCTATCTGCCTTGAATGTTCAAAAAAATATGTAAAAATTGTATCTAACAAGACTATGCTCATTCAGATGATTCTCTAATTTTTTGCTATAAGATTAAAATAATAAATAAAAAGTGAGTGTTATAAAAAGAAAATTCGGAACTATCGAATGTTTGTTTACAATTTCATCATAATTTTAGAAATAAGTAGCTGAAAAATGTTTCCTTATCCCATGTTATAGTGTGTGCATATTGTTACTTTTCGAGAAAATGTCATTAAAATAAAGATTTTTGCTAGAACAGACCATATTTTCGGTGAAAATTCTATAGGGGCCTGACAGACCGGTGTTACCGATAGTGTCAGTGAAAATCATGTTACAGGTTAAGGGTTAAACGAGCACGAGCTCTACACATCGTCCCCTCAGTGGACAGATATCTCGACTACACACTTCGCTCCTCGACTACACACGCACCGCCACGGCTTCACCTCGCGCCCACACTACAACACAACGGCGAACACAACTCAAGGCGTTAAGAACTGGCGACTTCGACTCACTTCTCTTCAATCTTCTGAATAAACTCTTCTACATGGACATCTACGACTCTCATTAACGGAGCAACCTTCCTGCTGAGAACCACCCTTCGCTCACAAGCAATTGGAGTCTAGTGAAGGGTGGCCATTCTCACAAGCCTTTGACCCAGTAAAATCCTCATTTCCCCCAATATCCAATGTAACGTAAGAAAATTAAAGCTATAAATAATTAAATAAAGGAGTAACTCACCGATTCAATCAATTCGCATATGGGTTCATTATCGAAGAAGGGTATCTTTTGCCATTCCAATCCTTCTCTTACATATTCCTCTTGCTCAATTTTTAATGTGATATCTATGAGAGTGTTTTGCAATTTCTCATTCGCGTAATTTATGAGCAACTGCTCTAGCGAGTTGGTGGTCAAATTTTCAAAACCGTATAAATCCAAAATTCCTAAGGTGTTCCTTTTTCCGAATGATTTGGGCTGAAAAATAAAGTCGAGATGATCGCAACGGAACAGGAGACAAAGAAACAAATGGCAAAGGCAACTTTCCCAATGAGGTGGAGGGGAATAGCAGGGTGTGGTAGCAACAGCCCAGCTTTTCTATCTTTTACAAAATACCATTCTGATGTCACTGTATAGTATTTGTTTTCGTACAATGACGTTAGACAATTTGCAGCCCTGTAAATGCATAACTTCTAATACTGAATCCTCCAATACTGAATGGGGGATTTATGACTTAACATATTATGACACTTGAATAAGTTACATTAGCCCTGAACTAGTTAAAGGACAAGCGTACCCCTGGTGAAGAACTTACCAGAAATGCTTAAAATTAATACCAAAGGCTAGGGCAGGGCTCTGGCAAGATTATTCAACATGTGCCTAATACAGTAAAAGCAGAAACAGAAGAAAAATCAAATAGGAACAAAATTTGACATTTGACAGAAATAACTGATAGTGTTTTGAAAGTTGGCATAGATGTTCATGAGGTATATTGTTAACCCCTCAGGCCCCGATTGGCCGATATCGGCCACAACACGGTTCAGCGTGATGGCCCCGTTTTAATTTTATTTTAATTTAATTTGTTTTATTTTATTATGTTTTATTATGTTAATATGTTTCATTTTAATTATGGGTACAGTGGTTTAGCAGTAATTAATGTTTTGGTGAGACAGTGTTATAATTAATTTTTGGTAAAACTTTTTGGGACATCAACTTTTCAATCGGCTGAGGGGCCGAGGCCTGAAGGGTTAAACATACTAAACCTACTCAATCAGTTGCGCTCGAGCCGTCATCTTGAAAAGATGGCGCTCTGATTTAGTTTTTCGCATACAATTATGTTAGGGATATAAAAAATATGTATATAAAAATAAAGCTTATAAAATTCTCTATAACAAATGTTATATACATTTTTTTCATATCTATTATTAATATAAAAACAGTACAATAAATAACCTATCTTGAGTGATCAAATTACAATTGACAATCGCCTGCCTGCCTGTGGAACAGGTTATGACTTGCGTTCGGTGCATGCAACGACCGGGCGATTGGTTACCTCGGCGTTCCGGAGTATTTTGATAATAATAATAGATGAAAAAAATGTATATAACATTTTTTGTAGCGAATGTTTGTAGCTTTATTTTTTATATTAGATATAATTCCGATATCACTAACAGTTAGCGAGATATTAGCGAAAAACTGAATCGAAGCGCCATTTTTCCAAGATGGAGCTTCGAGCGCAACAGATTGAGTAGGCCACTTTTAGTAGGTTTAACAGTACATCTCAATGAACATCTATGTTAAGTTTCAAAACATTATCGGTTATTTCTCTCAAAATTACCTATTTGACTGGGCTATTAGGTTTCAACTGATCGGCATAGAAAAAATACCTTACCTTCAAGCTAGAATTAATCCTATTGACGAGCCAGGTGAAGAGTCGGGAGTAAATAGCGCATAATAGTCGATCTAAAGCGGCCGAGGCTTCTTTTGCTCCACCAGAAATTCCACCTTCGGCTTCTCCGACGCTACATAGATCCGCCGCTAAGTTGGTTTCCGAGCCCAATACGGAGCAAACTTCATATAATTCTAAAAGGATATATTTTAGGTTAATATTGGAATAAGAATGAGTGATTATTTCAAATGGGAAAAACACATAGTTATAATCGGTAAAAAGGGCAAATCGACTCTCTATTTGCAAAGGAAAACTTTCCAACATCTGTCAATAGATGTGTTTATAAAGACCTTGAGTATGGCTATCAGCTCTGGAACCCCTACTTATGCAAAGATGTAGATGTCCTGGAAAAGGTGCAGCGAAGGGAAACCAAAATGCCAGTGGGCCTGAAGAATAGGAATTATGAAGATGGCCTGGAATTATTTGGACTGACCACTCTCACAGAACACGGAGAGGGGACCTGATTAAGACAAATAAAATTCTCACAAATTATTAAGATGTACCAGGGCTTAAGAGGCTCTCTAGACGATCAAGCATGCTTGACAAGCATCGCGCCGCGGGCTGGGAGGGGATCGTAAACCGCAGGAAAAATGCAAATATTTTTTTAAAACATTTACCAAAAATGCCTAATTTTGTAGTTTATAACAGGGATTAAGATTAATTAGACGTAATTGATTGATGAATGACGTGACTCCCTGGTATAAACTACAAAATTAGACATTTTTAGTAAATATAAAATCGAAGACTATCGCGGTTGTTTGACATTATAAATAGGATAGAAAACGAATTTACCGCGTGAAATTTGTAGGACCCGACGTTTCGGTGACGTTGCAGCCGCCGTTGTCTAGGGTAGACTGAAATGTTTCTGTCTAGGGTAGACTTAGTAAATGTTTTAAAAAAAAATGCATTTTTCTTGCGGTTTACGATCCCCTCCCAGCCCGCGACGGGATGCTTGTCAAGCATGCTTAATCGTCTAGGGAGCCCCTAAGAATATTTACAAATTCAATGTCAACACAAATATTCGAGGTCACAGCAAAATACTCAACCGTGCAAAATTTATATCTAGTCCTCTTAAGAACACTCTGCAAAATAGACTGGTGGACACGTGGAATAAACTACCATTTAAAGTGTTTAGTGCGAGCTCTGTCAATCAATTTAAAAATAGACTTGATTGGTAGCCCAGTCAAATAAGGAATTTTAGGAGAAATAATTGGTAATAGCTTGAAATTTGGCATAGACGTTTTTTGATGCGTACTGTTAAACTTACTAAAAGTCCCCTACTCTATCTGTTGAGCTCGAGCCGCCATCTTGAAAAAATAGCGCCCCTGAAAATTTGTTACTATTTGACTGGGAACAAATTTATAATATATGGTACCTACAATATATGGTACCCAAAAACTTGTTAATATTGTTTATGGCTAGCTTTACAAGATCTGATTTGGAAGTATCAGCAAAGCTGCCTGTCCAGAATAAATAATAATAATAATAATAACAATAATGTGAATAGAGACGGTTCAAGTTGGTCTCACGAAGCAAAATCTAGAAATAAAATATGAAATTGCTAAAAAATAAGAAATATTTGCTATAGATTAGTCTATATGTGGTCAATTATGGAACATAAAGCCCAGAACACATTATATAAATGGCTGTACCTCTGCTGCTGGCGCAAATTTCACACAGATGCCAGCATTCTTAGGGCCAGTTGTTCGATCCGTGGTAATATTCTCAATTTACTACAGTAATTATTACTAGAGTACTTTAAAATACTACAGTAAATAAGTTAGCTCGGTTGTTTGATCGTCAAAACCACAGTAAAATCTTATGAAAGTAATTTGAGCTGCCAGCATGATTAATGACATATTACGACGCTGGCAAAAATGCGTCAAATGTCATTTAGTTTCATTGCGCATCACCGAGTGCAGCTTTCATCACACTAATTATTCGATTCTTTACGAAAATGCATTGATAGTGGTATAAATATACAGGGTGATATCGTTGATAGTGGTATAAATATCTTGATAATATCAATGTAGATATCGATATTAGAATATTGATATTTTTGTTTACAATATTGATATCAGGATCTAAAAATATAGCTCTAGTGGAAGCGCCCAAAACTAAAATTGATAATGTCTCACTTTTGAAGATCATAAACGAATGAATTCTAGTAATACTACAAATGTACTAGTTTTATTGGCTAATGCCAATAAAACGGCAATTGTATTTTTTCGAATTTTGTAACTTTTGAAGCGGTGGTCTGATATAAGCACTCTACGCTCTATAGCCCATAGTTAACATTGAAAGCAACCGACAACTGTATAAACTCATACTATGCAATAAGCTTTTAAAAAATACAATTATCAGTGGAACTGCAAAACTCATTTTCTAGTAAATGTTTGGGAAAATATTACAACAGGACCCTCAAACTCCCAAGACCCCCCCCCCCCCACCAATCATCTTCTTAAAGTGGTGTTGATGCCCATCACCAAGCGCAAAGACGTAACGCAAGATACAGTGAGTGTAGAACCCAATAAAATTTGTGCAGTTAAAACAGCAGTTGGCCACCTACCCGCTGAAAAACAGATGATGAATGACAGCACTTCAGTCTACCCTGGACAACAACAGTTGCAACATTGTCGAATGAGTGTTACAAACTTCATGCGGTTAATTCGTTTTATCTTACTGACCAGTTTTATTTTACTAGGCAAGATAGGTTTAATAAGCAGAGTTGGCTTTGTCTCTATGTCCTGTCTCTAGGTGTTAGCAGAAGAGAGTGGCTCTGGCTCTTAGTGTTAAATTTGGGGGTACTCTTGGATGTCGCTCATTCTTGTGTGAGTGCTGAGAAAGTGATTATAAGAGTATAAAGAAATGAATATCGAACTTACCATATTCATTCGATATAACACAACCGACAGTTCCATCGATGTTAGTTGCGGGCATGAATTCCAAATTGCCGAGTTTCAAAATTGAAGCAATTACCCTAAAAATATTGACGATTTCCACCTCAGTGAAGCCCAAGCACTCCATTGCGGTCTGAAAACACGAAAATAAGAAAAATAACACATTTGAATTGTCCACATGTGGACAATATCACGACATCAATCCATTCTACCAACCAGTTTCATTCTGCATCCCTATTTCATTAATTTATTTCTATCACATTTACATTCACTCGCCAAAGTGACATTACAGAAGACCAATACGTCACTTTGGCGGCTAACAACGTAATAGAGATTTATTTAAGCAATCACAGCACAAAAGCGAATGTGCTATCGCCGCTACCTATCATCATTGACTATATATGGTATTAGATCGCTCAGCTCCATAGGACATTTTGGTAACCCTTTTTTGACGGCGAAGTGCAGGTGGCATTGGTATCATTGACGGCGAAATTAATAGCAATTTATTTGGCTATCTATAATAACATTGATAATGAATGTTTTTTTTATAAAGGACTGATTGATAATAAAAACCTAATAATTTAACCAGCGATAACAATAACAACATTCAATTATTAGTGCCATCTATCGCATTTTATTATATATGATAGAATGCCATTACCTTTTTTTTCTATGTATTTCAGTATCTCTGGCATCATAATAAAATTTCAGTATCTCTGGCATCTAGCCAAATGACATCACCTTCCAGTATATTGGAGGAGGAATGGAAAAGTCCCCTTGCAAAACTGTTGTCCAGTCATTCTAGCATTGAAGGCCAATAGCATGTGCCATACTGTTGCTGTCGTAATCTCCTTGCAAAACGGACTCCATTCCATTCCAGCAAGAAACTTTTTGTAAACGTCTAGGCAGGTCTGTAGACCATTTGATTCACTACGGCCACTTATTACGTACTTTGTTAATGCTGGATCTTTAGAATTGGACAGAATCAAAGTTTTGGTTATTCTGCAGTTGACATAGAGCTAGCCCAAAATCGTGTTTGGACGTGAAGAGACTGGAGGGGTCTGCCGGTTTGGCCTAGGACAACCAGGATTTTAAAGTATCTGTCACCCGGTGACAGCTAGTTTAAACGAGAGTTTAATAATACCGAATAGAGCATTTGCGAGGACCGATTCATGAGTGTTTGTAATAGGGCTGAACATGCTCAATTTGCTTTTGCTGTCGCCAATTGATTACCCGCCTGTTCCCACCCTTGGATTAGAGATAATAAAATGCCTGCCCAGCTTTATCTATTAAAAGAAAGTGAAAGACACATACATGTCTTTGAATCTTTGAACTTAAATTCCAGTATTTCACTCCCTAGACTAAACTCCCGGACTCACATATCGTGGAAGAGGCCAAACTACAGCTCAGGACTAACCTTTGTAAAGGTAAACTGTTCTTTGTCCAGAGAAGCATGATGATGCGGTGAACTATTAAGAGTGCTGGAAGCAGCCACTCCATCCACTGTAGCTCCGCTGACAATTCTCAAAATTCTATAACCACATGCGTTCCTTTGCAATTTCAGGGTCTCTGAAAAAATAAATTAGGCATTTGTGTAAAATGGTGAAATAAGAATATTCTAAATGGTTTCTATTCACTGAAATGCTTTTTTTTGAGCTCGGCCCCAAAAGTCTTAAGTGCTTTCGTTTTTCTCTTTTAGATTGTATATAGCATTGGAAGTACAGGCCTTACTCTTTAATAAAATGTGTAATTCAGTAATTAATTAATAAATGAAGAACGGAAACCGAATGTATCCTCACATTTCAAAAACAAATAATTTATACACACATAATTAACACACCCTCACATCTCTAATAAATGCTACGCCAATGCTGACGACCGCGCCGTCGCGTCAGAGTCCCGTCGTTTCAGTATGTAAAAGAAGGTCGTTTAGAAAAGTCGTTTTAGAAAAGTCGGGTCCACGTCCCGTCTACGCCCTGTCCGAGTCTTACGTCCGTTATGTGTGGCTTGTGCCTTAGATAGCGGAACGAACAACTGGGTGCAGTTTCAAAATCCCATTGTACTATCCAGCACAATTCTTTTTCCCTTTCCCATTTTTGCTGTTTGCAATTTTGCAGCGCCTATGAATATCTTAGTGTATTTTACAGCTCTGTATAATGTATTATTTATGACATAATAATAATAGTTAAAATTATTATTGTAGATATATTTTTGAGGCTCGAAGTCAGTAATAATAACAAACTTACTCAACAAATGCACATCAGCTCCGGAAAGTAGTTGGTAGAAGATGTGGAAGTTGCGTTCTCTTGGTTGTAGCTTGGAGACTCTAAACTAAAAAAAAAACAGAAGAGTTTTATTCAGTGAATCTATTAACTATACAATGGCAGAAAGAAAGTTACCTTCTCCAAAAAGTCTGCATGTTAGAAAGAAAAAACAGTGAGAATAATAACAAAATCAAATACTGCAAAAACTTTTTTGTGTACGCATATTTTTCTCCTTCACCACAATAAAAATATTTTTCATTTGGATCTTTCATGAGGTAGTCGGAGATGTAAATTGGTTTGTTTCATTAGTACTCTTCGAAAATTACACTTTAATGAACACGAATCATCGAGCAGCCATCATGGCGCACCGGCTTTCTTGAGGATTATTTTAGAATATATTGGGTCCATACCTATGAAGTTGCTGTTCTATAAAGGAAATGTAAGGTCAAAAACTTTATATTAAAAATATATATTTAATTATTAGAAATGTTGACCCCTATTATATGCAGATTTGCCATTTTAATGGGAGTTGCTTAATTTCTCTGCTGTAAAACTCTCGTGGACAGGAAGTTGCTCTAACCCTTCAAGTAGCGACATAATTTCATGGCAGACCGCTGCAATTTATTGGAATTTCTTGCAATATCGCCGCGCTCAACAAAAAGTACTATAACTATGGAACTACTATAGCAATCATAAAAAGAATAACTGTACAATGATGGCATTGAAATTTCGTATATAGAATATTGAAATCTCATTTTGTAAAACAATTAGATAATTATGAAACATTTTGTAAAACAATTAGATAATGAGAAAGTCGAAAAAGTGAAAAAAACTCGACATTTTTCCAATTTGTACTTGTATTACGGAAAAATACTAAACCCTATTTAGAAATTGTAAATACTATCGTGATCTTTATTAAATTCTCTATCAAAGGAAATATTTTGTTTTGCTTATTTACATACAAAAATACTTAGATATTAGCTCATAAAAAACAATAAAATTTTTGATGATTTCTCGAAAAAAAGAATGATGATGTTTGACAATGGAATTTTACAAGAAATATCCGCGAAATGACGCGCAAAATTATTCTAGCGGCCGTCTATGTACCTATGGTAATAATGCGTTTGAATTAGAAAATAATATTAGTGTGCGCTACGGAAGCAAGCCGCCAATATTGGTCGTAGCCGCCAATATTGTAGTCAGCGGTGTTCTGATATGCAACCAAATTTGGTCGTTACGTAGCCGAAGGGTTAAAGGTGTTTTTCACCAACTCTTCAAAGTTGATTTTTTTTCCCTTGTAAAAGTTATAAAAAATTCTGAAAAAAAAAACTCTATCGGAGCAAAGTCTGACAAGTACGGTGGGTGACCAAAAGTCTCCAGCCGCAACTCCTGCAACTTTGCGACTATTTGCAGTGAAATATGTGATTATACGTTGTCATGCAGAAGCAGTGGCGACGAGCGATTGACCAGGCTCGGTTATTTAATCACGAGCTTCTCCATCATTGTTTGCAGTTCGTAACAGTACACATCTGCGGTAACTGTATAGCCACACTGCAAGAAGCTGTAATAGAAAACAGCGGCACAGGACCCCATATTTGAAAATAATGCAAATTTTCAGCTTTACCGTGGTTGCACAAACAAAAATATTTGAGCAAAAGCAAACGATTCGTAAAAAAGAAGAACATGGCCTTGAATTAAAATTTATTTTATTTGAAATGTTAACGTAAACTTAAGTTATCTAAGGTTGAAGTGGCCAGTGTGAAAAAACAGCAATTACATAGGTAAGGAGCCAATACTATTTCTTAGACTTTACATGGCAAGTGGTGCCCTTTAGGATTTAGTCACAAATTGTAATAAATAAACCTTGAAAATGTGCAGCATGTGAAATGATGAATTACACTTACTAAATTCCATTGCCCTATTACTAAATATATATTACAGTAGAGCGTCGATTATCCGAACGTCGGTCAACCGAACGACCGCTTAACCGAACTGCTGCGGCCGCAGACTCTTGCTTAAAAACAGAACTCGATTGCCAAGAATGTGATGAAAAGACGTTAAAGAATGGATGAGGGTTGATGATGCAGATCCAGGGTACCAAATCATGCAGGACAGCGATATTGTAGACCCCGGGACTGATAATGCTGACGCCGCCAGCACCTCATCGACTAGTGAATCAGAAAATGAAGATGAAAATATATCTACACCTTCTGAAGCATTTACATGTCTAGCTACTGTCTTGCGATGGTTTGAAGCTCAAAATGAAAGCGACCAGTATCAGATATCTGTACTGAAAAAAGTGCGGGAATTAGCTGCTCATAAGCGGGTAGGCTTGCTTCGTCAGACCAAAATTAAGGACTTTTTTAAGCGTTAATTAGTTTTTTTTCATGTACGTATGTATTACATACACACATATCTATTTTGTTCACGGGATTACTACTCACTATTGTAATAAATAAAAACAGTTAAAACAGATTACATAGATAATACATATTATTATGTCCATATATGGTTTTATTAATACAGTTTTTTATACAGTTCGATTATCCGAATAAATCGGTTTTCCGAACACCCTTGTCCCCCAATTAGTTCGGATAATCGACTCTCTACTGTATATGTAATATCATTGATCATATAGGGTATTAGATTGCTCAATACTATAGTACGTTTTGGCAACCCTTCTGCAATGGCGACATGCAGGTTGCGCTGATAGCATTATCCGGCGAAACTGATAGCAATTTTTTTGGCCATCTATAATCACATTGATAGTTTTAATGGTTTTTATTATAAAGGACTAGTTGATTATAAAAACCCATCATTTAACCAATGATAAAAACAACATTAAATTATTAGCATCATTTATTGCATTTTTATATAGGCTGATTATATAACAAAAATAATACGGAGAGATTAGAATGTCATCTATTAGTCTATTTCAAAATTAAAGTTTGTAATTATTACGTATTGAAACCTGTATACCAAATAAAAAATGACATATTTATGTAAATGATATTAAAATAATAAGATCTTTGATTTAAGAATTTATTTGTTATTATATTATAATTAAATAAAATATAAACGGAGCCTTGAAATTGACCGATCGGAGTCAGGCCCATCATAATACTATTATTACACTTCTGGGGGTGAGCGGAGGCCTCCGGACTACTGACCGGCTGTGGTAGGTTTAGGCCAGCTTTCTTGCCACATGTGAGCTTTCACATTACCACCTATTCAGTTCCCGTTCGAAGCCATAGAATTTTATTTTGAGAAAGGATACCGTAACGGCATATTTAGAACGCCATCTATTGGGCTACTGAATACAAGAGAAGATTAGTCGATGTTTGGAAATATGAGTGTTATCTAGACATTGCGTTTCTTAGTAAAATAATACTGCCAAAACGCAGTATGACATTGGCCAAACTAATATCCTATATAATCAATGGTTATATCCACCTATTTCAAATTCACAAAATAAAACAAGTCGATAAGAGGTAACCTAAGTAATATTTTAAGAAGTGTTTTATTTCTGTCGCTTACCAAGATATGCTATTTTCACAATTAAAAGATGGCACATGGTGTGTTGCACAGGTGTACTTACAAATTGCAAATTAATCATAGCAAATTAGTGAGCCTGCTAGAAGCTGTAACTATACCGGTAGACTGTTGATTTGATACATGCCAATCACGATTAACCTATGCAAAAACCGGTCCCCCATACCACCCCTCCACCCGGCTAGAAATCGCCAATCAATGCGATCCAGCACACCCGCTAAATACAGTTGGGGACTGAGCTAAACGTAAGCGGTGTTTGAGGTGCGGGAACCAGCGTTCGGTCTCCCCATCACCGACATTAGTACTGTGATATTACTCACCTGGTGCTACTCGACAAAAATAGGTATAGGTACGTACGCTAACGAAAGAATGCGTGTTCTACAAATGCCGGTTCCCGCACCTCAGCCACCGCTTAAATTTAGCTCAGTCCCCAACAGTAACTAGGGAAAGTCCACGGTTCACCTGCTCCAGTAAAAACGAGACGCAATATGGAAAGAAATTCAATACAAAGAAAGTTTTAAAAAATCTTACAGTGTGTCACATGTCCGCCAACTGCTGCACCTTTAAAGTCAAACTCTATGTCCAAGTATTTACCCTGAAATAAATAAAACGAACATGAAAATAAAATAGTTTTATATTCACTTAACCGGTCGACAGTCAACCTTCGCACGCAAAAAACTGCACCGCCACTTTTTGATCGATTTTGTAAATAAATACTAACAATATTGTTTCTTCATAAATACCCTCTTGTTACCTAGTAGTTAATCTTGTTAGTCATGTATATTATATATTTATATAATATATATGGGGGCCGGCCGAAACGGTTTTGTGCGGATCTGTCAAACTCACTGGTCAACACCCATCCGGTAGCTTCCATGCAGAAGTTCGAGCCCAGGTAGGACTCTGTGCCCTGTGGGTCAGTTTCACATGGGAGCCGTTCTTTGGACACACCTAGATGGCTTGCGCACCATGCGGCGTCAGCCAACTGACTGTGCATTCCGAATGATAACCGGGGGAGTCTGGAAACAACTTTGTTTCTTATAGAGCAGGGGGTGGCTGTTGACCTAATGACAGCCACCCTTGAAACGGCCGATCGGCTACCCAATCCCGGGTGAGCAGTCGGGCAAAGGATGTCTCAGTCTGCGTCGATTCAAACTAAATCGCCGTTTCCATTCGCGCAAGCGACCTCGAACCAGTAACCAGTCGGGGTGCTTCTGTGTCTCTTGACAGGCCAGTTAACTGAGCTAGATAGTGGACTGTCTATGTCTCTAAGTCTCTACATTCATCCCATGGTTGAAAGATTGATCATATATCGTTATACCAGCCTGGGGTAATGGATTCGCTCGTTGTAATTAACACCTCCCAACTATTCGCTTGAAAAGACTTGCAAATGAAATTAAAAAATAGCTAAGAAAACCTACCTAACTGAAATATGTGAGAATTTAAATAAGCTTATTTGACAAAATAAGCATTATCATATCAGCATTTTCAAATCCTGCAACGTCTTTGAAATGTTTAGTAAGTATAATATTGGAGTATTTGTTGACATGATTTTTAGGAATACTTCAGCCATCACATACAATAGGAGAAACCACAAAAAATACTGTCATGATGCAGAAATATGACAACAAATTTGGAGAGCAATGGACACAACTGCCATTGTTGATTCTACGCCGGGTAACACTCCTGGCTACTCGCGGTTAAGGCGTTGGCCTCTTACGGGCTTGTGACGTAGCTAGATGGTGGACTTTTATATCCCAAGTCTTCTATGCTCACTCCAGGGAGATAGAACGACTAATCGTTAAAACTTCCTGTGGTGACGGGCTCGCCCGTTGTAGTCGACAACCCAAGTTGCCATTGCTGATTAAAACGTGTTAATTGGCCAGAGCCTTAAAAGTCTTTCATCAATCAATATCACTAATCAGATTGATGAGCATCTTCACTAATGTGTTCTACATTTTTTTTATAATATTCTAAACGCATATTCATCTATTATTTTACACGACTGCCCAACAAAAAGGGAGTGTAATGTATTTAGGGTTCATATATGTGTGTTTTCCGTTTCTTTGTTCCACTATAACTTCTAAACGCTTGAACCGATTTAGAAGTATGTGGTATTGGTAGAACCGCTATGTTATCCCGAGTGGTATAGGTACCGTAAACTGTCAAAATATCAATAGTTGTCTAAATGTCCATACCTCTAAATGTCAATAAATTAACATAAATATATCGTTTTTCAAAGACGTTTGTGAACAAGTGGATCTAGCGGTATAATACAATGAAAACTGTGGATGACCTGCCGAATCGTGGTAAATCAAGAAAGACCTTATAAAATCAAGATAAACAGATAATACAGTTATTTTCTTCAAATCCTCTGCTAACGCTGCGCTAGGGACAAGCGAGATTGAAGAAAAAAAGTGTTATTTTATCATTTGAGACTATTAGAACTCGCTTACAAGCCGCTAACATCAATCTCCGGAGTACACCGGAGTTCACTCTCAGGAAGACACTTCGCAAAAAGACTGGCTTTGGCACAGAAATATATTAATCGTGGTTGGGAGAATGTTTTTTTTCCAATGAATCTTCTTTCTGGTCACGAAGTGCTATTAATCAAACTTGGTGTACCCCTAAGGAGAGATTTCTTCAGCGGACCGTGAAACACCAGGCAAAGCTCCATGTTTGGGGTTGCTTTTCGAAACGCGGATTTGGAAGGTCATGTTTATTCACTGAGAATTTAAATGCCAAAAAGATGCTCGAACTTTACCAAAACGGGCTAATACCGTCTGCTGCAAAGTGGTTTGGAACCGAAAACCACAATTGGATTCTTCAAGAGGACAACGATCCAAAACACCGCCGTCTTTGCGCCGAATGGAAGGGACACGACATCGAAATGTTGGAGTGGCTGTCACAATCCCCAGATGGAAATCAAATTGAAAATATTTAGGCGTTAATGAAGATGAGACTAGTCTCATTTTTGATTATGAGACTAGACTATGTTTGACCATTAATGAAGATGAGACTAGACTAGTTTTTTCATACCTAGGTATGAAAAAACTGTCAAACAATTATCTCGCCAGATTCATTGATATATGCTGTTAGATTGGTTGAAAGTATGCCTCGTAGATGCCAGGCCATATTTGATAATGGTGGCGATTGCACGATTTATTGATGATACAGCGTTGTAGTTGTAGTACACATTATGATGTATATTTGAGATTTTTTTTCATATTGATGCAATAAACACCTGAGAAGTAATTTTGGTCACACTCTTATTAGACAGACTGTATCTATATGGATAAATACATAAACCACAAATATTTCATAAACGAAGCGTAAAAAAATATTATAAAAACAGTAGTTCACTTTTTGTAATAGCAGACGTGTTTTTTATTCCTTTTAATATATTCACTTGTATATATAAAAATTCAGCCTGCTTTAGTTTATGCTCTTAAAGCTTAAAAAGTAGTGAGAGGATTGACTAGAAATTTTGACACAATATTGCATTCAAGTACGTGCATATTTTCATAGTAAAATGATATGTTGATGCAACAATGCGCGCAACAAAAGTTTTCCCGCACCAATGGAATCTTTAGTGCGCTTTAACATTGGTGCGTTTTTTTTTTTTTTTTTGGTAGTAAAAAAGATACAAATTACATGTCACAGTTCCCCACTAAGGCTAATGCCTTTTCAGTGGGTAACTAACAATAATGTGTTCATATCTATCTCATATTATCTATCTATTACCTATTATACTTACATCATCTATTATAATATTTTTACGTTAGGTAGATTTATTGACTTCCTAACCTAACTAATCAATATCTCCTATAATAACTAGCTGGATATACAATAATAAATATTTACAGTAAATAAATGATTTTCCACCAAATTAATATACCTACTTCCTAACCTAACATAACATTTCAATCAGACTGAGCCACAGCAAAGCGTGGCCCAGTTTAGCTAGTAATAATATAATTTTGTATTTACTGTGTAGCCATAATATAGGTATAGTAGAGGGGTCTTTGTATTCTAATAGGATGTTTTGTATATTACATATCTAATCAATAAGAATAATTTTCAAAAAAATGGTAGCCAGCATATTGTCAGTTCATTTCATCTTATACTTACAAATCTACTGGCATTATGATTTCTCTCAGTGCCGGCGTTCCCAAATGCCTCCAGCAAAGTGCCGGAAGCTGTCAGTCGTTCCCTTAGTAGCAGTCCCTCAGGGGTGGCTCTGCCGAGGGATGTTTCCGCAGATGCCGCCGCCACCACCAGACACTGGAGACATATCCTCGCCGCTTCCGTCTTGCCTGATCCACTTTCACCTGAATATATAAATAATGGGTTATATAAAAATATATAAATAATAAATAATGGGAATATATAAATAAAAGAAAGTTTATATTCGTTACGTTTACTGTGTGAACACAATGAATCCGAGGGGCGCTGGGGGTAGGTCAATTGGTAGCCTGGCTCTTGGGAATTCAGTCGCTATGGAGCGCTTCTCGGGAGCGGACCGCGCATTGTGCGTATGAGAGTTTTACAAAAACAGTGATTCGGCGACTGTAGCGCGTAGAAGATTCTGCAATATTCGAGGTTTTCTACAAATAAATATTGCGCCAAGCATACCTCTTATTCGAAAATGGGTCAAAAAGTTTGAAGAGACCGGTACAACATTGGAAAAACCAAAATCCAGGTGACCAAGATCATCAAGAACGGTAGAAAACGTGGAGAGTGTTAATCAGTTTGTTCGTGACGATCCTAACCTTTCAATTCGTAAGCGCCAAGTGCTTTAAATGTGCATAGATCATCATTACCCCGTCTTTTGCACAAAGACTTAAAGAATTTATAAAATTCAATTGGTACAAGAATTAAAGCCCCAAGATGCAAGTCAGAGGCTTGACTTCGTAAACCAAGCAATTGAGCACTTTTCAACGTTTAACATCTTGTTTTTGGATGAAGCACATTTTCACCTTAATGGGCACGTGAATAAGCAGAACTTCCACGAGTTCATGAAATTTTCCCTGGCAAATTGATCTCCAGAAGAGGAGACAATTGGCCTCCACGCAGTCCTGATTTAACCCCTATGGACTTTTTCCTGTGGGGTTATCTCAAATAAATAAAATACAAACGGAGCTGCCATGGAATTCACCGACCAAAAATCGGGCCAATCATATATAATTATTACACTTCTGGGAGGTGAAGGGTGGATTCCAGACTAACGCGCGGCGGTGGTAGGTTTAGGACAGCTGTCTTGCCACATGTGAGCGTTCACCTTACCACCCATTCACTCCCCCTTCGAAGCCATAGAATTTGAGATGCAGAAATCGCGGTTTTAGATAATTTTTCTAGAAAGGAGTTGATTATTTTCCTGGAGAGACCAAAATCTTTAAAAAGGTGAAACAAAGATTTAGCTGGCAGGCCACGAGCGCCTACTTCCACCACGTGAAGGTGAACAGTGAAGCCGTTCCGGGTGACGGCATTTGCGAGGTCATGGTATTTATGTAATTTGTACTTGTGGTCTTTTGGGATATTTGATTCCAATGGAACAGTTAATTCTACGATAAGGACCATCTTCCGAGATAGAGAGTAGAGTTATATCTGGACGCAGGGCTGTGCATCCGAGACTTTCAGGGAATTTATACTGCTTAGAGACCGAATCAACCTCCATAATCCAATCTGAAGCTTTCTCGATTATTGAGAAAGGTTTTGCAGTGAGATGTTTTTTGCCTTTAGAGCCAACCCGCACAAACTGTATTGGGGGTTTGGAGGATACTGTCAAACCCTCGTTGGCACGAGCCACTGAGAGGCTAAGTACCTCGCGAATAACAGCAAGGACTTTGTCGTGGCGGTAAGTGTACCGTCCTTGATCCAAGGCCACCTTGCAGCCAGCTAGAATATGTCTAGCTGTGCAAGGGGTGTAGTAACAAAGGGGACATGAACTATCCTCGGCATAGCTCCAACGAGCGAGGTTACTGGGGTCTGTAAGTGTATGCTGAAAGGCATTTAAATAAAATTTCAGCATCTCTGGCATTCAGTCATACAACATTACTTTCCAGTGCATTGGAGGAGGAATGCAAAAGTCTCCAATTGTTGTCCAATCATTCTGGCATTGAAGGCCAATAGCATGAGCCATACTATCGTAATCGCTGTCGTAATCTCCCCGCAAGAGAGACTTCTTCAAGTCCACATCGCTCATGGTTGTACTGCCATACCCCAGACCAGTGCCATTCTGGCTGATTTGTGGAAGTCAACGCGGGCTTGTAGATCATTTGACTCACTACGGCCACTTACTACGTGCTTCGATATTGCAGGATCCTTGGAATTGCTTAGAATCGAATTTTTGGTTATTCTGGAGTTGGCGTAGAGCAGAGAGAGCAGTTTTAGAGCTAGCCCAAAATTGTGTTTGGGCCTGAAGAGAGTCGAGGGGTCAGCTGGTTTGGCTAAGGACAACCAGGATTTTAAACTAGCTGTCACCAGTGCATCCAGACGAGACAACTTGCGGTGTCAACTACAACGGGCGAGCCCGTTACCACAGGACGTTTTAACGATTTTCTCGTTCAATCGCCCTGCAGTGAACGTAGAAGACTTTGGACAGAACAAATCCAACATCCAGCTACATCACAACCCGCAAGAAGCCAACGCCTTACCGCGAGATAGCCAGTGTTACCTGGCGGGCCGACCCTCGCGCCCTTGCTTCCAATTGTGACCAGATTTCTCCGGTCTCTCGATTGGTTCCGAGTTCGAGGTCGCTTGCGCGGTCCTCTTCCTTACGAAGCGGTGAAACGGTGTGAACCGAATCTATCGCGGACCAAGGCGTCCTTTGCCCGACTCTGAACCGGGATCGGATGGCCAATGGTCATTTCAAGAGCAGTCGCCGTAAGGTAGACAACCACCCCCGCTCTATAGGAAACAATACAGTTCCCAGACTCCCCCGATTGTTAGTCGGAGAGCACAGTCGATTGGCTTGCGCCGCTCGGTGCGCAGACCGTCCAGGAGCGCCAGAGGTTTGATTCCCAGGGGAGACTGGTTGACCCAGTGTCCTACCCAGGCTCGCACCCCATGCGTGGAGGCCATCGGATGGGTGTTGACCCGTGAGTGTGACCGACCCTGAACACATGGGTCATCGTGGCCACCTCATCATGGGCCCATTAGCTCCCGATCCATTAGATCCAGACGAGACAGTTGAGTTTTGGTGAAATCGTAAATAAGAAAGGGCCATGACAAATGTGAAGTTAGATAGTTGTCATAGATCCAAGCCTTACGAGGGCCAGAAATTAGCAATGCGTCTATCTTTTCCAGGCAACTACTGAAATGTTCTATAATATGATCGCCAGAGAGGTCTTTTCCCTGGCAGGTGATTTTCCTGCCAAGAAATTTGAAGTGGCTATTTGGGTCTATAAGGGAGATAATAGAGCCCTTATAGACGAATTTTGGGTCATAGGACGTAAATTTTTGTCTATGCGGGCGAGTCCAAGGCAAAAACATTTGGAGGGCTTCACATTTATACAGCCTGACCAGTCACAGAACAGCTCCACTTTCTGTAATAGCAGGGAAAGCTGCTTGGGGCTCCTGGTGATAAAAGTTAGGTCGTCGGCAAAAGCGAGGCACGACGATGTGTATTAGCCGTCTGTTTTAAAACGGTAACCCCACTTCTTGTCGAACTGGGTCAGGCTTTCCATCAGTATATTGAAAACGATATTGAATATCGTCGGAGAGAGGCAACAGCCCTGAAACAGTCCAATTGAATATGATATAGAGCGGGTAGTCCATTCTTGCGTTTTGACATCAGACAGTCGGTTGAACGTCAGACAGTTGTAGTTTACACCAATAAACCGACTTCCCTGGCGTATTTGAAAGAAAATATTCGTCACGAAATGGCAACCATCACAGAGTCTACCTGCCGAGCCGTCATAGGAAATTTTACTGTTCGAGTAAATGAGTGCCGCGAATGCGAGGGTTTACATTTGGACGGTATTATTTTAAAGATATAAATTCCTAAATTATGTACTTTAATAATTATTAAACATTTTTTCGATAGATGGCTTACTTTTTTTGTAGTCGATCCATTAAATATAAACTTTCTTTTGAGACAACTTGTATAATCACTCTAATGGCAAATAACCCGACACATTCGGGAATCCGAATGCTGATGGAGAAGAAACTTATGATTAGTTATGGCCCATTGTCGGGTTAAATCTTGCTACAATCCATCTTAAGGCGGCGCCGTGTGTTTTGACCCAAAACGAGCCTTTCTATTTTACTCATGCTGCGAGTCCTAGATCATTAATGATAAAAAAAACACACAAGTGGCTTCTCAAATAACTGCATTACAATCTGTGCAAGTTTGAAATTGGCCATTTTGCTTATTTTCTTTGTAAATACCTTGAGGAAAACCATTAAAACAGCCTTTGGTATTATAACAAATTTGCACAGTAATACACAACAGAATTTTGTGAACATTACTAAAACGCAAGATTATTAAACTAGTTAATAGATGTGCACTTTAGATTTTTGAATAATGACACCAAAATATTGCTAAAATTCATCAAAAATCACGAAAATATGCGCCATACATTTTTAGTATGGAAAGGCGATGCCAAATATAACTGGAACGGAGAACGAATTTCGCTTCATTCGCCCGCGGGCGTTCGAGGTGCGTCCACGTCGCTCTCCGCGTCGAGCCACGCCCTGTTCGCGAACGATGTGACGTGTGAATAAGACGATGACTTGCGTGCGCCGCACAGTGGATACAGGGAATTTATTCATCCTTAGGTGAGAACGTTGAATATTTATTATGATATCTGTCGTTGATTGAACTGGTAAAATGTTTAAGCTCATCGTAATATTGTGATTATTTACAGATAACATGTTTTTAATATGCAATTCTTTATTTCAGTAAAAATGGGGAAAAGAAAATCGACTTATTATAGCCGGCTCTGTATATTCAATAGAGATGTGTATTTAAATTTTTATTTGGGTTTCGCACCAACAAGATTTTAGACATATTTTACGAACGCATTACGGATATAGGCCACCAGTGGGCGTTATATTAAAAAAAAATCTCTAAAGTATAAAAATACTTACCTGATTTTGATAATTTTGATTTTGTTGCTGCTGCTGGATATAAATATGTTTCTAATAGTCTAGTCAAAATATCGAAAATGAGCTCCCCTTTATACTTTTAGAGGCAACCGGTATATTCCCTTATTTAAACCATGCTGAACCCGAAAATGCCGGTTGCCCAAGCGAATTTATGACCGGAAGTGAGATATCCAATATGGCCGCCAATATGGCGTCGAAACCTGAAATTAGCGCTGCAGAGCCCCCCTTTGACGTAGGAACGTGTCCAAAATATCTAGATGTATATTTTTAAGCACGGGGAATTTAAAAAATACACTGTAAAAAAACATTGGTCTGGTATTTCAAGATGGCAACCAAGATGACGCCAGCCACATATTGCCCTATTTTGTCGTACAAATGTGCGTGACGCGTCTCGATATATGTTTTTAAAATAAGGATTTCAAAAAATAACTTTAGAAAAACGTTGGGCTAAACTTTAATTCAAATATTTTTGAAAATGGAACAAACAAGCGACTTTTTGGCAACAACAACTTACAGAAACTAAAGAAGATTACTGTGTGTCTCCAAAATTAAGACAGGTACGTTTGCAGGGAGTGCAGAGTTCTATAGAAGGAACGTTTTCTTTCCTGCAACTGCAGTTCTGTGAGTTACAAAACTCGTTACAATGGCAAACAACAACTTCTGGGCACGCCTTAAGAATAAGATTTAGCGTCAGGAAACTTGGAACAGCTTTCTGTCCGGCAATGGCCCAGTTGCAATCTTCAAGCAATGGAAAATATGGCTTGGGAAGGTGGGTATTCTCTCAAAAACATACCTGTCAATTAAGAAAAAGATTAAAGAACAGCTACAGTAAAGGAAACGTCCCTTGCATAAAACTATGTACTCCCTGCAAACCCTATAACCCTAAAACTATGTACTACCTGTCTTAATTCTGGAGACACATAGTAATCTTTTTTAGTTTCTTTAAGTTGTTGTTTTGATACATCGTTTAGCCCAACGTTGTTGAAAGTTATTTTTTTTGAATCCTTATGTTTAAAAACATACCTATATCGAGACGCGTCACGCTCGTTTGTACGATAAAATAGGGTAATATATGGCTGGCGCCATCTTGGCCACCATCTTGAAATATCAGACCAATGTTTTTCCACGTTGTGTTTTTAAATTCCCCATGCTCAAAAACATATATCTAGACATTTTGGACGCGTTCCTATGTCAAACCCCTTTGATTAATTGATGAAAAAACACCGATTTCGGGTTTCGACGCCATATTGGCGGCCATCTTGGATATCTTACTTCCAGTCAGGATTTCGCTTGGGCAACTGGCATTTTCGGATTCAGCATGGTTGAAATAGGTAAAAAATACCGGTTGCCCAAAAGTTACATGATTTGCTTCTAGAAGTTCGTTTTTCATAAAATTTTACTACACTATAATGTATTATCATCACCAGCCCAGTGACGTCCACTGCTTGGCATTGGCCTCTATTATATTATAATTTTCAGCCCAGTGGAGTCTACTGCAAAATATAGGACTCCATATTCCATATTATCATCAACAGTCCAATGGTGTCCACTGCTGCATCATTTACTTCGCACCTGCTTTTTATAACCATGCTTTTAATAAGTTTATAATATTATTACAATTTTGGAGCAGCCGCCATTCTGGCAAAAGGGGGTAAAATTCTTTACTATGTGTATTATTCTATCTGCGCCCAAGCACAGTTTAAAAACGAAACACGACATCTAGGGATTCAACTTAGGCGAATTAGAGATCCAACTTACATTGAAGAAGCCATAAAAAAGAACAAAAAAGAAAGCAACCAAAGCGATATATTATTAATATAATGTAAAAAAAAAGAAGAATACGACCATTTCTACATGTACACAAAAACTAGACAAGTAGAAAGATGAAGTAAAAAACCATAACAAGGAAGCACACTGAAATGGCCGATAAAAAAGTAAGAAAAATAAAAATAAACGAAGAAGAGAAGGAAATCATTTTTAGTTTCGCTACTTATTGCCCAATTGTCTCTATTGCAGAGTTTGGTGACATAAACGACGATGAAGAAGTTTAAACGAAGAAGAACACTACAGAGGAAATTAGTTTTTAAGAAATTTCGAATAATTTACTCAATAGACGAATGTATGCTGCTAATAACATAAGTTTCCTTTTTTTAGTATAAAATGACGGGAAATACCGAAATGTGACGATTTTTCCACGACTTTCTTCACCGATTTTAGGTTTTTAAGTTAGAAACCCTCGGTTTTTAGGAGCAATCGCCCGGATTTGCCAAAACAAACCGACGCATACTGAAAAAAATGATTTTAATATCGCATTATACTGCGATATGGTAAAACTTTTCCGGAAAGTACGCGGGGATCACGTATGATGGTTTGACCTCGAAAATATTTCTGCGGAAAATCATTTACGACCTAAGGAATGTAAAAATTAAATAGACTTAAGTTTGCGAATTTTATTTTAGATATCTTTTTGTTAAACAAATTAATAAAATAATGAGAAATTAATATGTACATAATTTATCATTATTGATATTTCGATTTCATTATTTGACGTAGTTTTTCAAACAATATAAAATATTGTAAAAAAATACTCGCAGGTATTAGTTTTTTAATGTATAGCATATTTCGTAAGTTCCTATTATTTTACAATAATAAAGAAGTTCAAAATGTTAAAAAATGATCAATGTTGTTTTTTGTCATTTACTGAATTTGGGTACCAATATACCGATATCCATAGCACAGTTCTACCGATTGTCATTTCGACGTCCGAGACCCACTGTGCAGCGGCACGCGCGGATCCCGGGGCTAGTGCGGTGAGAGGTAAAACGCTTCATCTAAAAATGCCTAAACGCCCAAGGTCGTAGGCGCATGTACAAGCCTTAAGAAGCGCCAGCCGGCTTCTCAATACCGGCTTAGAAGCGGGATGCTGTCTAAAGAGTGGGATTCTCGGTTCTAATCTCGATATGAAACTGTGCAGTGCAGTTCACGGGATGGGGAGGGGGTCTAAAACGGACATAGAAGGCAAAGAAAAGTCACCACAGTTATCCCTAGCCACACTATCATCTTAAATCGAATCAAAGACTATATTGGAATGCACCCAAGCACTAAAAGATATGTTTATACGTATACTAAAAAATAAATAAATAAATAAACCATGTGAAAAGAAAATGAAGGGTTACAAGGAAAAAAGATTAAAATATATTTTTTTAATGAGATACTGATGCCATATTGAGGCTTGTTCGCAAACGAAACGAAGCATGAATCGATTTTCGAAAGAATGGTCATAACATACCTTTAAATGAAGAGAAGAATCAAAGTCAAAGCGGTGATCGTGGACATTGATCTTTCTTTCCCATACCTCAATGACCATCCGGTTGATACTGAGCATGAACTGTGATGGGAAATACTGATCAAGGTCAAGGACTTTTCCACGCTTTTGTTTTTTTCCGGAAGTATAGTATGAGTATAACATTGTACCCTCCTACTACAACTGTCTGACTTTCCATGTTAAAACGCAAGAATGGACTACCCGCTCTATACCATATTCAATTGGACTATTTCAGGGCTGTTGCCTCTCCCCGACGATTTTTAATATAGTTTTTAATATACTTCTGGAAAGCCTGAGCCAGTTTGACAGGAAGTGGGGCTACCGTTTTAAAACAGACGGCCAATACACCTCGTCGTGCCTCGCTTTTGCCGACGACCTAACTTTCATTACCAGAAGCCCCAAGCAGCTTTCCCTGCTATTACAGAAAGTGGAGCTTTTCTGCGACTGGTCAGGCTGTATAAAAGTGAAGCCCTCCAAATGTTTTTGCCTTGGACTCGCCCGCATGGGCACAAAATTTACATCCTATGACCCCAAATTGGTCTATAAGGGCTCTAATATCTCCCTTATAGACCCAAACAATCATTTCAAATTCCTCGGCAGAAAAATCACCCATCAGGGAAAAGACGTCTCGGGCGATCATGTTATAGAGCATTTCAAAAGTTGCCTGGCGAAAATAGATGCCTTGCTAATTTCTGGCCCTCGTAAGGCCTGGATCTATGACAATTATCTAACGTCACATTTGTCATGGCCCTTTCTTATTTACGATTTTACCAAAACCCAACTGTCCCGTCTAGATGCACTGGTGACAGCTAGTTTAAAATCCTGGCTGTCCTTAGCCAAACCAGCTGACCCCTCGACTCTCTTCAGGTCCAAACAAAATTTTGGGCTAGCGCTTAAACTGCCCTCTCTGCTCTACGCCAACTCCAGAATAACCAAAAATTCGATTCTGTGCAATTCCAAAGATCCGGCAATATCGAAGCACGTAATAAGTGGCTGTAGTGATTCAAATGAACTACAAGCCCGCGTAGACTTCCACAAAAGGTTCCTTACTGGAATCAGCCAGAATGGCACTGGTCTGGGGTATGGCAGTACAACCACGAGCGACGTGGACTTGAAGAAGTCTCTTTTCCGGGGAGATTACGACAGCAAGAGTATGGCTCATGCTATTGGCCTTCAATGCCAGAATGATTGGACAACAATTGGTGACTTTTGCATTCCGCCTCCAATGCACTGGAAGGTAATGCTCTATGACTGGACGCCAGAGATGCTGAAATTTTATTTGAATGCCTTTCAGCATACACTTCCAGACCCCAGTAACCTCGCTCGTTGGAGCTTTGCCGAGGATAGTTCTTGTCCCCTCTGTAGCAATACCCCTTGCACAGCTAGGCACATTCTAGCTGGCTGCAAGGTGGCCTTAGATCAAGGACGGTACACTTACCGCCATGACAAAGTTCTCGCTGTTATTCGCGAGGTAATTAGTCTCTCAGTGGCTCGTGCCAACAAGGGTTTGACAGTATCCTCCAAACCCCCAATACAGTTTGTGCGGGATGGCTCTAAAGGCAAAAAACATTTAACTACAAAACCTTTCTCAATAATCGAGAAAGCTACAGATTGGATTCTGGAGGTTGATTCGGTCTCTAAGCAGTATAAATTCCCTGAAAGTCTCGGATGCACAGCCCTCCGTCCAGATATAACTCTTTACTCTCTATCTCGGAAGGTGGCTCTTATCGTAGAATTAACTGTTCCATGGGAATCAAATATCCCAAAAGACCACGAGTACAAATTAAATAAATACCATGATCTTGCAAATGCCGTAACCCGGAACGGCTTCACTGTTCACCTTCACGCGGTGGAAGTTGGCGCTCGTGGCCTGCCAGCTAAATCTCTATTTCACCTCTTTAAAGATCTTGGCCTTTCCAGAAAAATAATCAACTCTTTCTTAGAAAAATTATCTAAAACTGCGATTTGCGCATCTCAAATTCTATGGCTTCGAAGGGGGAGTGAATGGGTGGCAAGGTGAACGCTCACATGTGGCAAGACAGCTGTCCTAAACCTACCACAGCCGGTTCGTAAGTCCGGAATCCACTGCTCACCCCCCAGAAGTGTAAAAAAAATAGTATTATGATGGGCCCGACTCCGGTCGGTGAATTCCATGGCAGCTCCGTTTGTATTTATTATTATTTTTTTTTGAAACTCATGTAGGTATTCTTATTAATATTTTATTCTAATATTGTGGTTTTCTATTTTTTCTGAAGTAAAATATATTTATTTTTCATAAAGTCACATACGTTTTCATAAAGTCACATACGTTGGGTTTAGACGAGAAAAAAAAAAAGAATCTCGTCTAAACCCTTGCTAAAAGTCATTTTTTAAGTTACTAAATTTAAAAAATGGAATTATCAAAAAATTTATAAGGTTGCTTTGATCATTCTTCCCTTTAACCCTTGAAATGGGATATCGACAAAGAAAAACTGTAAACTCCCTCACCGGTAACGACAATGCACTGGTTTTCACTTCTGTCACGAAGCCAACGGTATGCGGTAGCTGCCATTGCATAGCTGTAAAAGGTTAAAATTTAAAAAATATCAAACGTAGGTTTTTTTTACATTGAAAAGGAAAAAGGTCCAAAATGGCTGCAATTTTGAAAACCAATATTTTACCATTATATAGAGTATTAGATTTCTCAATGCCTACTATATTTTGGCATTATTAATCTCCTATTATGTACTGTAGCCAAATAAATGACTTTCTAAACATGTCATTACAGTACCTTATCTTAAAATAAAATATTAATATAGTAACAAACAAATTTTTAAATCATAGCTTTTATTATTTCAATATTATTTAAATAAAGATTTCCATTTTTTAAATAGATATACAGGTTTCAATACGTAATAATTACGCGCTTTAATATTCAAATAGTGTAACAGATGGCATTCTAATCTCTTCTTATTATTTCTGTTAAACAATCAGTCAATATAAAAATGCGATAGATGGCAACAATAATTGAATGTTATTATTGTTATCTTTGATTAAATAATGGGTTTTTATGATCAATCAGTCCTTTTAAAAAATCACCCACTCATTATCAATGTTATTATAGATGGCCAGATAAATTGCTATTATGTAGTTTCGTTGGACAATACTATTAGCGTCACCTGCATGTCGCCAGCGCAGAAGGGTTGCCAAAACATACTATGGCATTGAGCAATCTAATACCCTATATAATCAATGATTTACTATACGATTTCAAGTATGTAAAAACAAATGTATACTTAAACTTAAACAAGAGGAAAAGTGGGAAAATAAAGAAAATCAGCCGCTTCTTCGATCAATTAAAAGTTAAATAAACACGTACATATGAGGAGGTAGCTGAAAAGGTGCTCTTGTGAGGTACATCTGAACCAACTCTGCAGAATAGAGTGGCAGCTGGCGACTTGGATTTATCGAGATGAGCATGTTGCCGATGTACGTCTGAAATTGAAACATAAATTAATATACTGAAATCAGAGAAGAAGCAGAACTATTCATCTACAACAGTGGTCTATGACGGATTTTACACATTGGTACCCTGTGTGATAAACTGGGTTTTATAGTTCAAGAGCCAGCGACAAAAAATTGCAAGAGATACTTTCAGATCAAACAGTATTTTGGCCATAGAATTTCGAGGTACGTACAGTCAGTACGATCTCTTGGGTTAAGAATGGCAGTTTAAGTCAGCAATAATCCCAGGAAAAACCCCATATGATAATTCTGAAGCAACAATATTAAAATTCAAAATGTAAAATTCAAAATGTAAAATTATTAAAATTCACAGACCTCTAGGACTGGATAAAATTTATTGTAAGCTTGTGAAAATTAAAAAGGCATAAGGGAATCTATCAAAATATGGAATAGGTCTGTGTCACTCGTCACCAGTGTCACTAATCTGTCACTGGTGAACAGGTAAAAACTTACAGGTAAAAACTTACTGGTGGTGGACTTTTTATTGGAATTTATGCAGTTTAGCTAACTCTGCCATATTTTTCTTTAAAACTAACCTCCGCCAAATAGGTGTTCTTCTTCTTTACCTACCGCCAAATAGGTGTTCATGAAGCTTTTTAAAAAACTAACAACCTACTGCCATATCGATATTAATGATTTTTTTTGTAACTAACAACATTTAGGTTATTATTCGAAAAGTAGGTAAAAAATCCTTGAATTTTTTTCAATAGATTTCTCAATAACAATACTGGTTTACAATATACCAGACATTTTTAAAAATAGAATAGACCCATTTATGACCCTTTTTGTATCCTTTGTAAGTCAGGGGTTGTCAACATAACATGTCACCAAATAATTTTTGTAATAGTATTCTACTGAATATTTTTCCAAATACATTTCGTATGGAATGTAATATTAATTAACTTAATCTCGATACATTCTGCAAATGAACTGCTAAATATGAAGTGGCTTGTGGATTACGACTTATTTATTCCTTCCTCATAGAAACCAAAAAAGTTCCTCAAAAAAGTTCTCTTAAAAAGTTTTTTTTAAATGGATCGTACGGGATACGGCTTGATGCGTTCGTGCGATAATATAGCGGCCGTATCGAGTACGTTCGTATGGGTAGGGCGGTTATAACCTACTGCCAAGTAGGTGTTTGACGCTTCTTTAAACGCCTATATCTCGCAAAGAGCGACAATAGAGCTCTCGTATAGAGCAAAGATTGGAATTATTACAGTATAGGAACCTTTCTCAAAAATCGAAAAAATAAAGAAATACTACTAGATTCGATCGTTGCAATGCTAAATGTGAAAGAAAAAAGCTTAGGACGCGTAACATTTCGAGACAAAAGAAAACAAATTTACATACAAAAAAAATTTTTCTTTTAACTCCGTTTTTAGGATTGTTTGTTAAAAAAACTTATCTATAGTACCGCCAAATAGGTGTTTATGTATTATTTAAAAAAAACTAATAACCTGCTGAAATGTATGGGTTTGACGCTTCTTTGAATGCCTATATCTTGCTTATTTATTGAGACTATTGCAGATTTGGAATCATTGTGGTCACTTTAGTTAAGCGGTGTTAAAAAATCAACAATGTAGAACAGGTTCCTATAATGCAATAATACCCAAAGATTTTTAGACTAGGAATCAGTGTGATGAATAGAATGAGGTGACTTTAATCGATTGAAATCCAACCTTCGCGCGCAAAAAACTGCGCTTCAACTTTTTGACCGATTTTATAAATAAATACTAACAATATCGCTTTTTCATGAAATCCCTCTTTTTACCTAGTAATTAATCTTGTTAGGCATGCTTATATATTTATATAATATATATGGGGGCCGTTACGCGCAGATCTGTCAAACGATGCAAAATGCCTATAGGCACTGTCGACGTCCGATGGGTTAAAACATCTTCAGTGTAGAATAGTTTGATAACCTGTATTATATTTTCGAGAAATTCTTTCTCGTCTCAGTGAAATCTTACTGATGTATATGTGGCTTGTAACTTTAGAGAAACGAGGCCCCGATAGGTCACAAAACATGAAGATGCTGGGCTGGGGAAGATGGTGGGCACACTGTCCCGCCAGCCCCAGAAAATCTTACCCTCAAAGTACCAATGGAAAGCTAAGATACTCACGTATATTATATCCCTTTTAAATCTGATATGCAGGTTGTGAATGAAGGTTTCTTCCGACAACGGACTCAAAAGCACAGCATCACAGTGCCCCACTTCCTGTTCCAACATGGTGATCTAACCCATACCTAAAAACAATATCTCTTTCAGAATAAATAAATATTTCAAACACACAATTAAAGAAAAACCTCGGTATTTCATCAGCTTATACAATCGCAAGCACAACATTGTCGTTTTGACACATTATGATAAATGGGAAGAGGATTGACCTACTAAAGAATTATTTAACACCAAACCAACCCTTCAGACGATTCTCACCCGAGGTAATTAAATTCGGATGGCGCGAATCGATGTCACATCATAAAATCGGGAATTCCATGATACGGAAAAGGAACAAAATGAAAATCGTGCAGGAAACCTCACATCTCACGTTTGACAGCTTTCCGCCATTTCCTCCACCACCCCAGTGCACCACCCCTCCTCCTTCCACTATGCGGAAACAACCCTTGACTAGTGTGGATCCCCAAATACATAACAATCGTATAGTACATTCAAATCATTCCAATAAACTTTATTTGCTCAAAAATAAAGCGTAGTTTTAGCTCATTTGTCTGTCAATAAATCGAAATAATATTTTGTATCGGAAACCACCAGTTTAAAATTCTAGATTTCGTAATTTTCATTCGACTGAATACTGATTGATGCAGCAGGGGGGCGCCAGTTTTGCATGCGGCAAACTTTCACAAATGTCACTTTTGACAGCTCCAAATTTGTTGAGGGCAGATTTGCGGGAGGCAACCTTGCAGGCGGCAACCTTCAGTACATCAAACTAAATGTTTTAAGTTTTTCTGTTAGGTGAGGTTAGGTTAGGTTTTTCTTTCCCTAAAATCGAAGTGACATTAATTACCGGCATTCTTGTAGTGGATGATTTAGTACATCAAACTAAACATTACAAAAAAAGGTTTTTAGTTTTTCTGTTATGTTAGGTTAGGTTCTCGAAACGTCAGTTTGACATTTGCAAAACTGCCTTCTGCAAGATTACCTTCTGCAAAACTGCCGCCTGCAAGAATGCCGTCTGCAAGATTGCCGTCTGCAAATTTGCCTTCTGCAAGTTTAATGGGACCCGATGCAGCATCAAAGGGGGGCGCCAGTTTTGCATGCGGCAATTTTGCACAAATGTCACTTTTGACAGTTCCAAATTTGTTGAGGGCAGATTTGCAGGAGGCAACCTTGCAGGAAGCAACCTTGCAGGCGGCAAACTTCAGTACAGTTTTTAAGTTTTTCTGTTAGGTTAGGTTAGGTTTTTCTTGGGGGGCGCCAGTTTTGCATGCGGCAGTCTTGCACAAATGTCACTTTTGACAGTTCCAAATCTGTTGAGGGCAGATTTGCAGGAGGCAACCTTGCAGGCGGCAACCTTGCAGGCGGCAACCTTGCAGGCGGCATTTTTGCAGACGGCATTCTTGCAGAAAGCAAACTTGCATACAAACCCGAAGTTAGCAACGTTTGAGAATGGCCCATTAGGACATGATTACATGAATAAAATAATTTTATATTATTTTACAAACCAAAAATAAAGCAGTAAAGCGGTCATATGTTATTAATTTTAAATTTAGAAAAAGAAGTAGCAAATTATCATGTCAGGGTAAATTAAAGTGGTGAATATTTTTACCTCTCCACTTTTAATTACCGGCATCCTAATGTAGTGGATGATTCAGTACATCAAACTAAACATTAAAAAAAATGTTTTAAGTTTTTCTGTTAGGTTAGGTTAGGTTAGGTTTTTCTTTCTCTAAAATCGAAGTGACATTAATTACCGGCATCCTTGTAGTGGATGATTCAGTACATCAAACTAAACATTCTAAAAAATGTTTTAAGTTTTTCTGTTAGGTTAGGTTAGGTTAGGTTTTCCTTTCCCTAAAATCGAAAGTTGATTGCTGAGATCCGCGATGGAGAGGACACTCAAAGAAGTGGACTGGTTTCCGTACCCTGACATGAAAACGCGGCTTTTGTCGATTTCTACTCTGGTAACACTACATTTTAAATACGATGTTTTGCTTCTAACTTCATTTTCTGCAAAAATGCCGTCTGCAAAAATGCCGACCCTCGAAACGTCAGTTTGACATTTTCAAAACTGCCTTCTGCAAGATTGCCTTCTGCAAAACTGCCGCCTGCAAGAATGCCGTCTGCAAGATTGCCGTCTGCAAATCTGCCTTCTGCAAGTTTGATGGGACCCTTTTTCTTTCCCTAAAATCGAAGTGACATTAATTACCGGCATCCTTGTAGTGGATGACTTTTATACATCAAACTAAACATTAAAAAAAAATGTTTTAAGTTTTTCTGTTAGGTTAGGTTAGGTCATTTTGACATTTGCAAAACTGCCTTCTGCAAGATTGCCTTCTGCAAAACTGCCGCCTGCAAGAATGCCGTCTGCAAATTTGCCTTCTGCAAGTTTGATGGGACCCGCATCAAATAGAAAATATTTTTCAAATAATTTCGACCTGTCAAATATTTTTTTTTCGATTTCTTATATATTTTGCTCATTCAAAGTTTTTTTATAATAATTTCGAAATATCGCTTATGCGCGTCGCCGTCGTCAAACTTTCCCCATTTATTTCGCGCACTATCAACACTGCACACGGCGCGATTTTCAAATGATACAACCATGGAAAACGTATCAGCGAAGCAGCCGTCCAAAATTCGCAAACGAAAAACTAAAAAGCACCTCGACGACCTGAGGAAGAGGGCGAAAACGTCGCAGCAGCCGAGGAAACCGCCTACCGTGAATGCGGGCGTAAAGAAAATATTAGATTTCAATAAAAAAAATAGCGATTCGTCGAAGATAACGAAAGATCGCCTGACGATGAAGCACGGCTTGTTCGCGAAGGGCGTTCGCACGGAGACTTTCTCGCGCGTGGGAGTCAGCGAAGAGGTTTTGGCGAGAATGAATGGTAATTTGCACAAGATTATCGATCTCGCGAACGGGAAACCACATATGCAAGAGGTTGCGTCCGCCTCGCCAGAAACAGAAAAACCATCTCAAAATATGGAGAATCAAAGTGATATCGAATCGGACCACCCTCTAACATTCACACCCCAAAAAACTAACAATAATGCCAAAGTAATTGCAGAAAAGAACATTTCTAAGAGTCAGCCTGACGATAATTTCAATATCAATAGTTTAAATGTTGATTATCACAAGATTTATAAGGACTTTAACAGTTGTATCCCGTCCGTTTTGTGTAAATACTGGCCGTCTTTTATGAAGATGGATATTGAAAGTGATACCAGAAACAATTTGCGTAATTTAGCACGTGAAACCATTGTTTGCAGTGAAAATGCTTCGCGAAATGAATTGAAGATTGTCTCGCCTCATATTGAAAACATACTGCAAGATACGATGGAAAATTCAGTTCTGTTAAATCCTATACAATATTTAAAGCAGATACAAAAGAAGAACGTTAATTTGCATCCATCCTGCCATATTACTTATACAACAAGACATGTTTCACATCCAACAGCATCGAGATCATCGGATGCGTCACCGTCTGGCACTTTTGAAAATATAAACGACAAAATCAGCGAGGATTACGAGGCAAACGACACAGAATACAATAATTCCGAATCGACCGTCGATTCCGATGAAATCGATTCGCATATCCTGAATAGCCACAATGTCGACGATTTAATCCAGGAAAGCCCAGAACAGGTGTTTTATCCTAGACGAATGAATTTAGACTGTTGAAGTAAATGTCTATTTTTATGTATATTTTCATTTAAATTATAATTTAAATTTTAATAAAATCTTAAGGAATTGTTAAGTTTTCTAATTCCGTGAGTACGTCGCTGTGTTTGAATGAGTCCGGTTTCCTGTTGAATGTGTCCAAAAGTGCTGTTTTTGATGGGTATTGCTGTCCGTAATATAACTGGAACTGATTTGCGAGACATTGAGCTTCCTGCGCATTAATTACATTCTGAAAAATAAAAATCGTTTCAGTGTTTGTGAAGGTTTGTTAGTCTCTTGACTAGATACTCACTGTATCAAAATCTCCTCGCATCAAAACGATTCCTTTGTCCTCGGCAAGCTCCGTATAATGAACCATTGTTAAACACTCCGGAGCATTTTCTTTATGCACTTGGTAGCATATCAACGGAGTAAAATGTATAGAATCCCCTGCGGTTTGACTCAAAATAAACTCATAACCTTGACTCCTCGGCAGAGGGAAAATGAACAACGGATACTTCTTTTGCTCCTTCTTGAGTTTCGTGTAAATATCACGTGGGATCGCTGCCGCAATCACGTCTTTTCCTTTGTGGTACGTTTGCCATATTTTACTTATCTCATCGCTGGATTGACCTACAATAAGCTCCATCTTCAAAATGTCTTCCAACTTCTTATTCGGAGCGGCACCTCCCTCAGTTATATTCTTTGGATTATTGAGCGACGAGTACTGCCGCATACTCTTGTCGACTCTCCTTTTCCTTGCGTTCTCTATTTCTTGCTCTTTCTTCTCGATCCTGCTCAAAAACTCTTCAGGAGACGTTTTTTGAAGAGCGGCGATCTTGCCCGCGTATTTGTCGTAGTAAGGATTCGTCTGCAGATCTTCCATCACCTTCTCCATTTTTGATGACGACGTCATGATTGATCTTATATTTCGCGATAAGAATAGCGATATTCGCGCAAAACCTACCACAGCCATAGCCTTTCCTCCGTAAATGAAAAGAAAAACATCTGAGAATAAAATGACATAACAAAATAACCTAACTTTTGATCAGTGTTGCCATTCGGAGCACTGTGCGAAATCGAAGCCTGCGTTCAGTCACGGCGATAGATATAGCTCAGTGCTTATGAAAAAACATGGAGCGATCCAGTTCGCTACATCCCGCACCGACACCTCACTGGGGGTGATTCTGTACATAAAAAGAATCAAGAAATTACATTAAAAATCAAGAACAAAGCTTGTCCTCTTGCAAACCAAAATAAAATGTATTTATTAAAGACAAATTAAAACAAAAACAATAAAAAAAATCACAATGAATCGTCTCTTAAATACGGAATAACATATTAAAAATTTGTTCTGAAATTCGAATTTATCCACTTTTCTTAAAAGGACGATATAAGATTGCTAGGCTCGTTATCAGCCAGCTATTAAATCAAAATAAAAATAAAATACTTCATTTGCTCGTTCCGATAAAACAGGACATAAGTCGTTATTTCAGGTCAATTCTTCAGGTCAGGTTTTTTTTGTTTAGTTGTACGTGTAGAATCATCCATTTGCCAGGTGCTCACACATAAAAACTAACCCTGTATTTTTTGTTATTTCAGTTTATGACGTGATTTTGAATAAAACAATGAGCCCTCCTCCGTAAAATTCTGGTGCTCAAAAAATAATGGAACCCGTTTTACAGAATTAAATTGTGTTGATTTCAAAATAAACATTTTATGCCTTTATGATTACTTACCTTTTCTAAAGCAATGCAGTTAAAGTTACTGCAGTATTTCGGCACCGTGGTATACAATGACATATTATACCAAAATTTAGCCGACAGAACCCTATCGGAGACTACCTGATCGGTCGAGGTCGAGCGTTTCAAAATGCGGGAATCCTTAGTCAATCAGATATGTAATTACCCCATGGAGCCGATCCGTGGGGGAAAATCAACTGAACGCATTCTTGCTTGACAGTTAATTCTGTAATCACGGCGATAATTTGGTGTTGCCAATTTTCATCACTCAAAATCTGTGACAATATTCCGGTGCTATGACGCCGTGAAATTTCAAGTAGTAGGTAACTGCTATAGGAAGGTAACGCTTATTTCGTTTTACAATTAAGTTTTGGAACGAATTCGTTGAGCGGTCGGTAGTTTCTATTCTATTTTTTCGTATTATTTTCACATTACAATTTTAAAATAGGATTACAATTTGTTTTTTTTTCTAAAATTCGGACTAACTTTAGGTAAATATGGCACAATGGTCGTGCATTGGCATTACCGCTGGCATATTCTACACGAAATTTGAACAGAGCGTCGCAGTGGTCGTATACGACCGCCATGGCGTAACATGCACTCTAAGTCAGCGGTTGTACACGACCGCTTGGCAGTAGACCTGTTATGATTCTTATGTTTGAATAACACCGAAAAAATATAATTTATAAATTATTGGTATCCGATAATTTATAAAATGATCAAAAGTTATGGGACACATGTCCTATGATTTTTAACCCTCCAACTTCGGGCGATTTTCTTATTATTTCGTACAAATTCAAGGGGAGATTTCAGTAGTTATTTTAAATGTTTGCGTTTCTATATCAATGAACAGGTATATATAAAAAAATCGGTTGTGTCACCCCAGACAATAAATGGAACGCTATAATAGCGTGTCCCGCGATTTCGCACGGAAGGAGCTAAACGCGTACGTGCGCGTCGCCCGGGGTTGGAGCTTTAAAAGTTTAATAGGCGTGCATTAGAATTGTATATCTATGCACTTAATTATGTCTAGTTTTAATACATAAATACATCATATAAATTGTCCACCCCAGCGCGGTAGAAGTTTAAAAAAGGATCTCCAATACTGGCAACGCTGCTTAGTACGGCAATCGCGAACATCTGTTGAGCGGGCTCAACTGTCAAATTCGCCGGGCTCAGCTATTCTCACGCCCGAATCAAAAATGGTTGTTGTCCGGTGAAGTTTCGCCGCTGGTTCGAAATGAAATGACCGAATAAGCCGGAAATAACATGGAGAAGTTTTCAAAAATAGAAAAGATCGGTGAAGGCACTTACGGAGTGGTGTACAAAGCCACGGATAAGGCTACGGGCAAGGAGATAGCGCTCAAAAAAATTAAACTAGAGAAGTGAGTTTTGGCGCGAAAGTGATTTCTCGATTATTTCGAGTGTTTTAACCGTGGTCCTCATACGTGTTTGTGTTTTTTAGTGAGCCGGAGGGCGTGCCGTCCACGGCGATACGCGAAATCTCGGTTTTGAAGAAGCTGCACCATCCTTCGATAGTGAGTTTGCTGGACGTCGTGTATGCGAGGAATAAGTTGTTTTTAGTATTTGAATTTATGCACATGGATTTAAAAAGGCTCATGGACATCACAAAGACTGGTTTAGAGTTTAATTTAGTAAAGGTAACTTTATAATTTGATTGTAACTTTAAGTGTATTCAGAGTGTGCTGGCTGCCCTGAAAATAGAATGCTCTGAACCTTCTCTCTTGTTAAGACGTCAATATCTCGCAGACTTATCGTGCCTCTGTCCACTTGATCCCTCCCCTTGTCTGAGCGAATTCACTAGAGGTTCAACTTGTTAGAGACACAAATCGACTATTGCTCATTAATAGCTATAGGTCGATCTTCAATAGGCTGTACCCTTTGCTATAGCATTACAGCCCTGGCCACCTTAGAACGGGTTAGTCCCAGAATCAATCGTCTGCCGAATGAGACTTGGCCACTGTTGCATCCTTCCCATCTTTGCAGGCTGAGGATTCTTGACTCACCAGTATGCAAATGTGGTATCAAGAAAAGAAAATCTTAACCACACTATTATCGATCATTTCCCTAATTTTTACTCTTTCCAATTCCTACTAACTTCCTTTCCATTTTCAGTTTAATAAACCCATTTTAATTCTACTAATCAAATTGATTACTTTAACAATTGATTCACTTTGTCCATTCAAACCATGCATAATTGTTTTTATTTTTTGAGCCGGTCGGGTGCCAACAATGCCTGTAGGCATTTTGCATCGTTTGACAGATCCACGCTTAGCCGTTTTGGCCGGCAAGATTAATTATTAGGTAAAAAGAGGGAATTCTTAAAGAAACTATATTTTTACAAAATTGACCAAAAAGTTGCGGCGCAGTGTTTTGTTCACAAAATCTGCCTTTCGACCGGTTAAATCTATGTAAATAATCTCTCATTTTTTCGTTTAATTGATTTCTAACCTGTTACAATCTTATGCATCTGGCACTATGGCTCCCATGCTCCAAATGGGGGTAGCGACAAAGCCATTAACCCCTCGCGTACCAGACGGCCCGAAACGTCCAGAATTGATATTTACCGTCGAACCCCAGACGGCCCGAAATGGCCAGGCGAGGCCGACCGCTAATTATGGATTATTTAATCTTACTGTCTCGCACCAACCACTTAGCCAGTAGTATGTGCGAGGAGCGGAGAAAATTCTCTACCGTTTGGTAGCCAGATAAGTATTTTTCGTCACGTTGACTAGCCACTACAAATTTTTGAAGATCCATAGTGCCGCGATCGCTCGGCCGGTAAACAAGACGTTCGAGACGTTTAGTAAGGAAGGCATGGGAAGGTATGGGAATAAGTAAAATGAAGTCATAGTTTTAATGCAGCATATTATAATTATTATAAAACTTTTCACAATCTCCGGAAATAGTGATTTATGGACTAAAGAAACATTTTTTTTATCGCCAGTGGCTAATTTTTATCGTTAGTACAACTTTGACTAATAATTATGAATAATCTTTATTGCTTTACATAACGACGTTACAAATATCTAATAGCAAATTTCAATAGGAACATAAAACAGGTCTTTTTTAGACGATCGGTGTGACAGTTTCGGAGTAATCGTTTTTTTTCTGAAACGCCATCTTTTTTTTGAGACTCGCGAATTTCTTACGGGCCGTAAGGCACACATTAAAATTCAAACCGCGGGCCGCGAGGGGTTAAGAAGATGAAGAAGAAGACTATTCCGCCTTTCCTTCGTCAAAACAAATTAGAAGGTTACGGGAAAAAAATATCAATTTAAAATATGACCTTTTAGCCAGGGTTTGTTGTTTGATAATAAAATAAAATACAAACGGAGCTGCCATGGAATTCACTGACCAAAAATCGGGCCCATCATATATAATTTTTACACTTCTGGGAGGTGAAGGGTGGATTCCGGACTAACGACCGGCGGTGGTAGGTTTAGGACAGCTGTCTTGCCACATGTGAGCGTTCACCTTACCACCCATTCACTCCCCCTTCGAAGCCATAGAATTTGAGATGCAGAGATCGCGGTTTTAGATAATTTTTCTATAAACGAGTTAATTATTTTCCTGGAGAGACCAAGATCTTTAAAAAGGTGAAACAAAGATCGACACAAAAAAATATATTTTGTCCGTAAACCAAATACCTACATTTGAGTTTCTAAAAAAAAATGCATTTTATTTAAATTTATACTTCAGCAAAAAGTATCTCACCTTCGCAAAAAGATGACATTAATCGTTTTTCTTATCCCAACCTTTCTTACTTTTCAGCTTGTAATTCATATGATAATAAATTGTCGGATGTTGACTTATATGTTACTTCACTTGTAATGTTAAGCTCTTAATTAAGTCATTAATATTGGCAAGATATAATAATCTATTACAAATGTTAAAAGGCATACTTAGTACATACCTACATGCAAATTTATACCAATATTACATAACAAACACTCGATTAATCGCAACTTAGCAAACTTCCTAAAATATTGCCAAAATTAAGTACCTATAATAAAGTGCAACTGTAAATATTATATTTGGAAACATTTTACCCAACAAAAAAGGACTGTAATGTGTTCAGATTCATCTATGTATCTTTTCCGTTTCTTTATTCCACCAAAACTTCTAAACGCTCGAACCGATTTAGAAGTATATGGTATTGTTAGAATCGTTATGTCATGCCGAGTGTCGTAGGGTACCTAAACTGTCCACATATCATGTAAATAGTTGTCTAAATGTCTAAATCTCCAAATGTTAATAAATTATCATATATATATGTATATATATATATATATATATATATATGTATCGTGTTTAGTGTCAAATGAAAAGTCTGATTGAGTACATTCCGAAAATATGTATGTATCTATAGGGATAAACATATACATTAACCACAAATATTTTAATAAAAAAAAACATAATTAAAATAATTATAAATACCTGAGTCTCTTTTTTTGTAACGGCAGTTGAGTTTTTTATTCCTTTTAATATATTTACTTGTTGTTATATGTTGATATAGATCTGTTTGTTTCAATAATAAAGTAAAATAAAAGATAAAAGCGATAAACATTTTATGAATGATTATGGTAAAAGTTTTATCCGTATAATTATGGTATATCCGTTCAAAAATCATCCATTGTTAATTCCTGTTCAATTGCTTGAGTTTCGTTTCAGTTTGTTAAAGATGAAATGATTTGCCCACCTTCAATACGTCAATCAATTTTACAATAAAACAAACGCAGTTCGTATGAATGCAATGCGACGGTCACCAATACGGCAAAAGGGCAGTATGGCATTTGTAGAATATAATCTGCGGTTATATTTGGTTAAAATATATAATATAATTTGTTTTTTCTTTTTGACACAACTGTGGCTTTTTGTTAAGACTCTTGAAGTGAGTGTGTCTCATCACAGGAGTGTCTAGCAAGGTAGCTCTGTTGCATTTTACTGAGCATAGAAAAACAAACATTTACATTTAATTTATGGGCTATTTAACCTTTTGGAAGGCAGCCTTCGCGCACAAAAATGGCGCTACACCTTTTTTGGTCGATTTTGTATTAAAACACTAATAATATCAAATAGAGTTGTCAACTACAACGGGCGAACCCGTCACCTCAGGAAGTTTTAACGATTGTTCGTTTTTTATCTCCTGTGAAGTGAGCGCAGAAGACTTGGACAAAACAGTTCACCGTCAAGCTCCGCCACATGCCCGTAAGAGGCCAACGCCTTAACCGCGATATAGCCAGGAGTGTTACCCAGCGGGCTTACACTCACGCCCTCACTTCCAATTGCGACAGATTACTCCAGTCTCTCGATTGGTTACGAGTTCGAGGTCGCTTGCGCGGTCCTCTCCCTTACGAAGCGGTGAAACGGTGTATACTGAATCTATCGCGGACCACGGCATCCTTTGCCCGGCTGTTCACCCAGGATCGGGTAGCCGATGGTCGATTCAAGAGCAGTCGCCGTAAGGTCCGCAACCACCCCCGCTCTATGGGAAACAGTACTGCTTGCAGACTCGCCTGACTGTTAGTCTGAGTGCACAATCGATTGGCTTACGCCGCCGCAGACCGTCCAGGAGCGCCATAAGGTTGACTCCTAGGGGAAACTAGGAGCCCTAAGGCCAGAGTCCTGCCCGGGCTCGCACTTCATGCGTGGAGGCCGCCGGATGGGTGTTGACCCGTGAGTGTGACCAACCCTGTACAGAATGGGTCTTCATGACCAACTCAGCAAGGGCCCATTAGCTCCCTAATATCAGTTTTTTAGTAATAATATCAGTTTTTTATAAATTCTCTCTGATACCTAATAATTATTCTTGTTAGTCATGTTTATTATATATTTATTTAATATAAATAGAGGCGAGCCGAAGCGGCTATGTGCGGATCTTTCAAGCTCACCAAAGGCCGAACGGCATTTTTGGCACTGCAGCGGTTAACCTGTAGGGTGTTAAATAATTTTAGCATTCTCCATTGCCTTCGTTTTAACCCGTTGAGTATGATACGACCAAATCTGGTTCTGAAACAATTATCCGTTGAGTATGATACGACCAGATCTGGTTCCGCGTTTTTTTCACTTCTTTGACGTTCTCATATTTATTCATAATTATCTAATTGTTTTACAAAATGATATTTCAATATTCTATATTCGAAATTTCAATGCAATCATTGTGCAGTTGTTCTTTTTATGATTGGTGTAGTTGTTTCGTAGTTATAGTACTTTAAGGTCGATGTCGCCGAAAATCCTGCAAAAGAGACAGATGCATCCATGAAAATACCCATTTACTCCAAGGGTTAATGCTGATTTAGCGAACTACAACCAGTTTTAGTTCGGTAAATCAGCGCAAAAACGATGGCAATAGAAAACGCTAAAGTTTTATAATCACCCTGCCATGCTGGGCTCAGACAGATGTATACCTAAATTTAAAAGTAAATAAAATACAAACGGAGCTGCCATGGAATTTACCGACCAGAGTGGGCCCATCATAATTTATTTTTTATTTATTTATTTAAAGAAATGCACATTTTTTAAAACTACAGTACATTACATATTATCATTAGAGGCTTCGTTGTAAATAGTACCAAAAAAGAGAGTACCGCAGCCCAGTCCGTCTTTAGATCAACGCTGCCTAACTAGACCTAGGCCCGTACTAAGGCAAGCGTACCAAGAAAATAGTGGCTTGTGCATACTTTAAACTACATATGTTAAAAGAGAAAAAAAATATAAAAATAGTATCTAATAATATTAGGACTTAACTAGGCAATAAACAATGTATGTAGAAATTAATCATTACTCTAAAAACTAGGTCATTGACATGTCAATGTCAATGCGTCTGTCAGTCTGTCAGTCTGCAAATTATATTTGTAAAATACCTATCATAAAACACAATAAAATTAATTTCAATAACAGACTGTAGATCTTGGATCAAGAGAATAAAATTATCAAAATTGCAGTTAATTCTTCTATAATACTATTATCTTCTAATAATACTATTATTACTCTTCTGGGGGGTTCCGGGGTAACGACCGCCTGTGGTAGTTTTAGGACAGCTGTCCTGCCACATGTGAGCGTGCACCTAACCACCCATTTACTTCCCGTTCCAATCGAATTTTTGGTTAATCTGGAGTTGGCGTAGAGCAGATAGGGCAGTTTTAGAGCTATACAAAAGTATATTACAGTATTTTCTGGATCGTAAATTCCTTTTCTTTTGTGCTCTTGAATTTGAATGTGTAAATAAAATAAATACTAATAAATACAATAAAACTTCCGCAGAGCTATTTGTACCAACTGCTGGACGGACTGGCCTTCTGCCATTCGAATCGAGTGCTACATCGCGATCTAAAGCCGCAGAATCTGCTCGTGGACGTGGACGGCCGCATCAAGCTGGCGGACTTTGGCCTGGCGCGGGAATTCGCCGTCCCGGTGCGCATTTACACGCACGAGGTGGTCACGCTGTGGTACCGCGCCCCGGAGATCCTGCTCGGCACCAAGTATTACACCACTTCTGTGGATATCTGGAGTCTGGCATGCATATTCGCAGAAATGGTAAGACGGTATTGTCAGTGATGGTATGTATTTTTATTGAATTATTTGCTCGAGCTAAAAGTCCGTTTCGAATAGAAATAGCGACAGGTCTGGAGTAGTCTTCGGACGCAGAGGGCTGCTGCGACCTAAATGACGAGTGATTATTCCGCAGTCTAGAATATGAATCGACTTAAAACAGTGGACTTCATTTTGGTAGCGGACACATAGTGATGATTAAATTTGGGGATGTGGGACTTTGTGGATGACTCCATGTGGGACTTTTGATGAATGTGACTATTCAAAATCCATCTTGCCTTTCTTCTCCGTCGTTCCCTCATTACTAAAGATCGTGGCCACTAGACGACAGTTTGCCTACGAGGCTCCTCCACTTCGACCGTCTTCTGCATGGCGGGTCGCAGATTGTATTGACCCTTTTGTAACTTCTTTGATGAGGTCGTTCCATCTGGCCGGTGATCTGCCTCTGCTTCTTCTTCCCTCCGCTTGACCCCCGGAAAGCATTTTCTCCAGATTCTCGGGGTTTCTCCTGGCAACATGACCGAAGAACTGCAGGACCCTTCTCATGCATACGGTGGAGAGCCTCACTTGGATACCGAGTTCTTCCAGGACAGATTTGTTGATGCGGCGTGCTGTCCATGGGATTCCTAGCATTTTACGCCAACACCACATCTCCAGTGCATCGATTTTGGTGCGTATCCGAGCCTTCAGGGTCCATGTCTCCAATGCATAGAGAAAGATCGAGAGAACCAAAGCATAGAGTAAGATCGAGAGAAACATTTTCCCTTTAGACAAATCCTATAGACAACTAACACCTGTGTGTTGGTCAGTGATGGCGCTGAGAACTGATTCATACAGTCAGTCACTGAAAAGGTGTATACAAATCAGGATGTATACAAATTTTAACTAGAAAAATGTGTCATTTCCACTAGTAAAAATTTTCTATTTGACGCGACGTCATCCTACAACGCAGTGCCAGCGACTGGGCAACTACTGACTTCGGCATTTACTCGTGGTCAATACAGCTGGTGTGTGTAGTGGGGAAATCGGAGTCAGCACTGACGCGACAGCGCTGTACTGACATGAAATCGATTTACACAATGACTACCGGGTCAGCGCTGATTTCTTTTGAGTTTGAAGTCAGTAACTGACTCAATGTAAATCAGCCTTTATCTTTTTACAAGCTTGTATTTACCTTGCAATGTTTGTTATTATGTTAGTTTGTTTAGTTATTATGTTAGTACAATTTTGCAAGCTGAATTAGAACCACTTCCTCTTATCCTATGAAGTTGAAATTTTATATGTTGGTTCAGTTCTGATGACAATGAATTTTTATGGTGAGCATGACCTGATTTTACACCCAGGATCAGCTCCCGACAAGGGTACTCTTCCACGGTCAACAGCACAGACACACAATTTTGTATACTCATTCAATTATGATAGTCCGTTCTAAATTTCACCATGACATGGCTGCTGCACCCAGGGTAGGCTCCCGACGAGGAAACTCCTCAAAGGTCAACAGCACAGAAACGAAATTTTGTATACGCATTGAATTATGATAGCCCGTTCTAATTTTCACCGCGTTAGGACTGCTGCGCCCAGGGTTGGCTTCCAACGAGGAGACTCCTCAACGGTCGACAGCACAGAAACAAAATTTTGTATACGCATTCAATTATGATAGCCCGTTCGAAGTTCCACTATGACATGGCTGCTGCACCCAGAGTTGACTCGGGACAGAGCATTTTAATAAAGGCTTGTTTTTAAAAATGTTTTTTTACTATTAACTTGTATCTGCCAACTAGTTTATTTCGACTGCTCTGTATCATGCGTTATTGATGAAATAAATTAAGATTATTACTTCTTTCTCTAATAGCTAACATGCAAAACGCCATTCCCTGGTGACAGCGAGATAGATCAGATGTTTCGGATTTTCCGTGCGCTCGGTACTCCGGATGATATCGCTTGGCCTGGGGTCAAGACTCTATCCGATTACCGGGCTGCCTTCCCCAGGTGGCCCAAGAGAGACGCCTCTCACTTATTACCGGAGTCGCTGAGGCTTCAGTTTGGCGATGGAAGCACATTGGAAGAGCTATTTACGGTACTTTTTTGAATTTTATTACTATTAACCTTACTTTGAAGCCAACCTTTGCGCCAACCAAAAATGGCGCTGCATATTTTTGGTCGATTTGTATATAAATTACTAACAATATATTTTTTTAATGAATTATCTCTTGTTATAGTCCGGCAATTAGGAGTAGAAATCAATTTAACTCGGGGGGAAATTATTTTGATGTGGCAACACTAACCCTTGTGACAGATGCATTTCTTCTTCTTATTCATATTCTTTCGTGTTAAAAATGAACAAAACTATTCGAAGCGGAGTTGTTTTCAGTGTTTTCAGAGAAGTTATTTTTGTATAGAGTGCCTAAGATGACTATTAATATTTAAAAAATAATTGAATCAGGACATGGAATCAGTTCTGTTTTGTTTTATTTTTTTTTATTTGTCTGCCGTGTAAAGCCGACTTTAGTCAACGATACCGTCAAATGAATATTTCTGCTTGATTAGTTTTATATCAATATGTTTGATATAAAACTCACAAATTTTAATATGTGATAACTAGCTTTAATTGATTATTCATACTTTTATTGTATATCCTGAATGAATAAATTGAATACTGAATACTGTCTTAAAATATACTTCTAGGTACATTTTAAGGTTACATTTGTCTGACATTTCATATAGTTTAACCACAAATTGTTGGTCTGTCTCAGTCGTAGTCAAAATGAATGATTATTTAACGGACGCACAATAAACATTTTTTATTTTTCTTTCAAGCTCAAAAATCATTCAAACGTCGATGTTACTTGATAGAATCAGTAAAGGAGCAGAAACACTAGTCTGAGTACAATACGCCTTTTGGGAGACAGTACTGAGACATGTCCCTAGATGGATTTAGTCTTACTATTCTCACATTACTGTGTTGTGATATAAATATTTTCCCCCAAAACGTAGGATCTCTTCTTTCTGGCCAGACGTTACCTAATAATTAATCTTGTTAGTCATGTATATCGTATATTAATATAATAAAATATGGAGGCTGGCCGAAATAGCTACGCGTGGATCTGATTGGCATTTTTGGCCTCCCAGGGGTTCAGAAATTTACCTAAGAAATTTCCGTTCTACAAGAAAAATTTAAGACCGACAATGTGTTAGGCTCTAATCTCACTCATACCAATGAAAACACCAGACGTTCGAGACGTCTCGGCGTAAAAATCTGAGCATTGATTGTTCAAAGCCAGACATACGAACACAGTGCAACCCCTTCAATGGAGGAGTCGATCTACCTATTTGATCATGGTCCAAATAGTCCCAAGAGGCAGCGTCGAAAAAGTGCAAGAGTTTTGTAAAAGCTGATACTTTCAGATCAGACATTATTTTGGGCATAGAATGCTGGGGTAGAGTCAGCAGGCCAGACTCCGGGACACCTGGCGCTGGCGTACTAGGGAAGGTGTAATTTCAATTAATACCCCCCAAAGTGTTTTGGAAAAGCTGAAAATTCTTCAGTAGACAGTGGATGCAATACAGAACTCGAAACAAATGGTCATACTGTTTAACAATAGAATGCGAGGCGTCAGCATTACTCCATACATGTCATATCTGCTGCCGAACATCAGCTATTTCAGGTTTATCTGGTGGATTTCTGAAGTCATCCTCCAAGGTGTTCTCTTCATCATGGACCTCTTTGGGAGCTAATGGGCCATGTTGCAGTTTGGGCCACTAAGACCCAGTTGTATAGGGTCGGTCAAACGCACGGGTCAATACCCATTCGGCGGCCTCCACGCAGAAGTGCGAGCCAGGGTAGGACGCTGGCCTGCGGGTGAGTCTCCCCTAGGAGTCAACCTTTGGGCGCTCCTGGATGGTTTACGCGCCATGCGGCGTCAGCCAATCGATTGTGCATACCGACTAACAGCCGGGGGAGTCTTAAAATAGTAATATTTCCTATAGAGCGGGGGTAGTTATCAACCTTGCGGCAACTGCTCTTGAAACGACCCGATCCCGGGTGAATTAGCCGGGCAAAGGATGCCGTGGTCCGCGATAGATTCGGTAGATCTATGCGGGCGTATAAATTCGGTAGATACATGATCTAGGGCGCAAGCGCCCTCGATCATGTACCCAGTCAGGAGGCATCCTGAAGGTTAATTTCAGACGGAGATATCCTTTCAAACTGGTAGTCAGGGAGCAAGGCTGCCTGCTTTTAATTCACGCTTTCATGCTTTTAATTCATGATTCTACCATTGATTATATAACGTATTAGACTGCTCAATGTCATACTACGATTTGGCAACCAGGACTTTACTAAGAAACGAATTGTGTAGATGGGACTCATAGTTCCAAAAATTCATTAATCATTCGTGGTACAACGTATCGCTGCATCAATGTTCAATATTCGTGATATAACAGTACGTCGGCGAACTGTAGATGGCGCTCAAAACACACCTATATGGTAAAAAATAATAATATAATAACATATAATAAAATAACAAAGGAATTTTTAAATGATATATCATTTGGTATATAGGTTTCAAAATGTAATAATTACGCACTTTAAGTTCAGATAGACTAATAGATGGCATTCTATCTCCGTATTACTTCTGTGATGCAATCAGAATATATTAAAAAAATGTGATAAATGGCACTAATAATTGGATGTTTTTATTGGTTAAATTATTGGGTTTTTATAATCGATCAATTTCATAAAAATCTATTTATTATCAATGTTATTATAGATGGCCAAATAAATTGCTATTAATTTGGCCGTCAATGCTATCAGCGCCACCTGAATTACGCCATTTCAGAAGGGTTGCCAAATCGTACTATGGGGTTGAGCAATCTAATACCATATATAAGCAATGATTCTACTAATGCAACTCCTTTGTAGTAGGAGTGTAATGTGTTTAGGATTCATCTATGCATGTTTTCAGTTTCTTTATTCCACTATAACTTTTAAACGCTTGAACCAATTTAGAAGTGTATTGTATTGTTAGAATCGTTTTGTGATCCCAAGTGTCATAGGTTACCTTATCTGTCCAAATATCAAGTAAGTGGTTGTCTACATGTCCAAATGTCAATAAATTAACGTAAATATATTGAGTTTAGTATCAAATGAAAGGTATTATTATTATTATTATTATTTATTTATATACACTAGCAGCTTTTGCAGCTGGTGCGTGTACTTCACTGTTGAGTGTACTGTTTGTCTTTATTTTATTTTATTCCTTACACTTTTAAATTGCCATTTTTACTAAATGTTTGTCTAGTAGATTTTTAAAACTATTCACTGAGATAGCACTTATCACTTCTTGTGGTAGTTTGTTCCAAGAGTCCACCACTCGGTTAGTCAAAAAGTACTTTCTTGGGCTGGAACTAAAACTGTTTCGGTTTAGTTTTAAGGAATGTCCACGGAGTTTCTCGTTGGTGTTCATTGTGTACATTGCATTAAGGTTGGCTACATCATAATGACCATTCAGAATCTTAAACGTCTCGATGAGGTCCCCTCTTTGTCTTCTTTGCTCAAGTGTAGTAAGACCCAGTGCAGCCAAGCGGTTTTCATAAGGCTTGTTCCTTAGGGATGGAACCATCTTGGTTGCCCGCCTTTGCACTTTCTCCAGCAGTTCAATGTCTTTTATGAAGTAGGGGTTCCACACCTGGTAACGTACGTTTTGTAGAGTTTGAGGAACAAATCAGAGTTTATGTAGGAGAAAGCTTTCCTAATCATGTAAAGAAGTGAGTTTGCTCTTTTTACAACTTCTACTATATGCGGTTCCCATTTGAGGTCCTGGGAAACAATTACTCCAAGATCTTTCTGTGTGGTAACTGTGTGTACAGGGGTTCCCTCGATCGTGTATTTGTGATGCGGATTCTTGGGACCTATATGCAGTACGGTGCATTTCTCTGCGTTTAGTGTGAGAAGCCAATCCTTAGTCCATTGCACGATGTGGTCGAGGTTGTCTTGAATCAGTTGACGGCTTATGACAGGATCTCCGAAGAATTTGGTGTCATCAGCAAAAAGCGTAAAGGATGTTTCCATAATCGCTTTGAGGTCTGTCAGGAAAATACCGAACACAACAGGGCCGATCACCGAACCCTGAGGCACGCCACTGAGAACGTCATGGGCTTCAGATAGTTCCTCTCCGACTCGCACCTTGAATTTCCTGTTCGATAGAAAATCTGCAATCCATGACAGTAATTTGCCTCTAAACCCAAAATGTTCCAGTTTGTGGATTAACCGTTTTATTGGGACTCGGTCGAATGCCTTCTCGTAGTCCAAGTAAATTACATCAGTAGAGTTCCGTTCGTCCCACTTACGAGTCCATTGGTCAACACATGTGAGGAGGTTAGTCACAGTTGAGCGTCTCGGGACGAAGCCATGTTGCTCCTCGATTGTTATGTTTTCCCGGGCTAGAAAAAGTCTTATTTTTTCGGCTACAATTTTTTCCATAGCTTTGCAAACAAGGCTGGTAAGGCTAATCGGGCGATAGTTGGCTGGAGAGAGTTTATCACCTTTTTTGTAAATTGGTGTTACAATTGCCTCCTTCCAGTCGTGTGGAAGTGTCGCGTTTTCAAAGGACAATGTCATTATATGTGCAAGCTGCTCACACAATTCCGCAGAGCACTTCTTTAGGAACATTGCAGGAATTTCATCAGGTCCCATAGAAGTCGCATCCCTGAACGATGTCAAAACCTTTAGAATTGCATCTGGCTTGAATTCAATCGTTTCAATACAATTTACTATCCTGGGCACCAATATTTGCGGCATAGGATCATCACACTCTCGAACATAAGACTTTTTAAATTGACTAGCGAATACATTGGCGACGGCACGGTGTTCTGTCACTATGTCGCTTGAGTTTTCAGCTCTTAGCGCCGGTGGCACACACACTTTTGACGTCAGTTGTCCGCGGACATACCCATAGAATGCCTTGGGTCCAGTTTCTAAGATATTTTTTTCAAACGATTGCCTAAGTTGACGTATAGATGCCACAATCTTATTGTTAATTTTTCTGTATGCTTGGTAGCTTGTGATGGATTTGTTTAGCCGGTAAATTGCCCATAATTTTCTTTTTTCCTCAGTCATAGTTAAAATATATTTGTTTATCCATGGCTTGTTTTTCGATTTCTTCGTTGGTTTACACAGTGGTACATGGGTATCTAGTATTTTCTTTACGATGAGTTTAAAATCATTCCATGCACTGAGCACTTCTGTGTGGCTGGTGTTCAGTGTGTTGTTTTGAGTAAGCGCAGCACTGACACTGTCGTAATCTGTTCGAAAGTAGTCACGACGGGGTTTGGTGTTGCATCTGCTGCTTCGTTCTTGAATAAATTGAATGGTTGCAATGATAACGCAGTGATCGCTTTTCCCTATGTGTGGATGGTGTTCTATTTGGGTACAGAGGTTATGGTCGTTGCACAGGATCAGATCAAGGAGGGATTCTTCATTGTTCCGCTTTCGTGTGATTTCTTCTACTAGCTTCTAGCTAGCATCAGCTAGTAGGATTTCGTTGGTGTATTTCTATTAAGAGTAAATCAAATTTTGCCATGAGTGATGCCAGGTTTGTGTAAAAGAAAGTCATTTCGGTGATGGACGATGTCATTTTTTTGCATCTTTCACTATACGCGGGCACCCATTAATATATTTAATGGTTAGTTTTTCTTCGCCCTTGGTGTTTCTCTCTGCTAGTTCCTCGCGTAGGCGCCGCAGTTGATCTCGCTGATAGGGAGTCAGATCGGACTTTGCATTGTATGATTGAGTATATTCCGGAAATACACATGTATTTACATGGATAAATACATAAACCACAAATAATTCATAAAAAACCGTAATAAAGATAATTATAAATACAATAGTTCACTTTCTGTAAAAGTGGGTATCCATTAGGTTCGCGCATCAACTCTGCTCCGCGCACCTGCAACTGCCCCAGTAGTGGATACGTTCGCGCTCCTGGAGCGTGCAACAATGCATGCTCCGTGGTGAGCTCTCCAAGCGGTGGCGGTAAATGCAAAAACACAAAGTGATGCACAGTGCTTGTGTGGACGCGAGCAAAGTAAATTGTTAGTGGATAAGTCTAGCGCATCACGTTCGGCGTTTAGTAAACGCGAATCCATCGCTATGGAGTGGGGCGAAGAAAAATATCAAGCTCTAATCGGGGGCTACCGAAATTATACAGTGCTGTGGGATCCGAAGGATGATAAATTTAAAAATAAATTCTGGCGACGACATGTTCGCTCTACGTTCGAACAGAAACTGCAGAGCACTCATTGTTCTTGAGTTGATGCGCAAACCGTCTCCAATTGAGCAGTTGCAGATGCGCGGAGAAGAGTTGATGTGCGAACCTATCTTTAACCGATTGGTTGTTGGAGGTGGGTAGGGACGGTTTAGGGAATATGCTGACTAATTTTGAATGATAGTATTTAGTTTTTACCATGATAATTTTAAATGACTATTAGGTATGTAAACATTATATCAATATGTAATTGATTTATATATGTATATTATTTTAGTTTTTACCATGATAATTTTAAATGACTATTATAGGTATGTAAACGTATCAATATGTAATTGATTTATATATGTATATTATTTTAGTTTTTATTTATTTTGGTTTTATTATTTTCGTATACATATATGTGTATGTGTGCATCTATGGATATATATTTTATCTATAGATCTATACGAGTATCTATATTTGTATATGCGTAAATATTTGTAGTTTCATATTTGTCGATTTAAAAATAAGTACTAACTATAGTTTAAGCTGACAGTGCACACTTAATATCTAGTCATTAAAAGTCTGCCTTAGAACAGGCCTAGGCCTAGTTAGACGACTGTGTCAAACATTAAAAATAATGTCGCATCAATTTCTTGCTAACATCTTACAAATATGACATTGTTTACTAGATGTGTTACTAAATAAATAAATAAATAAATAAATAAATGGATACCCACCTTCACGACAGTCGTGTTTTTTATCCTTTTTAATATTTACTTGTTTCAGGAAATGTTGATCTATGACCCGTCTAAACGCATCCAAGCGTTCGAAGCGAAGCAGCATCCGTTTTTCAGCGACTTACAATTCGTTAAACCAAACCTCACGGGCTATCTCAAAATAAGGAGTCAAGACAAGAAGATCAGGAGCCAGTCGGATATCGTCTAAACCTCGCGAAAGTATAGCTTTAAGCTTATTTATTTCTAATTTAATTCTAAGGAATATTACTAAATAGATGAATTATATTTTATTATCTGTGTGTGTATACTTGTCAAAGTATGAGAGAATAATATTATTAGATGTTTTTTTTTGTATAATAGGCTTAAAGTTCTCGGTAAAGGTAAAGGCTTAAAGTATCATAATAGATATTGATTACCTCACAATATTATTTCTTCTGGAGTATTAAACAAAATAAAGGAAAAAAAAAACAGTTGCGTCACCCCAAAACTTTCCCGGCAAGCAGACAACCTCCCCCTCCTCGCCCCAAACTTCTCACCCCCTTTCCCCCACTCGATAGTGATTGGGTCAAGTGACTGATAGAAAAGTAGTATTTTAGTATAGATATCTGGATATTAAAAATATTATTACACTTATTTATCAAAAGAAATTTATATTTATTACCTCACAATATTTCTGGAGTATGAAACAGAAAGAAAAAAAAATTGGTTGTGTCACCCCAAAACTTTCCCGGTAAGCAGACAACCTCTTCCCCCCGCGCGCCAAACTTCTCACCCCCTCCCCACCCGATAGTGATTGTGTCGAGTGACTATGATAGCAAAAGTAGTATTTAAGTATTTAGTAGTATCTCCGTGGTATTAAAATGGTATTTTTCCAAAAAAATAGTATTTTCTTAAATACGGCGGTATTTAAAAAAAAATGCATCGCTTGTATAAGATATTCTAACCAAAATTTCACGTCATTTCGGACAACGCGCCCTCTGGTGGACCAATTTCAAATATAATCTTTTCAACACTTGCCATGATCGAATAATGCCTGCATGCCAAATTTCAGATCAATCGGATGAAGTGTTTAGGCGCTATCGTGGAGGAATCACAGACACTTATCAAGGGGTGGGGGGGGTCAAAAATGTATAAATTAGTCTTTATATCGAAAAAAAAACATTTGGTATTCCCAATACTTTCCCTTCTGGGAAAGTAAAAACACCTAAAATATCAAATGCGCACTTTGCGAACAAAAACTTATTTTTTCTATTTCAACTAAACGACAGATGTCCTCCTTTGGTACTGAGTTACTCATATGTATTAACTTGGTTATACAAAAGTTAAATGCATAATTTGTGAGCATTAAAATTAAAACCGTAATTTAATACTGTGCTAAACAAGCGCATTTTTTTAATAATTTGATCTCAGTATATAGCGACAGTGTAATCACTTAATCAATTATTTATAGATTGGATTTCGGAATAAAAAATGCTATGAATGTCAAATATTTTACTGTTTCATTATTTTACAACTAAGCTTAAAAGGTACTCATGAATCTCACATCTACTTTCACAATCAAAACATTGAATTTATACACAGAAATACTGCGAGTCCTTTAACCCTTCGAAAGCAAGCCATGGGAATGAAGCCCGCCGCAGACTGCGATGCACGACTACATTTCACACGTGGCTTTAGCTTCGTTGATTACCAGCTGCCATACAAATCAACACATTGCGGGCCACGCATACGCTATGCGCGGCGAGGCTATGTTACATCGAGGCTATGTTACATCATACTATGTTACCGCGGATTAGGGAATGCAATCTCGGTATACCGAGATCTCGAAATACCAAGATCTTGCACTAATTTTGCAAGATTATAACTCTTGTTATCTATTGTTTATAAATTGATATACTCTGTAAATCTCTTGTTTTATTGTTACGGCAAGGACACCAGGAGGGTCATTTTTTATTGGGCCGTGCAATACGGCTATTTCTCATCTGACAGCTTAAACGTCATAGCTTTTATGCGAATTTCTGGAGTAATGCTCGCAGACCCGGAACAATGCTTATGAAATAACTCAAAACCTAAGTAAGACCAATAAAAAAACACGAGAAATGAACGCGAAGCATGTTGCAATGCGTGCAACATGTTTCTGAGGCATAACATGCCACGCAAATTTGGATTTTTGTTACAAGATTAATCTTGCACGCAAAACACACGCAATCTCGCAAGATTTGCAAGATCGCGCAGCAGCAGATCCTATGCAGCGCTCGCCGTCGCATCCCGGCGCAATACCGAACGCAGGCAGTGCGGCGTATTTTCTTCACCAATTCAAGCAAACTGCAAACCTGCCAGTTTGCTTACCAATGCCTGTTATCTCTGGTACCAACGAGTGTCGAGGCAGAGCGGGTATTTTCTGTCGCTGTATATCTAACACGCAGCATCCGAAGTCGATTAGCCGACGAACTCTAGATTTGCTGTTTTTAAGAAGTTACTTTCAAAATAATTCCATTTTTTTTAAAATAAATTATTAGATATACATTTTATACCATTATTTCGCCATCACGACATAACTTTACCAAGTTGTAATAGAAATAATCAAAATACTTATAAATCATAATTCTGAATTCTGCGAGATCTCGCAAAATACTGGGATTTTGCAAGACTGACCTCTCAAATCTTGCAAATACCGAGATTGAAAATTTTGCTGCAAAATTGCATTCATAGAGTTGCGCTTTGTGGCCACGGCAGCCACGTTTCCCCCCGCTCGCACGCTTCCGCCCTTTTCCCCCCATAAACCGTTCTCAAACCGCCGCGAGTGCTTTACAACGTGCACTTAAACACTCTGCTCTCTAAAGCAGTTGAGACGAAATATCCGTTTTCGTGGCGTAGTTCAGCTAGCAGTGTGTGGCCGCATGGCATCATCCAACCACAGCTTCCGTGTCAAAAGTGGGCATGTATCATCGAACGCCGCAGTCTGTGTCGGCCTTGAAACTAAGCTGAAACGCTATTTCGAAGATGGGATGAAACCCAAAAAAGTAACTTTTCTATGGAATAAGGACAATTGTATACCTTTATGTATATTGACGCGAGTGTTAGTGGTGTGGCGGAGATAACGACCGTGCGTATCAAATGCAGCAGTGTGATGAAGTGTTTTGGAACTTAGTTATCGAGTGTCAGTTTTAACTGATATATTTTTCAAGGTAATCAATCTTGCAAACACAAATGAGTGGTTTGCCATGCGCAAGGCAAGGGTCCAATAACTTTGTATAAATTCAATGGTCGAAACCAAACATAAAATCGTCTCGAAGTTTTCACAAATAATATTAAATACAATTAGTAGATACTTAAAATAACTATGCAATACTGCATACTATGGTTTCCACAATTTTAGTAAACCGTCTTCACTGTATGTTGCCAGGAGGTTTTGGTGGGGATGATGCGTCAGACCGATGACTGCTTTGTCATGTACCTGTGAATTAAAAAGAACAGTAAAAAAGTGGCATATTTCACATGTTTACTTGTTACTTGGGATCTTGGGCAGCATTTTCATCCAGAACGAAAAACACTTTTTTATAACAGTGCATTGCTCTCGGTTGCATTGTTCGGATCGTTGATAAGAGCCCATCGACATAATACATAACACACTTTAGGGGAGGAAGGGGTCAGGGGTCATGAAATGTTACCGTGGATGAGGGGGGGGGGGGGGACATGAGTTATGTAATGCAATAAAAATTACAAAAAATTATGAACCTAGTAGGTACCAGTGTTGTTGCTGATGCAGGTTTTTTAAATATCAGCGGATGCTGATGCTGATGCTGATTATTTGAGATCAATATCAGCTGATGCTGATGCTGATGCTGATTTTAATTAATTAGGTAAATAAAATATATCCAAATATCAAATTGTAAGTAAAAGTGATCATTTTATTAGATATTTGAAATAAAAGGCAAATTATAATAATTATGTGACTTTTAATTATCGAAAACATCTTGAATACGTAAAGTGATATTACCTGACATACCTATATAAATAAAATATAATTGCCTGTACACCACTCAACTTACATCTGTTTTTAATTAATTAATACTGAAATTGTATTAACGGTAAATTATATTTCAAAAACAATAGCTGAGCTGCCTTTTCAGCTTGCAGTCGATTACGGGAAGGTTTATAAATAACTCCGGCACTGCTGAACAATTGTTCGCTAGGAACACTTGCCGGCGGAGATGACAGAAATCTCCGAGCCAGTGCAGAAAATTCTTTATATGTATTTGTTCCATGCGTTCTCCACCAGTCAAGTGGGTTTTGTGACACAATAATCTTTTTTTCTTTGTAATATTGTCTTAGCAGATTTTTAAGTTTCAAATTCGCATCCGCAATTGAGTTATTGATGTCACTCTCACTACTTTCTTCGTCACTTGAATCTAGCAAAACTGCAAGTTCACTTTGCAGGGTTAGTCTACTAGCTCTGCTAGTTGAGGGCTGTTCTATGTCTCCTGCTTTCATCAAAGGAGCAGTTCTTCTTGACCTCTTAGGTGATGATGGACCAATTTCGTCTCTATTTATATTGGCTAGTTTTAGAATTTCAGTCTCAACTCTTTCCATTGAAATTTCACTGAAGAATTTGGTTTTATATCGCGGATCCAAAAGGGTGGATATTGCGAATAAGAAATTATTTTTTATATCATCAAATTTATCGGAAATATTTGTTTTTAAGGTAGTAATAAGATGTTTTATCGCGTCTGAGTTATCTGTTTTAGCTAATTGGTCGTCAAGTTTCTTCGTAAGTACATGAATAAGCGGAATAACGGATGAAATCAAAGCATTTGAATTGCTTAGTTCCCGTGTACTTTCTTCAAAAGGTCGCAACAACTCCACACAGTCTTCCATAAGTTTCCACTCTTCGGGTAAAATAGCTTGTATGTTGTGGTTATTATTACGGTAAATGCTCAATGAATCTTTGATTTTCAAGTATCTTTCCATCATATAAAAGGAACTGTTCCATCTCGTGACGCAGTCTTGAAAAACTGTTAATTTTGGTTGATTGAGGCGTTCTTGAATAGCATTCAATTCTTTCTGTGCTATTGTCGAGTGATTGAAATGGTTCGCAATTTTTTTAATTTTTTGTAAGATGTCTATTATGCTTTGATGGGACTTTAACCCATTTTTCACACATAATTGAAGTTTATGCGCTGTGCAATCTATATCGCTGAACTCTGATATTGCCATGGCCCTTTTCATATTTGACCCTTCGTCTCTAATAATGCAGTGTACTTGATTTTTGGATATACCCCATTCAGTTAACATAGATTCATATTTTTCGGCAATAATATCTCCTGTATGGCGATTATCGAAAGTTTCGCATTTTAGTATTACCGATTTGCGATCAAAATTTTCGGTAATTCCATGACAAGTTAAACTTAACAAAGAAACATTGGCACTTGGATCCGTCCAAATGTCTGATGTAAATGTCATGTATTTAAATTCCTTTATAACTTTTTTCACCTCTGCAGCAACTTTTTCGTATAAATCTTTACAGACATAGTTAGTGAAAAAATTGCGGCCTTTTAAATTATATTTTGGCATAACCGCTAGCATGAGTCTTCGGAAACCAATACCTTCCACAAAATGAAATGGCAAGTCCTGAACAGCAATCATCTCGCCGATTAATTTGTCAATAATTAAACTCTTTGGGTTATCTTTGTCATACTGTTTATCCTTTCGAAATGCTTCCTCTAGTGATTGTTGCTTTTTTGCTCGCTGAATTGGTGTTAGTATTTTACCTAAAACAAATAAACTAATTTTACTCTCTAAAATTTAGACATGGAGGTTGGGTTCTAGGTTAGGTTGTATGTTAGGTATTAAATTATCGCATTTATAATAATAGTAGGAAGGAAGTAAGATACATAACATTTATTAGACAGTTATATTACCTACTAAATAAAGAGGTGTACAAAATCGCAACGCGCTTCTTTGCCTCCCCCACAAGGTCACACAAGTCACAAGTAGTCACAACCCCGCAAAGAATACAGCGTATACATGTTTTTTTTTAGAAAAAAGTCAAAAATAATAAAATAACGATTTTCCTGGTTAGTTCGACGATGTACTGAATCACCCACTTCAATGATATCACTAACTAAAAACTCACCCGTATGTTTAACTAAATAAGAAAATTACCCTACCTTCTTCAGCAGTTCCGGCGGCTTCCAGGTTTTCGATCTCACAGCTTAAAAAACGGGTATGCTCTTCTGGATGTTTAAACTTCAAGTGATTTTTTAACGAGGTATTAGTACGTCCTTTGCGAGAATAATCCATTTTACAGATATTACACTTTGCGGTATCTTTATTTACTAATGTAAAATACTTCCATACTTCACTTTTCAATGGCGGAGGCATTATAAAACTTGTGGTTTACTTACACCGACAATGTCTGCTGCGGTAATGAGTCAGTCAATCTTGCATTCGTTTATTGTCGCGGCTAGCCGCGCAGGTGCATGTAACACCTGCGCGGCTAGAGTCCCCCGGGATCCCCCGAATCAAGAATCCCCCGGGATTTACAAGTCGTACGAGTGACACGAGATGATACGACCTTGAATATCAGCAATAAAAATCAGCATCGATTATTGCGGATGCTGATGCGGATGCTGATATTGAAAATAATGCGAATAATCCGCTGATGCTGATGCTGATGCTGATATTCGCAACAACCCTGGTAGGTACCCCTCATTTTGAACCCGTTCTAGTGCTTCTCAAACTCCTTATGCCAGGCAAATAAGTAAGCCTTGGCAGCGTTTGATCCCCGAAATGATCAAAATCAAATAATAAAAAAAAAACAAAATTAAAATAATCGGCACCAAATAATCACAATAAAAATTATAAACAAATGAAGAAACAATAATATTAATCAAACTGACTAGTAGTCATTTAAAAAACACTAAAAATGTTTGGCTTTTGAAAATATTCTTTTAATAACATATTTTTGTAGTGGTCCTTGAATAATCCAATTGATTTCGATCGTAATGTCATTCCAACCGATTCCATACAACCGCAGAATAATAAGAGAAACTGCACTGGATATTTGTAGTTTTGTGTTTGGAAATGATTGCGTTATCGTGTGAAATATTTTTCCCTGCTGCGAATTTAGGATGGCTCCCAACCGCTCCCTAAATCCCCCAACACTCAGCGGTAAGCTTGGGAACAAAGAATCGAAATAGTGACACATTACACAATAAGGTTGGCCACCACTCGGTCAAAACATACCATTCATGCAGTCAGGAATCACACGACGTTAGCAGTGAAAGCAGTGGCGTAACTAAGCCGGTGCGGCGCACCAGGGCCTACGGCAGTCCGGCGGCCCGAAATGGAACTGTCTACGATCGATGTTGAAACCAACTCCGAAAAAATGGATGTCTCAAAACTGATGATTTTGCAGAGTGCAAATCAAGATGAAAACCAGATCTAGAAATGTTCATATTTTTTATAATATACCCTTTGGCTGCGTAACGACCAAATTTGGTTACACATCAGAACACCGTTGACTACGTAACGACCAATATTGGCGGCTTGCTCCCGGAGCGCACAGTAATATTATTTTCTAATTCGGACGCATAATAAAATCCATACCAAATATCTCATTATTACCTTAGATACATAGACGACCGCTAGAATAATTTTTCGGATATTTCTGGTAAAATTCCATTTGTCAAACATCATCCTTTTTTTTCTTCGAGAAATCATCAAAAATTTTATTAGTTTTTATGACTTAATATCTTAATATTTTTGTACATAAATAAGCAATAGGAAATATTACCTTTGATAATCTAATAAAAATCACGATAGTATTTACAATTTCTAAATAGGGTTCCGTATTTTTCCGTAAGACAAGTACAAAGAAATGTTTTTTTCACTTTTTCGACTTTCTTATATTTATTCATAATTATCTAACTGTTTTACAAAATGAGGTTTCAATATTCTATATTCGAAATTTCAATGCGATCATTGCACAGTTATTCTTTTTATGCTTAATATAGGTAGTAGTTCCATAGTTATAGTACTTGTCGATCGCGGCGATATTGCAAGATATTCCAATAAATTCCCGCGGTCTGCCATGATATTATGCCGCTACTCGAAGGGTTCAGTAGTTGCAAATTGCATTATTATATGCAAAAATTGGGGTTTTATTGTGGGTATTATTTAGTTTTGCCAATTTCCCACTTTGTAGTTGTACTCAAAATAAGGTAATAAAAAGTGACTTGTCTTGTCATTAAGATTCAAAGCTGGGGAAAAGCAATTCAGTAATAAAATTAACAGTAAAGCATCGTATTAACACAGGGACAAATGTTTCAAACATTCTCCTGAATTTTTTTTTAACCCTTCAGGCCTCGGCCCCTCAGCCGATTGACAAGTTGATGTCTCAAAAAATTTTAGTAAAAATTAGTAAAAGAATTGAATTATGACACTGTGTCACCAAAACATTAATTACTGCCAAACCACTGTACCCATAATTAAAATAAAACATATTAACATAATAAAACATAATAAAATAAAACAAATAAAATTAAAACGGGGTCGTCACGCTGAATCGTGTTTTGGCCGAAATCGGCCAATCGGGGCTCTAGGGGTTAATGTGATCCCGCGTGTCCCGGTGAACTTCTTGGGAACGTGTTCCGCAACATGTTCTAGGCAACGCTTCCAAATGAATATGCCGATTTATAATGTAGCTGCAATGTAGCCATTTCACGTTCATTGGCCCTAGAATGGTACAACAATCTTCCCGAAGCAATTAAAAGTAGTGAGAACACATCCACTTTTAAAAAATCACTAACCGATTGGTTGTTGGAGGTTGGTAGGGACGGTTTAGGGAATATGCTGACTGTTGTATTTTGAATGATAGTATTTAGTACTTAGTATTTAGTTTTTACCATGATAATTTTAAATGACTATTATAGGTATGTAAACGTTATATCAATATGTAATTGATTTATATATGTATATTATTTTAGTTTTTATTTTGGTTTTATTATTATTTTCGTATACATATATGTATGTGTATGTGTGCATATATGGATATATATTTTATCTATGGATGTATTGGAGTATCTATGTTTGTATATGCGTAAATATTTATAGTTTCATATTTGTCGATTTAAAAATAAGTACTAACATATAGTTTAAGTTGACAGTGCACACTTAATATCTAGTCATTAAAAGTCTGCCTTAGAACAGGCCTAGGCCTAGTTAGGCGACTGTGTCAAACATTAAAAATAATGTCGAATCAATTTCTTGCTAACATCTTACTTACAAATATGACATTAATTGTTTACTAGATGTGTTACTAAATAAATAAATAAATATACATATGAAATGTATCTAGGTTTACACTAAATAGATAATACATGTCATAATGGACGTAAGTAAGTCGAGGAGGGGCCTTTTGTTCAATTTTGCACTGGGCCCATTTTTTTAGTTACACCACTGAGTTAAAGTCAAACATAGACAACTTCCTGTAAGCCAGACCAAAATACGGAAGCAGAAAATTGAATACTCACATTGATGGTCCTCTCGAGTTTGCCGGTGCCTGCACTGAAACAGTAGAGCACGAGATCTTCGGCCACACAGTACAGTAGACTGCCCCGAGCGCTGAGAGCCGCTCCTGTCAAAGCGCCGCCTTCCGCCTCACGACGACCGCTCGTAAACGAACGCACAATCTAAAGCAAATATAAAAAATAGTTTGTCTCCACAATACAAGGATAGTCTATTCTCTTGGCTATCAAAAAAACACTACTTTTTACGCTAATGGCATATTATCACAGCATCAAAACAAGGCACAGAATTTACACTGTCAAAATTCTTCCACTATCGAACATACAAAGTCATCATCGACACCAGATAGTCGCCCAGAGCGAGGCTGATCTTCAAAGTTGAAACGCCATTTTGGAATTTGCAAAACCACTTTTTAATGGTCCAAAGAGCAAAGGAGTAAGGTTCATATAAACACTTTAAATGTTTTTTTGCGCAGTCCCAACACTCGCGCCTATCCGAAATTCGTATAGCATTATGCTGCGTACATACTTATGTAACGTAACATGTAATGTAACATGAAATGAAAGAATTTGCCCTCTAAATTAGTGCAGTGTAACATGCAATGTAACGCACTTTTTAACAAATTCTCATAGTCTTTTTATCGCAGTTTTAGATGATTTTTCTACGAAGGGGTTGATTATTTTCCTGGAGAGACCAAGATCTTTAGAGGTGAAACAGACATTTGGCTGGCAAGCCACAAGCGCCAACTTCCACCGCGTTAGGGTGAACAGTGAAGCCGTTCTGGGTGACGGCATTTATATTTATGTTGGTGATGCATACTCATCCGAATTGTAGGAAGTTCCTGAATTAAGCTGATAAAAACTTAAGGGTAGTGAAACTAGAGATGCGGATGGTCCGATACCTGCGCTGCCAGCCCTGGTTCCAGCTCGTCTAATATTCTATGTCTAAATTAGATGGATAATGGGCTCGATTGCGTTTTTTCATGAACTAATATAGGAAATTAGTTTGTGTGAACGAGACAGGGCAATACGCTAGAGCGGAATGTGAAATGAACGGTTGTCACTTCGCATTATAATTATAAAGCACCAAAGATAAAGCATCTGAATCTAAGACCACACGAAATGTGTTCAAATTTATTCGGAGGAATACATATAAGTTCGACAGGTAGTATTTATTGAGGATCGTTCGTTTCATATTCCGCTGTAACGTATTGCTCTATCTCGTTCGCTTGAACTAATTTCAGTTTTAGTTTACAAAGAAACGCAATCGGGCCCTTTGTTCTATCTTTCAGTATTCTTGAAGTATTCAAGTTTGTGGATCTTTATTGTTCGCAATATTTGTATGTTTTTGCTCAAATGCTTCAAGATTACTTCATTCCTGTCTCTGCCAAGCTAGTTTATAAGCAGAATCCTCAAATAGACTAACATTTCGAAGGCTTCATGCTTTCTTATCAGTATTTCTGTATAAGTATAGCTTCCATATCATTCTATGATAATATTCATAAAATATTGCTTACCTGCCCTTGCATATTCATAATGACGACTGTGTTCGTTCGATTGCAGACTACAAAGTGATCTGGATTCTTTGGGGTAATTATTAAAGAATTGACAGGTGGATCGCCCGCTCCCAAAGACTTAAAAGTGGCCGAGCATTCAGTGGTCCGGACAGACCACACTTTAACCGTACCGTCCGATGAAGCACTGGAAAAAAAAAAAAAACAATTGATTCGGCAATTTCGAAAAATGTGCTGGAATATTTTCCATTTGAGTTATAAGAAATAGTTAAAAAAGTCACAATTTTACAATGCATTTCCTGTATCTGTTAGAAAACTTAACAGTAGTCAACACAAAATACTTTATCGATTATAAAATAAGAACCGCAACTAGGAATTCTTGTAAGTTTTGGTGAAAATATACCGTATTTCGATACGATTGTTGGAGTTCAGAGCACTAATGTTGAATGGGAGCAAATTCCATAAATGGACAGCTAGAATTGCAAAGGTCCAATGGAGTGATATCCAGGCTTGCGCTGACTCGACCGCCAAATCATTACCTCAGTATATTATGCCCGTCCGGTGTGAACACGGCTTCATTGACGAACGATGTATGGCCGCGAAATTCCTTCAGCGCTTTTCCCGACTTTAACCCGTGAATCCTGAAAAGCAATTTTAAGGTCATAACATGAAACGGAAGACTATCGCGGTTATTCGACATTATAAATAATACTGTTTCGGCAATGTTACAACCGTTGTTGTTCAGGGAAGGTGTGACGGATTGAATTAGTAAGATGCAGAGCAAATTTAATATAAAAACGATCTTCAAACGGACCCAAAGCCTAGTTCGGTTTTTGAAACCTGTAAAGGATGTAATACCACTGCAAAGCCCGGGTGTGTACAAGATCGAGTGCTTAAGTTGGACATTTGAAGCGACCCATAGCAACTCTACTGATAGAGCACATCTTTAATAGCAGAATGAACCACTTGGTGCAGTTTGAAGATCCCATAGTGCTTTTCAAAGAAGAATACATTTTCCCCGCATGACAGGAAGCCATAGAAATAAGATCCCCCAAACCTTAATAAAGGCATGGGTTTCAAACACTACTATATGGACCTTCCTTTTAAAATGTTCTCAATGCCGATCGCAGAGTACAGAGATACGAAACGTGATACATAGTGTTGTGTGCACGGTGGCATTTTAAAATTCGTACCCACCGCCTCTCCCACTACTATAATCTGCCTAGTAACAGTAGCTATGATGCCTATCTGCAGAAAAGCAGACAACTAATAGCGCGTTTGTCTAACCTGGACAAAATGGACAAAAGCAGTTGTAACATTTACGAATGGTAAATCCGTTTTTGTCTTTTTTACAATTTTAAGCCCATATTGTGTTTACTCCCGGAGTGTTCAGTTCTATTGTACTTACCTAATCGTTTGATCGAAAGAAGCGGAGAGAATCTGCGAATTGTCACGACTGAATTGCAGACAAGTGACGCCTTTGGCGTGGGCCTTTTCAAATTTGCGGAGAACTTGGCCAGTGCCCACTTTCCATACCTGAAATATAATGCCTTGATTGATTCAGTTTATCCAATCTCCCATTCCATTTTTCCGTTTATTTAAATTTTGCATAATTTATAACCGTATGCATCTGACGCTGGCCCTCAAGCCCTAAACGGAGAAAGCGACAAAAGCATAAAAAGAAGAAGAAAAACAACAATCCAACACAAACCTTTATCTTGCCATCGTTAGACCCTCCTGAAAGCATGTCGCTGTCCCGGCTGAACGTTAAGCACAACACTGCTTCCTCCATGGACATGAAGGCGTCTTGAGCTTGATACCGTAAATCTTTCCTGATTTTACCCGTGGTGAAATTCCACACTTCAATCAGGCCGTCCACGGAGCCCGAAACGAGGTACTGGCCATCGGGCGAAAATCTAAAAAAACAAAAAAGTATGAGCAGGGCTGAAGATCGACAACTAGAGCTGTCAACTACAACGGGTGAACCCGTCACCTCAGGAAGTTTTAACGATATTGATTGTTCTGTCTCCCGTGAGGTGAGCGCAGAAGACTTGGGACAAAAACAACCCACACTCTAGTTACGCCACCTGCCCGTCAGAGGCCAACGCCTTACGGCGAGGCATCGGGAAAGGTGCCCAACCAGCGGGCAGCCTCGTTTGGCTACCAGTTTGGAAGGATATCTCTGTCTGGAATTAACCTTCAGGATACCTCCTACCTTGTGACTGGTTACAGGATCGAGGGTGCTTGCGTGGTCCTCTCCCTTATGAAGCGGTGATACAGTGTCTACCAAATCGCGGAGGCCGAATGGTTGTTTCAAGAGCAGTTGCCCTAAGGTTTACAACCACCTCCGCTTTATAGGGAACCTTACTGTTCCCAGACTCCCCCGGCTGTTAGTCGGAGTGCACAATCGATTGGCTAACGCCGCACGGCGCGCAAAGCGTCCAGGAGCGCCCGAAGGTTGAATCCTAGGGGAGACTGGCCGACAGGCCAGCGTCTTACCCTGGCTCTCCCTTCAGCGTAGAGGCTGCCGGATAGGTGTTGACTCATGAGTATGACCGACCCTGAACAAACAGGTCTTCATGGCCAAGCTCCAACAGAGCCCATTAGCTCCCTAGGCTCAAGATCGACAGCGTGAAAGACATTAGGGGGAGATTTCCGTCCAGTAATGGACCGTAAAAGACGGCAATGGCAGTGTTATTATAAAAATATTACCTGGCGCATTCAACATGAGATTTCTGACCGAATTTGATTACTTTAAAGATCTGCGTTGGACATTGTTCTTCCTCTTGATCCTTTATCGCTGCTTTTCCGCGGAACAAATCAATTGTTGTACCTAAAATTAATAAAAAGTACTCATTATTTGAAATATCACTGGTGGCATAGTAGCTAGATTACCTGATCTTACATTATAAGGTTCCGGGTTCGATTCCCGGCCCGGTAACCATTTTTCATTGGAATAAAATTAATGAAATTGCATGTCAATTCTGTCGATCGAATGCAGTAACAAGACACACACTTACACACATGTTACATGCACACATTTCAGGGTTGGTCCAGTCCTTACGAAAATAGCCACATATCCAGGCTGGAGAGTATTCGGAAACACTTTCTGAGGTTCCTGTACTTTAAACAGTATAGATGTTATCCATTCCTATATCCTACAGATTTTATTCTGGGGATGGTTGGGTACAACTCACTAAGCGTCAGAAGAGATTGGCTGGCAATCTGCCACATATATGAACTGATTAGGGGGTTCGTTGATAATCCGACCATCCTTAGAAAAATCAGTCTGTTTGTACCCGCCAATTACTGCCGTGCTAAGACTCACATATTGCTCGCGTTACCGCGAACTAGAATTTACATCGTTCAACACTGCATCACGGTGCCTTCGTACCCTAAATGCGGCTGAGCCAGAATTGGATATTTGGATGGTGAACTTAGCACAACTGCAAAGTACGGTAATGGCATTTCTTAGCAATCATGTAATTAGGTAAATATGTAGTATGCAGTATAAAAGTTGATAAAAAGTAGTACCTAGTGTAATAAGGTTAGATAATCATTGGATATATGTATGTATAATCGTTTCTTATTTCGTTCTAACCTATTGTTCTGTCTCGTTCACTATAGTCTCTAGAATAATAGTCTATAGTAGAATAATAATGATAATAATAATAGTATAGTAGAATAATAACAATAGTCTATAGTAGAATAATAGCTATAATCTAAAATAATAGCGTAGAATAATAATTAACCATTTGGAATTATGTATCTGTTAGGTTAATTATGTTTTTGGAAATAAATAAATAAATGAAAAAAAGGAAGCGAAGTATAGGTGACGTACATATAAGGCCAACACCACACTTGTTCCACGCACGCTAAGTACGCAATGCATTATGACATCAGGATCCTTGAATTTATATGGAAACAGATGACTTAGACACACTTATCATACGCAACGTTGCTTATCATAAGAGTGTCTCTAAGTCATCTGTTTTCATGCAAATTCAAGGGTCCAGATGTAATATTGCATTGTGTACCAGGGACATGTGTGTCTATGTCCTAAATGGTCGTTGGCAATGCACATGCCTCTCGCTCACATGACCGTCTTGACAAATGATCTTCTTAGTGTCACTAACCTGGAGGCAGTAATCCCTGATGCTGCTGCCATTTTAAAGCCTGTCCGAGAAGAGCCAGCAAGCGGGACGAAGGCACAACGCTGACTTCTCCCGACAGAGCAGCCGCTAATGTCGCTCGACGTCTTTCTCGACCACCGGCCGCACCGTATGCCTCGCGCGGATCGAAATATGAACGCGCCAGGAGATTCTCTGCAAAAAAGATTCCCAATAACTTCATCTTTTGCAATCCCAAATACAGATACATTATACTACTCCCTTAATTACGTTGTACTGATATATCCAGTGCTGGATTATCCAATAGGCTAAGTACGAGGGATCATTACAATCCTAACTTTTTTAATTGTTTCTCATAGATTACAGAAAAAAAACATTTAATTGAAATTCTAAGGAGAAAATGTTTAAAAACCATTTTATTGTAGTCAGAATATTTGACCGTCCACTTTAAATAAAAAAATAAAATACAAACGGAGCTGTCATGGAATTCACCGACAGGAGTCGGACTATCATAATACTATTGTTACACTTGTGGGGGGTGAGCGGTGGTTTCCGGACTAACGACCCGCTGTGGTAGGTTTAGGACAGATGTCTTGCCATGTTGTTGGCAAAAGCCACCGAGGCTAATTACCTCGCGAATAACAGCAAGGATTTTGTTGTGGCGGTAAGTGTACCGTCCTTGATCTTAGGCCACCTTGCAGCCAGCTAGAATATATCTAGCTGTGCAAGGAGTATTAGGCTCAGAATAGCTCCAACGAGTGAGGTTACTGGGGTCTAGAAGTGTATGTTGAAAGGCATTTAAATAAAATGTAAGCATCTCTGGCATCCAGTCATAGAGCATTACCTTCCAGTGCATTAGAGGAGGAATGCAAAAGTCCCCAATTGCTGTCCACATTGCCCATGGTTGTCCTGCCATACCCACAGACCAGCCATTCTGGCTGATTCCAGAAAGGCATTTTGTTGTTGGTCTAACGAATCTGAATTCAACTAAATCTCCATTTCCTCATAAACACCACCTAGACGCAACTAGTAGAACTATTTATAAAAACTACATCTAACGGCATTTTGTAGTACTACTAAAATGCGAGCAATGGCGTTTTGCGAGCTGCTTCGCCAAGCGAAATAGCGCACTATACACGTCGTTTGTCTCTTTCTGGAGCAAAACAGCACACGGCCAGGATTTTGGTTATTTAGGAGCCAATAAGCTCGCCTTTTCTTACGAATAAAGCGTTTTATTAATATTATCGTCTAGTATGTATGCGTGCATGGGTTAATGTATTGCGGCATTGTTGCAATAGCACAAAAATAAGAAGTATTAGTTATTTTTGTGTTTTTGGACTGTGTGAAGTGGAGTCAAAAGTTAAAGGAGAAAATCCTCGACAAAAGAAATAGTAGTAGCGCTTTAAGCAAAAACAACAGGAAAGGGAAGATATTAGGCAAAAGTTACTGAAACTGGACAAATTTTTGGTGAAACTGAACTTGTTACTACTCGTACTACATCTCTATTCTAGTGTGAGTACAGCTAGTGATAGCTTTGCAAACAAGGAACGATGAAAACTGTGTAATGATAGTATATTTAGATTTTTATTTATTTGTAATATGCCACCTAATAATGATTGATTTGATCAACCGTTTCTATTATAAATCAAACATGTTTTATCTCAATTGAAATAGTTTTGTTTTAATTTGAGGCCCAATTTCCCGATTTCCTTTCGCACCAGGGTCTTTGAGCACCTAGCTATGCCACTGGCGCCTATGTAAAGTTTCTACCCGGATCGATAAAATCGTAGATGAATAAAAGACGATGTAAGTCTGACCACAGACGAATCATGACGATTTAACAAATTCAATACAAACCCAAATGTAAATATCTCTCAGCCTCTTGTTGCTTCATCAAGATCATTGGATCCGTCTGCCTGAGCAAGGATCGAGCCGCGCCCAGCTCTCGCAGCTCAATCAGTTCTAGTACGACTTGTTCGTAAAGATCTATCAATTTACTGTCAGGCAATTTCAAGGATTGTACCGCTTTCAGCACAGTATCCCAGTGACCATTGTTGATATCGGCGCAAAATCCGTCCACGCTATCCACAGTATTGAGTGAAACTCCAGTTTCTTCCTGAAAAAAATCACAACAGTTTTTTTTTTTAAATTGTGAAACGAAAACGCCGTAAAATGGGTCAAAACCAACCTGCAGTGTCTGCAGAGTCTTCGTGAGATTAGACTCCTTCAAATATTGCTGTATTAGTCGGATTACACTGAAAAAAGCGGAACACAGAGGTTATACGGCGAGTTTGCCGAATTAGCATGTCTGAACCGACTTAAGTCAATCACGATTTGGAATTGTAATACATACTCGGCGCTCTCGATTTCAATCGACATTTTGTGTTAGTTGAAAGAAATAGTGGCTTAAATATGAGCGTCAAAAACAAAACAAGCCGCTAGCCGCGCCACACCTGACATTTGCTTTTTTTGACAGCTGAAGAGGAAGCCGCAGCTAGTGTGGCCGCTTATCACTTATACACTTATCGTACCTAACCAGTTTTTTTTAATGAATACTAGTTTTAATAACTACCAAAGAGCTATCATACTAACTATAAAAGTACCTATATACAATACATACTAACATTCAGAAAGTACGTGGCTAATCTTCTAAAAGCTGACTACATATCAGCCTATGTAGATAGGTAGATACTTAAAATTATTGTTTAGTTGTGATAAAGATCATCATTTCACCTGTCTACTGTAGTGCTTGACTGTGTCTTTTTAAAATATTTTTTCTTTTCCCGATATAATTAATTATCGACTGATCTGGTAAATACACCTTATCGTTCCTAACTAGTTTTTTTTAATGAATACTAGTTTAATAACTACCAAAGGCTATCATACTAACTATACAAGTACCTATATACAATACATACTAACATTCAGAAAGTACGTGGCTAATCTTCTAAAAGCTGACTACATAGATGCCTATGTAGGTAGGTAGATACTTAAAATTATTGTTTAGTTGTGATAAAGATCATCATTTCACCTGTCTACTGTAGTGCTTGACTGTGTCTTTTTAAAATATTTTTTTCTTTTCCCGATGTAATTAATTATCGACTGATCTGGTAAATACACTTATCGTACCTAACTAGTTTTTTTAATGAATACTAGTTTATTAACTAATTATCGACTGATCTCAGATGTACATATGATCTGTAATAATACCTCCCTAGTCATTATTCAGTGCTACCATTGTTCAAAAATAAATACAGGATTATATTCCTATTAAAAATTTAAATGTGACATGGAAACATTCTACAAAATGGCGTCCATTTCAAATTATTGTATAGGTCGTTCCTTTCCAGGGCATTATAGTGATTAAATCGAAGGTTATTGTTGGATTTAATTTATTTAATAACAGTATTAGAACCGGTTCTATCTTGTCGCTATATTTGCAAAACAAATAGGTCGTGTGTGTCGTTCTGCACGCAGTTACGGTCGATAGCCTCGCCGGTGATTAAAGAATTGTAATGATGGAATTCATAAAATACGTTTTTGTGTTGGAAGAGAACTATTGGTATGTTTTCTCGGGGATAGTGGCGTGCTTCTGCTATTTTAGCTATCGCGATTGGCGGGATAGTAAGTTGGGCCACGTGGATATAACAACAAATGGAGGAATACAAAAAGATAGCGGTAATTATTTTTGTCATTATGAATTTTAATCGTTTTTTTAAAGTAACCTTGGTGGGGATTTTGGTGGGTCTTTTCCGGCGCTTGTTTGAAAGGGCAATGACAAATAAATCACCGATATTATCAATCACATTCCTTTTATCATCTATTTAAATAAAACTAGCATTAGCAAAATTATATAACTATAGCGATATAACTATAGCGATAACAATGTTTCTCTTCTGTGAATTCTTAACCTATCTTCATTGATTATACAGTGTATCACTTAACCCTTAGAATGCCAGCCATGGGAATGATACTCATGGCATGTTTTCAACCCTCGAGGTTTTCTTTGTAGGAGGTGTTGAACAGAAAAACCACCGTTTTGGCATTCCAGTGGTTAAGGGGGGAACCTGGTTTAGAAGGCCAAGAAAACATTTATTTTTATTTTTATTTATTTATTTATTTCATTAGCCGTTGATATGCAATATACACATAAATATACAAAATAATAGAATTCTTACAAGTACATACACAACATGTTTAAATAAGCATTAAATACAAATACAGGCATTAATCATTTTAAAAAAAATACAAACTTACGGTACATACATAAAGAGTAAAAACAATTTATTTTATTCTGACATAAACAAGTAGTGCAATGCCCACACCTTGAAGAGATGCGGGCTCGCTGTAAAAATATCAAAGTCTGACGCTGTCGAACGTAGCGCATTTATGTGACGCAAAGCACGGGTAAGCAGACTCCATCGACTTAGGTTGGTGGGCGAGGACGGCTCCGCAAATAGATCATGAGTGCGAGCATTTAGCATTACATTACATTACATTTACATTACATTACATTTTCGTCGTGTCCAATTGACGGCTAAAAACCGCTCTTGGACGTGTCAAAATAATTGGGTTATGTAGTAAGTTTCGTTACTACTCTTTACTGAACATACATAGTTAGTCAAGAATTAACTACTAGATTGTCAAACAATAAATATAATTAATTAAAATAGAAGCTTAATATTTGAAGTAGTTAGTGATTCGAAAAGATACGTAGTAAAATTATTTATCGTAATATTCAAATTGTCAGTAAAATGTTAAATAATCAAATTAAATCTACATACGTTATGCATTTTAAACTAAAAGTACAGATATAAGACCATATAAAATAATCAGACAATAAGGCTCTACTTTTTTAAGTAATTTAAATGGGCACAATATTTGAAAAATCATGGCCCTCAAATTCGGCCAAATTACAGAAAGGGTGACCTATCAGCATCTCCTTGATGTTTTTTTTAAATTTTATGTCCTCCAGCTGTTTAAATTTTGTAGGGAGTAGATTATAGAATTTATTGCTATATAAGCACAATTATAATCGGTTTATCATGTTTTTTTAAAACCTAAAGTTGAAATCTGACAATGAATCTTTTAGGTATATCAGTTTCATTAACATTTAAAAAATATTAATAAAAAATAGTTTTGTACCTAATAGTAAAAAATAGTAAAAAATATTTTGTGAGATATTGAATTGCAAATGTTTCTACCGCTGCAGAAATGACGGTATCTGCTTGCGCCGGTAATAGCAAGCGTAGTTTTCCCTGAAATAAAAAAGGATTAAAAAAAAAACAAAATCGATTTCGCCCAAAAATTGTGTTTAACTAGTAAAAAAAATGTAAATATTTTTTTTGTTATATCTTTTAGTTCATATAGAAGAGAATTTAATAATCTTCAAACTTTTTTGGAACAACTCGATCTGTCGAGTATTTTTTTTTACCACCGGTGCATAACTGAAAAATATGGTTTTGAGACGAAAGCGTTTAAAGTTTCCTTTAAAGATCTAATATGATGTATGCGTGTAACATTTGTGTAAGTGTTATTGCATTCGATAGACAGAATTGAAATGCGATTCCGTTAATTTTATCGCAACGGAAAATTGTAACCCAGCCGGGAATCGAACCCGGAACCCTACAAAGTAAGATCAGGCGACGTAGCCACTACGCTAGAATGTGATTTTAGTAAGATCGATTATTTGCTGAGTTCATTCTGTGGTCAGTGGAACAAATCAATAAAAATAATCAATATATTTAAATTAAGGATCATTGACTCAGTGATACAGTAGACGTACAGCAGCGTCTTGTATATATGGGAGCTAATGGGCCCAGTGCAGTTGAGTCATTATGACCCATGTGTAGGGTCGGCTGAACTCACAGGTCACACCCATCCGGCAGCCTCCAAGCAGAAGTGCGAGCCCGGGTAGGACTTAGCCAGTTCCCCTGTGCCTGCGGGCCAGTTCCCCTGGGAATCGTACGTCGGGCGCTCCTGGACAGTTTGCGCACCGTGCGTCGTTAGCCAATCGACTGTGCATTCCGACAGATAGCCTAGGGAGTCTGGAAACTGCTGCTGGAAAGAAACGGAAAACATACATAGATTTTTTGTTGGGCGGTCGTGTAAAAATAGACACTGTGGAGCTGTCAACTACTACGGACTAACCCGTCACTCCAGGAAGATATATCGATATATAACCATTATTTTAACCGTGGGGTGAACGCATAGACAAAAGGGGGGAACACACTATCGGACGCGTCCGCTGCCGCGGCTTATGGACAGTATGCACAGTCGTTTGGGACGTGGCTTGCCAGATCTCTATCGGACGTCCGAAGCCTCGAGGTCGCGTCCGCGACTGACGTCCGATAATGTACACGGCTCAGTAGAAATTCAATACACAGAGTTAAAAATGAACACGACGTACGGACAAAGACATTACACATTTCTAGCTCCAAAGCTTTACAATATACTGACAATGGACGTTCAAACGACCGACGTACCTTACGCTACGTTTAGAAGAGTGGTGGCAACTTGGCTTTTAAATAAATCTAGGGAAGACTTTGAAAAACTATTAAGGTATCGTGATATATATTTATTTATATTTTATATATTATAACTCTATTTTATATACCTACTATCATATTATATGTATGAATTTATATATAATATTAGTATATATATGTTATTAGTATATATACTATATATTATAATAATATATATCTATATATGGTATATATCATATTTATATGTGTTTATATCTAATATATAATAAATAATTATTATTCCATATAACTTAGTAGATTGTCATAAATTTTAATTTAGTTTATAATTTTATTGATGTTTTTAAATATAACTTACTTCAAGTATTAGATAAGACTTGCCCTCTCGTCTCAAAATAATTCATCGATGTTAGTACCACCTCAACACAGGTTCATACCTAGTGAGGTGGTAAACCGTTATGTCAAAAGATGAATTTCCTTTCTAAGCTAGGTATAATATATACACTTATTATAAACTGTTTTTTTTTGTTAGAATAAGGATTTTCTTTGTAATTTGTAACTTGAATTATGGAAATAAATAAATAAATAAATAAAATAAATAAAGGTCGCGCCCATAAGCCGCAGCTAACGGACGCGTCCGATAGTGTGTTCGCCCCTTTAGGGACGACACAGTGCACCGTCTAACTATGCCAGCAGCCCGTGAGAGTCCAACGCCTTACCGCATGGCACTGGGAAGTGAGAAAAGCGGTCCGACCTTACGCCCACACTACTAGATTTGGGTGGAGTTCCCCGTTTTCCAGTCTGACCACAGATTTAAGGTCGCTTGCGCGGCCTCTACCGGATGTTAGCGGTAATTTAGTTCGAATTTATCGAGTACCGTGCCACCCTTTACCCGTCAATATCACACGGGATATGATGGCCAACGGATCGTTGGCCATCAAAGATAGCTGACATTAGTTTAACATGCTGCCCCGCTGCGTAGGAAACGTACGTTTCCAGCCCCCTCCCCCCGGCTATTCGCCGGAGTATATAGTCGATTGGCAAGCGTCGCGCGATGCGCAAACCGCCTAGTATCGCCCGATTTATTCCGCTAGATTGGATCCGATTCCACCTATCCACGACACATCTGTGACAGGGTTCCATTACAGGAGTCCTTTCCACGTTAGTCCCTCTTCGAAGAGGCTACCGGATGAAATTTGAACCGTGAGTTGAGCCGACCCAAAATAACAAACATGTCATCAGGCCCAATCTGCAAGGAACCGTTAGTTACCGCTAAAAATAGACAGCACCGCCATATTGGTCTCGTTTCAAACAGAAGGGAAAAAAGTTTGTGACAGTATTTTTCCGTGATGTGACCACGTGACGTCACGCGCCGAAGAGACAAGCCCTGTTAGGGGAGTCCAAACAGTCCTCTGAATTAACCCCTCAAATGTGAGGCGTCCCTTAAGGGATGCCTTGGCAAAATGTATATAAAATGTATATAAATTTATATAAATATAAATATAAATGTAAATGTGCGCCGCTTTATAGTAATCCGCTCTATAGTAATGCTATAGCTCTATAGTAAACCCCGCTCTATGTAAATGTAAATGTAAATGTAAATATAAATTTATATACATTTTGCCGTAGGCAACCCGAGCTAATCGCCATTCATTTGAGGGGTTAAGGCCGTTTTCACCCTACATGCCTTCATGTTGTTGTTACAGGTGAGACTGACCAGGATGATCCAAACCGCGAAGAACGAGGCTACGACCACGACTCAGCTCTCGGGGATGATCTGCAACACGTCCCATTCAGGCCTCATGAATATTCCGATCCGGTCATGATAAGAAAATCAAAGGATTTCTACGATACGATGAGCAGAAGAAGAACAGTGAGGTTCTTCAGGGATGAAAAAATACCGAATGAAGTCATACAGAACATCATAAGAACCGCTGGTAAGTGGTAAAACAACCAATATATAGCAGCATAGAGAGAAATGTTTTTAAACATCCACTGGAAAATCGACGATATTCTGGAATATTGCTAATATAAATATTTAACCATTAAGGCGACATGAGACCTCAGAAAAATATCCGAAATGGGCGTACACGCGAAAAAAATAGGCGGGGTCAATTTTGTAGGGGTTGACCAATAAAAATCCAGCTTTGACGAAGCGTCAAACGCAGATTCTACGTCCGCTCGCGCCAGCTACTATATTCCCTCTAGCCGTGTTCGGCCATAGCGACTGCATTGTAGATTCTAGTGACCATTGTATTCTAGTGACTTCATCGCCATAGGTCGGGAGCAGTCAAGTGCGCAGGCTATATTAGTGCACAGGTGGGCGCGCGACCACGGGTGTACACTCTCTTCCTCCCTCTTCTGAACCCGATGGAACGGAGACCTGTAACGGTCTCCGAGAAAAGTTTGGCTGCAGATATTCACTAAATTTATTATTTAAATAAGATTAATTATTGAGAAAATTTCAAAATATGCTGACGTTTAAAATTTCAAATTTGGAAACTACTAGGCGCATACTGAATGCTCTATCGCAGCGCTAGCACCGAATAACTATCTTTACGCAGTGATGGTATAAGCGTGTTAATGGCAAAGCATATTTAGCGTAACTAAGAGCGCTCTCACGTTTTAATTAATTGTAATTAATTTAGGGCCTAATTAAAAAATGTGGCTAAGTGCTGCCCTAGAGAATTAACCAGACAATATTATGATATTATAATAAAACGCACTCACCGCTTACATTGTAGGAGTAAACGCGCCTGAAAGTTTTCGAAGTAAGTTTAAAGCCTCAATGTCCAAGGCAATGAGCAACTTTTTTAAGTCCAAATTTTAAATTGGTTCCTTATCGAGGGATTCACTTAGAAACTTTTTAAAGTTATTGCTTATATTTTTTTTAAAACTCGTAAAACTAAAATTCTTCAGATATGGTCGTTCCCAGGTATCATGTCACCTTAATTTGCTTTGCGTGTTCGTTAATTAGTGTATGGTAAGTTTAGGCAGGTAATTGATCAAAATTTTGCTCGACATTGTAAACTCACCCCAAAAAATAAACTTAAAACTCTTTCCATGCAAAGTCGTTAGCTTGTCATTAAATAATGCAATTACTTTAACTTTAGGTACTTCCCCTAGCGGTGCGCACACCGAACCCTGGACCTTCGTAACTATACGCGACTCCCACGTAAAACAGGCGGTGAGGGACATCGTGGAAGAGGAAGAGCAGGTCAACTACGAGAGACGGATGTCCAAGCAGTGGACCGCCGACCTGCGACCCTTGAAGACGACCTGGTCGAAGCCCTATCTGACGGACGCTCCGATCCTCCTGCTCGTCTTCAGGCAGACGCATTCCACCAGGGAGGATGGCGCAACGAAGAATCATTACTACAGCGAAATCAGTGTGGCGATCGCTGCTGGGATCTTATTAGCCGCTATTCAGGTAATGACGTGCTAAGAATTTCATCATTTCCTCCCTTTGAGGACCATAATAACTGAGGAGAATAAGTAACCTTTATAGAACAAACAAAGCAAAAACTACTACATTACTCTTACTCCACCAAAGACTTTATATTGGTTACAAGACTTACCCTTATAAAGCTTATAGTCATATTGAAGTGCACTAATTGCTTTACAAAGGGTTAAGGCTGTATAGATGTCACCTCACTTACGCAGCTTATAGTTTTATAAAGGTTATATTAAAGTTGCAGATAAGCAAATTGGCCATTTTATCGAACCTTTATAACGTAAATTTTTTATATTATACTTTTAAAGGCATTTTAAGTCATAAAATACACGTATTATAGGTAAATCCTCTTTCAAAGTGTGTGAACAATACTTAGCAAGTGTTCTTTTTTACTGCGAAAAATAAAATTAATTTACAAAAAGAAAATTAAGCCATAATTATGAATTAAAATTGAGGTAAAATATTATTATTTTGAAGGCGCATAAAATTTTTGTCAGACATGTTACTTAATATTGTCGATGAAATAATGTCCGTAAGCGAATTTGGTGTATTAAACTACAATAAGTCAATAAAATACAATACATTACTAGCCATTAGGATTTCTATGTTTTGCAACGATAAATGATCATGCAGCTTCCTTTTGTTACCATTCTATATCATTTCAAGAAATTTTCCCGACTAGAAATTGTAATAAAGTATTAATTGGAGACACTTTTATAGCCACTGGCTATATAAGGGTGCCTCGGCATGAGCTATAATTGCTCTATAAGCGCTTATTCAGCTTTCTTATACCACCGAAGGTAGCCGTTATGACCGTTTTTCAGCTACTATTCAGCTAAAAGCCGTATATAATGCACCTAATCCGGTGGTATAGACATTATATAAACGTTTATATGACTGCTATATTACCAGTTCTGAAATTTGACTAAAATATGTAGCGATAACGTTTCCGCGACATTTATATAGCCAATTTGTGGTACTTGGGATATGTCCCTTTTAAAGGAAGGGCAAAAGTCAACTCCCGTGCATGAGGGTGATATTGCGCTCGATTGCGTTTCTTCGTGAACTATAATCGGGCCCATTATCATTCTTGAAATTTATGCTGCTTTAAATTAAATAGGTATCAATAGGTAGCGGACCTGGATGTGGGGGGGGGGGGGGTCAAACCGGAGTCCTGCCCCGGGCGGCAATTTGAGGAGGCGCCAAATTCATGTGTTGTAACAAACTCCAACTCCACCCCACCAACTCCTCCCCCCACCTTCCACAAACCCCCCCCCCAAATTTCCGTAGTATTTTCGTAGTATTTAAATGGCTATTTTTCAATATGATGCAGTATTTTCTTAAATATGGTAGGTTTTCGATTCGATTCGATAATTATATCGCTTTAAATATAAAAGATATTCCAACCATCGTTTCGGCCCAACGACGCACCTGTGTACGGAATTTCAAGTCTAACTGCAGTATTTCAAAATTGAAATATGGCTAACTAGCGCTTCATTAATCGGCGCTACAGACTCACGGACATACTTCAGTCTATAAATAGTCCTTATCATCTCGAGAGGGACGGGGGGGGGGGGGGGGGGAGAAGGGGGGGTGGGGTTAGTGCGTTCATAATACCTACTTCTTCTATGGCCGGGAAAGTAAATAATGCAACTCGAAATTAATATAAAAAGCTTTATAATACGCTTAATGATACAAACCAATCGCGTTGTAGTCACAATTTATTGTAATTTCAACGAAACAATTTAAAAAATCGAAGTATAAGTACATTTTTTTACAGGTATCTGGTCTGGTAACCCTGACATCAACCCCTTTAAACTGTGGTCCTCGCTTAAGAACTCTACTTTCGAGACCATCCAACGAGAAGCTGATGCTGTTATTCCCGATAGGAAAAGCCGCCCACGATTGCACCGTGCCTGATCTCAAAAGGAAGGAATATGAGGAGATATTCTGCGAAATATAGATTATTATTATAATATCGATGATTGCACAAGTTCGTTCTGGATTTAAGGGTAACCTTCAACACGTTTTAAATTTTAAAAGTACGTCGTCTCCATTTTTCTCTATCATTGTTTTCCAGCAATCAGTAAGCTGGTCGATTCTATTTTCGAAGTTACAACCTTATCCGCAACGACCGCTTGAACGTAAGTCGCAATATTACTCAGAAAGGACATCATTCACGAAGTAATGTCCACCTCCAAGCAAACTTACCATGAGGAGTGTTAAGCGCGCTGCGCCATCTAGTGGTAGGTAAAATACCGCTAATAAATAATATTAACAATATATTTTACCTACCGCTAGATAGCACATCGCGATTATAGTTTTTATACTACTAAAAAAAACAAAATTACAATAAAACATTAAAAAAATATATATTTTGTTTGTTTTTTTCCCAAAAATCTAACAAAAGTAGCTTAGCTCGTCGTACTGATTAACCCACTACAGGGATGTCACTAATTAAAAACTCAACCTGTATATGAAGTTATCTGTTATTGCAACTTATTTGTTATACTCAGAAGGTTTAATTTCGAGACAATATTGTTGATTTTTAAATCCTCTTTCTTGTTGTACCCACCCACATATGTTCGGAAACCTTATAATTTTTGAGTTATTTACAGATTTTCAAACGTGGGGACGTAATTTTTTTGCGGTTATTACTAAAGTGACCATTATTTTTTTTTCGTCAAATCGGGACGCCTGCAGAATTTTGTAGAAAAAAAAACTTATTGGTCTTTTACTACTTTTTATTCAAAAATAAAAAAAACATGATAACAGTATTACTAATATTAAGTAGATATCTACGCAGTTGTTGTATATTTGTCAGAGGAGCAAATTTGTTTCAAAATATCGGATATTGTTTTTAAGTAAGAATGGAGCTGATTACATGATTTATTAATGTTAGTCTTGGTAATCAAAATGGCTTTCAAAACTGCGACACTTAACTGTGTTTTTTGTATTCATTGGAGAAAAAATTCTTTCGACCGGTGCGTTTCTTCCAGGCAGACATAAAACGTACTCAATAATTATACGAAAGTTGTTACAGTTGAGATTGTTATCACGGAAGTGTTTGAACATCTCCACCAACGGTCTTCAGCGGCAACAATCTCAGAATTCCAGCTTGTGATTTTGTCATCTTTTGGGCTTAAATTATCTTTTTGTGTGTTTGCGAAAGCGGGACATTTTTGCTCTATCTGGGGACAGCGGGACAGACAGCCTGAAAGCGGGGCTGTCCCGCCCAAAGCGGGACGTATGGTCACGTTAGTCATTACTGGAGATCCGGGTAGCTACTTTAGAGACTGTCTCCTGCCCTTTTGAAGCCCTATCATAATTAATAATATACTAAAAGTTGATGCTGGTTTCAGGAAGTGAACTATTATGGAATTTTAATGTGAACTATTATGGAAATACTATCTGGACATGTTTGTGATACCAGGATGTTTTTATATTGGTTATTATTATTAAGATACCATCAAACATGGAACTCTGGAAAAAATGATAGACGCATCAAAAAAAAATCGGTTTCAAATGCTCTCTGAGTCTGTTTTTATAATGTTATACTCGGCGCGGTTCTCACATTATTCGGCAAAGCATTTCAAAGAACAGCTCAATGCACGGTGAAGAAGAACGAGAAGAAGTCACTGCTTTGACAAGGGATAGAGAGTAGCCGGTTATCTTCAGATCTCAAAGTCGTCTATGAGCCGATATTGCAGTAAATCCGCCGGTGATATAATTGGGAGCGACGCACAGTGCGATATTTGGCCTCAAAACCTGCCCAAAAATGATTTTATGCGTTTTCTATATATATAAAACAAAGTCGGGTTTGTTCGACCACTAACTCGAGAACGGCTAAACCGATTTTCATGGTTTTTGATTTGTTGTATTTGTCTCCGTCCCGAACAGCAGAATAACTATTGGTAATGTTAATGTTAACAAAAACATTGGAAAATTGACGAAAAAATAAAATATAAGAAAAAAGGTTTTCCCATACATATTGTTTCCGAAAAAATAGAATAATAGAAAAACATTTTCCCATACAAAATGTAAATCCGTGTTTTTCTCATGGTCAGTTGTACGTGGCACGTTCATGTGTCAGCAAATCGTCCGCTTTATTTGTTCTTGCGCCTGATAAAAAAACAAAAATCACAAGGTGTTTCAATGAAGATAATTAAACCGAGTGCATTCATCCTGCACAATATGTAAATATATATACTTAATTTGATATACTTAATTTTTGTACTTTTATATTTCGTTTTGTGTTATTATCATAATAAAGTAGTGAACTTATTATTTATTTTGTATTCATTGTATTACTTTCATAAAATCATAAATTAGGTTCAGCTAATCTGTAACACGACATTCATTGACTGTTAGGCGGTACGAAGTTCGCCGGGTCAGCTAGTTTTAAATAAAATGTATATTGACGCCATTTAAACAACAATAGAAGTTGAAAACATTATAATTGTTTTTTAACGGTTGAAACCATATACAGGTTGTCACTCGATGTTGGGGACATAAGATTACGGTTTAACGTGAAAAAGTTTTAAATACAAGTGTTTTAAAGTCTTACGTAGGACTTTTTAAAATTGTTTTAAAATATACAAGTGATAATAAATATGTGTTTTTTTTTCAACCATGGTAATATTTTTTTCAGAAATAATTATCTTCACATGAATAAATAACAATACACATTTTTACAACAATATACATTTTTATTTCAGGTAAATGTATACTCTTCTATTTATCTTCAAATGCTGAATCGGTGAGTTGGTCTTGGTTGAAAAGTTGTGGTGCCTCTTGTGAGAACAGATTTTAATGTTTAATTTTTGATTTAGGGCGCATACTTGTCAAGAAAGTAAATTTTCTTGTTACCCAATAATGTACAATCAATATATCCAAATGATGTACAAGAAATCAAGCCATTTTAAGCGTTTTTCTTATTATAAAAATAGCTATAATTATTTAGCATAAGAATTTGTTTTACATAATGTACATACCTACCTTGAACTTCAATGTCCTTAACGATTTTTTCAACAAAAATGACAGAAAATGCAAAAAAAATACAATGAAAATTTCATTCACAATCGGGTGCAGAACAACGACGCGACGACGTGCGTGCTAAGCAAAGGCGAACTTTCAGTCCCCGGATTCTGAAGCTACGATACGATACACGATTATCGTCATAAATAGGATAGAAAACGAATTTACCGCGTGAAATGTGTAGGACCCGACGTTTCGGTGACGTTGCAGCCGCCGTTGGCACACGATCTAATACAGACGAAACTCAAAAACCGAGCAGATCAAGAGCATTCTTACCATACGTCAAGGGCGTGACTGATCGAATAAGTAAGATGCTAAACAGATTCGATATAAAAACGATTTTCAAACCTACCCAAAATATAGCTCGATTTTTGAGGCCTGTAAAGGATGTAATACCACTGCAAACCCCGGGTGTGTATAAAGTCGAATGCAGCTGCGGTCTAGCCTACGTTGGACAAACGAAACGGCCCATAGCCACGCGACTGACAGAACACATCAAAGCTGTTAAAAACGTTCAGCGAGAAAAATCGGCGATCTGCGAACATATATTGGATAGCGGAAGTAACCACTGGATGCAGTTTCAAAATCCCATTGTTCTATCCAAGGAACAATTCTACTTTCCTCGCATGATCCGGGAAGCCATTGAAATAAGAAGAACTCCGAACTTCAATAGAGACGACGGCTACAAACTCTCTTCTACGTGGAACCCTCTTCTTAAAATGTTCCCGCCGCCGAACGCCGAAAGCAAAGACATAAAACAGGATACAGTGAGTGTTGTGTGCAAGACGGATTTTCAAAATTCCCGCGCTCCGAGCCCGGCCCCCCACCACCGTTATAACCTACGCAGTGGCGGCAGCGTTTGCGGCCTACCCGCAAAACAACGGACTGACAGCTCTTCAGTCTACCCTAGACAACGGCGGCTGCAACGTCACCGAAACGTCGGGTCCTACAAATTTCACGCGGTAAATTCGTTTTCTATCCTATTTATAATGTCAAACAACCGCGATAGTCTTCGATTTTATATTACTATTATCGTCATTCGACGATATATGCAATTCTGGAAGAGATTTGACAGTCCTTCAATCGTCAGAAATGAGGTTAGGATAGACCACAGCACATGAGGTGTCGTCTGCATGTCTGCTCTATGAAATAGCTGGGAAATAGCAGTAAAAATCCCCATTTAGCAATAATTACCGACTATTATCACCCAAGACGATTGAAATTTGAATATAGCGCCGAGAAATAAGATTATTCGATTTAATTTATAAATGACGCATTCCGAATTGCCTTAGCTCAAAGCGCTAAGCGCGCTTCAGAAGGAGTCAAGTCGTTGGATTGAGGACGATATCAAATTTAAAGTCGCTTCGGGTTGGCGTATCGTATCGCCTCTTCAGAATTTCGGGGCAGATGCCAGAACTTCTTAGTTTTGGGTAAATAATAGGTAATATATCACGTTATGTATTACCTATCTGGGTATCCGGATACTTAAAATGAATCACATAGATTAAAATTAGTAATTTTGATTTATAGCCAGGTTTTGAGCCTAAGCGGCTACTGCCATGCCTGCCATTCAGTGTAAGAGTAGAAGTCAAGCTAAACACTCGCGTTGATAATAGCACCAGTATTATCGAAACATCAAAAGATCGGTAGGTATAGCCTTGGGCCCTGGCTCTTTATGTGGTGCTACCGCAAAAAAAGGAGAAGGAGATACTGAGTGAAGCAGTGGCTACAGAAAAGAAGTGAGTTGTGCCACATGCATGGTATGAAGGAATTGGAAAACACTTTTTACGAATGGATATTGCTACTTTTGAAAAGCTTCTTGCAATGGTGACACCATTTATAGAAAAAAAGATACATTCATGCGGAATGCCATAAGTGCTAAAGAACGAATAATTGCTACAATGCGGGTTTTGGTTAGCGGACAAAGCTACGAGGATTTAAAATTTAGTTGCATCATATCCCGACAATTGATGTCAACAATGATTCCTGAGACATGTTGGGCGATTTGCAAATGTCTCAAGCATTATACGTGCCACAGAGAGTAAAATCCGATACGCTTGCACTCCGCGTGGTAGTTTCTCCAACGGTCTGTTTGAGAAATTGCCCCGATCACGTCACACACGCGGCAACGTAGCATGGGCAGGGATGATCTAGGCATGTATCTAGGCATGTCTTGCACCCCTGCTGCCCTGCCGCAGCACTGAGAGAAAAAACTGCATAAATTAAAAAATATTATTGTAATAACCGTAAAAACTAAATTAAAGTAAAAAAGTTTTTCTACAATTACTACATACTTACAATCTATTTAGGCATTGGATTTTCTTATTGGAATGCCAAAAAATCAACATTAGTAAATGTAGAATCCTACTACTATTATAAACGCGAAAGTTTGTAAGAATGTAATATATGGACGTTTGTTACTCTTTCACGCAAAAACTACTGAATGGATTTTGATGAAACTTTACAATAATATAGCTTACACATCGGAATAACACATAGGCTATAATTTATAAAGATATATAGTTTTCTATCATCATTATCACAATTTTTCATCACCACGCGGGTGAAACCGCGGGGCGCAGCTAGTATTACATAATATAGCAATATTCACATTAATCTTTAATTTCGACAAAAGTTTAGTATTTTTAAATAGTAATCCCAAGTAATCGGTTTTGTAAATGTGGAAAATCATATAACTTAGTGATTATTAGTTAATAACAATTTAATTCCCACAAAACTGTTTTGTAAATTGATGTATAGTAATTGATGACGTAACACCGATGACAAGGAACTACTGATTACGAAAAAAGGTTTGTATTTTTTACCAATTTCGTTTTGTATTTTTTGCAATATATGTATAACGTAATATCAATGTCAAGAACTTTAGTATTTCCCAGAAAGAGTTTTCTTACGCAGTTGCTAAATACAAAGGTCAAATTAGTTTTAAATAAATTGCTATTGCTATGTAACTGATTTGTGATTCTTATAATACGTTTGTTGTCATGGGATTAACTCGAGTTTTTAGTAATTCTTAGTTTATTTTATTCTTCTTTTCTCTCAGTGAGGGACAATTTAGGAAATTGCCCCTGCTTGCCTCTATACACATCAAAATTAAGGTGGCAATTAAGGGTCATCTCCACTTTTTATCTTAGATTGCCCCTGCGGAAAGCCTGTGAGTAACCCGCTTAAATACCGCATAGTGCGACGTCTTCGGACAGAGAATTCCCATGTCTCAAATATGACACCTATCAAATAATATCAAAGTCACGCTTACTCTGCCGCGGTATGTATTACACTTGCTTCGGTTAGTAGAACGGTATATTTCACAATTTATTGGCCCAATACAAGCAGCTATTAAACAAAGTCTCGTATTTTTAAAGGTATAGAAAAAATAGTCGACGTTTTCCGGCGCGGCAGCGATGAATAAACAGCGGGAAATTCGTGCAGTTGCGCTACGGGCACAATAGCGAGCGAAGCGGTAAACGCGGTAAACGACACGACAAGCGGAGCGGGAGGACGAGCGGCGCGACTTGCAATGATTCGCGTAAAATATTTATAAACTCGCAAAGTTTTGATTTCGATTTTTTTTTGTTAAAATTTTGCCTTTTATTAGCGCACCTAATGGATAGAGTCGTTTTATACACTCCTGCGATATTTTGTCATACAGAAATAACGAGTATTATCGATTTAATGAACACAAATAGTGATGACAACACGACCGCACAGTCCGCTGTTAAATTAAGCGTATAGAACAACGCCTCTGTTTGTCACTACCACAACTACTAGGTATTTTAAGGTGAATGTCGCCAAATTCGAGTATGTAATATGTTCCGCTCCATTGATTATATAAGGTATTGCCATATAACGTTTCAGCAACCCGTCTGCGCCGGCGACATGCAGATGGCGCTGATAGGATTGTCCGGCGAAGCTAATAGCAATTTCTTTGGCCATCTATCATAACACTGATAATGAATGTTTTTTTATAATGGACTAATTGATTAAAATCCTTTTATTTAAACAATGATAACAATAAAAACCTTTAATAATTATAGTCATCTATCGCATTTTTATATAGGCTGATTAAAATTGATGCGTGTAATAATTACGAAATCAAAACATGTAAACCAAATTAGACATATAAATATTATTATAATAATAGGAGCTATGATTTTAAAATGGTTGTGTTATTATTTTATTATTTTATTCCGAGACAGGATACCGCATAGGCGCGTTCAGAATGCCACCAATTAGGCTACTGAACATAAGAGATAATTAATCAATGATTGGAACTATGACTGTAATCCACACGTTGCTTTTCGTAGTGAATTATTTTTTTTTATTTTGACTTGTTTAAGTAGGTACCTAATTATATAAATTTAATCTAATATAAAACACAGTAGGTATTTATTCCTTTAAAAAAATCGCCAGCGACGTTGGAATGTCATCCTAAATTTGCAATATTTTAAAAAAGGAACAATTTGCAGGTTTTTTTAAGACTGCGTATTTTTGATGATAATAATCAATAATTTGCATAGATAAGTAAGTTATTTAACAATATTTTGCTGTCCAAGTTTCGACCTTCGGCGGTCCGGCTCTGGATCGCGGTTCGCCTGTTGCCGGCCGAGGCCCTTTCGCGTGCTTTGTCCATCGCTCGGCTCGTCGCATCGCTCTGCATTGTTACCCAAGCGTTGCACAAGCTCGACTTGGCCTCGCGCCAGACGTTCTCGATGAATTATTTAATATAATTTCATATTTCGCAGCTGGGCAGACTATAATATGACGAGGGCTCGAAATCATCGCCGCTCTTGATCTCGCCTCCGAGAAGTGGCCGATAGACCGGCGATCGTATTTATCACCATTTTCTTTGATGGCGCTGCAGTTCGATGATATTAGGTATAGCGATGGAAATTTAGTTTCATAAATATTTCCTAGAAAGTGATTTTTGTACATTGACGTCATTCGTCCGTATTTCGTTTCTTATTGATGCCCAATTCAGGGTCTAAAAATGCACTACAACAATACCTAATATTTGACTAACGTTTTGGTATTTTCTTTCATGGGTCTTAACATACGTTTTCACAGTCGATTCTTAAAGAGTACCTCATCTCAAGTGTGCCCTAACTTAGCCGATTACTATTCAGAAACCATACTTAAGTAGCCACTCAATTAGGTCACTCGACTGTGCCCTTCAGGGAAGGAGCCTGGACTAGACAGAAAAAAAACATGATTTTCATTTAAAAAAATACCTTCGAGTTGATTCATGAATATATTCATGAATCTTTTACTTCTGTAATAGGTGATGGAAAAAACTTACTACTTTTCTGTAAAAAAAACTTAAACGCGTTTTTTCACAACCATATTTTTCAATGTTGCTTCGGTAACAAAAGAAACTACCTACTTGATTGATCGAGTTGTCTAAAAGAAATAAAAATATAATTTTTTTTCATTATGTAGTAAAAAAAATGGGAAAAAAATGTTTTTTTAATCTTTTTTAAAGAATGCTCCCAAATTTATTGTACTACCACATTGACTACCGGTGACCACGGTGACTACCACATTATTGTAATGGTACAATAATGTGGTAGTCCATCTCTGACAATTGGGGTTATTTTCTTTGATAAAAGTGCGAAAAGCAATATCGCGCACACAAGTCCGTAAGCAATAACACAAATACGATAGATGAAGGAAAGTTTATGAAGGAAAGTATATGATGGGTTACAGGAAATAACGATCAGTATCAACTTTTTGATATTTTGGTAATTCCATTTTTAAAACTTAACTTAAAAAATAATTTTTTAAAAGATTTTGAGTAAGAAAAAAAAAATATTTTGTGTGTTTATCAAATCTAATTGAGTTTCTAAAACAATACGCAGTACTTAAATTACACCCCAGAAAAAAAGCTAAAACTCTAATATAAGAATAATATAATATTAAGATTATGAGAGAATCTAAAAAAGATATAAATTATACTTAAATTATACCTATGAAAAACACCTATGAGAAGACGCGGACAAGTCTTTGGCTTTGATCAGTATTTCCCATTACAGTTCCTCCTCAGCATCAGTCTTAGAGGTCAGCATCAGTCTTAGAGGTACTCCACTTCTGGACTGGAATGATCAAGTTCCACCGTCACCGCGTGGACCTTAATCATTCTGTCCCGTCACAAGTTTTGTTGTGCCTTCAATTTTTTTTGTGACTTAAAATCTTTTAAAAATTTATTTTTTAAGTTAGTAAGTTTTAAAAATGGAATTACCAATATATCAAAAAGTTGATACTGATCGTTATTCCCTGTAACCCTTCATATACTTTCCTTCATAAACTTTTCACCTATTGCGCGATATTGCTTTTCGCACTTTTATCAACGGAAATAACCCCAATTGTCGGAGATGGACTACCGCATTATTGTAATGGTGCCACCATATAATTGTAAAACTACCACATTATTGCAAACGGATATGTACTACAACTTATTATTTTGACTATTCCTCTCTGCCCTTTAATTTTCAAGGCAGACACATTCTAGTTATCGATGATTTCGGGCTATGAATTCGGAATGCTGTCATCTTGTTTCCATTGATTATATAAAGTATTAGATTGTTTAATGCCATAATAAGTGTTGGCAACGCTTCTGCGCCGGCCACATGTATTTGGCCCTGATAGCATTGTACGGCAAAAGTAATACCATTTTTTTTTATATATAAGCTTTTTAACTGCCCCCCTCCCCAAACTGGACTTCTGCAGTTAAAAATTTTCGAAAGCTTCATAAAAAGAAAGTTGGACGAGTTCTACAGCTGTGCTGAATCGTTTATAGTCTAGATATTATTTGTATATTAGATTTAAACAGTTTAGGGCATGAAATGCTATTTTACAATATTGATATTTTTTTACACGCTTCAGGCTGTTTAGCTGTTAAGTTGACTTTTGAAACGGTATTATTTTCAAATTAAGTTGAAATTTAATTAGTGGATAATTTTACAAATTTGGCTTTATTTTTTATTTTTTTTTATTTTATTTGTTTTGTTAAGTTTTTTTAATGCGATTATTTTTGTTTCTTTTTGTTATGATTGACATTAATTGCCACTATTTTTTTTACTATGTTATTCTATTTTGACATTCCTGACATTTATCTAATATGTAATTTATCTAATATGATTTTTTTGATGATTTCACCAGATTAGGTATCTACCTATATGATTGTTGTAGATCTTATTGAAAGATCTTATAGAAGACCTAGTCTTATTTGAAAAATAAAAATGATTATGATTTTGATTATGATTTGGCCATCTATAATAACATTATTATTGCACTTTTTTTATAAGGGACTGATTGATTATAAAAAAAAACAATTTAAAATAAAAATAATAATACTCAATTATTAGTGACATCTATTGCATTTTTGTATATAGGCTGATTACATCATAGAAATAATACGCAGTAATGAATGGCATCATTAGTCAATTACAATATAATAGCGCCTAATTATTCTGTATATATATATATATATATATATATATATATATATATATATATATATATATATATATATATATATATATATATATATATATATATATATATATATATATATATATATATATATATATATATATATATATATATATATATATATATATATATATATATATATATATATATATCCTTCTAGCCGTATTCGGCCATAGCGATTGCATTCTAGATTCTTTTTTTTTTTTTTTTTTTTTTTTTTTTTTTTTTATTGTTGGGGGTTTTGCTGGTGAGCCCTCAGGTGACTGATGTAGCCGATCTTGGCTTTGAATGTGCGTGCACATTTGGCGCAAGTCAAGACACCATCGACGTAATTATACTTTATGGCCGCCGGTGGTCGGGCCTTTAGCTCGTCGCGCTTGGCATCTAAGTCGAGCAGCCTCTTCTTTTCAAAATCATCTATATTGCCCTGCACTAGCAGTCTCCATCCTGGGCGATCTTTCGCTTTACTCTCCCACTGAGAGGGTTCAATGTCGCACCTTTTCATATGCCTCTTCTGAGTATCCTTGTATCTGAGTAGCTGGCCGCCTTGTTTCCGCTTGCCGTTCTTTAGTTCAGCGTAAAAGATACGCTTTGCCACTCTCTCATCAGGCATACGGGAGACATGTCCGCACCATCTCAGCTGTCGTCGCATCATGTATGCTTCTATTCCGCTGACTTTAGCGCGTTGAAGAACTTCCGTGTTCCTCACACGGTCCGACCACTTGATGTTCATTAAGTCGCGTAGGCATCGAAGGTGGAATTTGTCAAGTGCGCGAATGTGCTTTCGGTATGGGCACCATGTCTCTGACGAGTAGAGGAGGTTTGGGAGGACGATCGCCATGTAGACAGACACTTTTGTTCCCAGCTTGATGTCGTGTGAGCTGAAGACTTTGCTACGGAGTTTACCGAAAGCTGCAGAAGCAGCTCCTATCCTCCCGTTCAATTCAGAGTCAAGGTCACATTTTGCTGTTATAGTGCTTCCAAGGTATTTGAATTTGTCCACTTGCTTCAGAGGAGTCTCTCCGAGCTTAATAGATATAGGTTCTTCATTAAGTGTGTTAGCCATCACTTCGGTTTTCTTCACACTGATTTTTAGGCCAAAGTTCTTACATGACACGTCGAGGTTAGTCATTAACCTTTGCAGGCCATCTGGGCTTTCGGCTACGAAGCATAGATCATCGGCATACATTATATCCGTTATCGTGGCGTATGATACTTTTGTGTGGGCTTTAAGTCTTGCCAGATTAAAAAGAGAGCCATCTGTGCGAAAACGAATTCTAACACCTTCTGAGATGTGTTGCAGAGCATCACGGACTACAACTGCGAAATATAAGGCAAACAAGGTAGGCGCAAGCACGCAGCCTTGTTTCACGCCACAGCTTACAGGAAAGAACCCTGTTTGTTCACCGTTGACTGACACACAGCATTCCATGTCATCATGCAGAAGTCGAATCAGTCTGACAAATTTCTCAGTGCATCCAACCTTTTCCAGAATCTTCCACAGGGCTTCACGTGATACGCTGTCAAATGCCTTCTCTAGGTCAACAAAACATAGATATAGATTTTGACCCTGTTCTCTACTTTTTTCCTGTATTTGACGAACGGAGAAGATAGCTTCACAAGTTCCTCGATCTGGACGGAATCCGAACTGGGTTTCTGGTAGAATCCTCTCCGACAGGGTCATCAGTCGGTTTAAAAGTATTCGGGCGAACACTTTACCAGGAGCAGAGAGAAGTGATATTCCGCGGTACGAATTGCAGTCAGAACGGTCGCCTTTGTTCTTGTACAGCGAGCAGATGCGAGAGACTTTAAAGTCTGCTGGTACACGTTCTTCGACCCACATTCGTCCGAACAATGCCCATAGCTTCGTGTGCAGCTCATCGCCTCCATATTTCAGTAGCTCTCCTGGTAAGTTGTCAATGCCAGTCGCCTTCTTATTCTTCTGTTCTTTTAGGGCTGTAACTACCTCTTTCAAAGAGAGTGGGTCGTCTAGCTCAACAGCACTAGGCAGCGCAGGAATTAAGCCGATGTGCTGCATGTCCACAGATCGATCCACGTTGAGCAAGGTGTTAAAGTGATCCGCCCATCTCTTCAGCACATCTTCCTTGCTTTTCAGCAGATGTGAACCATCAGAGGATTTAAGGGGAACGCTACATCGCTGGGTACTACCAATCAGCTTCCGCAGTTCTGAGTAGAAGTCGCCGAGTTGGTTAGTATTGGCTAACCACTGCATGTGTTGGCTCTTTTCTTGCCACCAAGTGTCCTTAGTTTGCCTAGTCAGTCTACGTAGCTCAGTTCCACTTCTTTTTAGCTCATCTGTGATGTTATGGTGCTGGCGTCCGTGATGTTGCCGACGTAGTAGTTCTCGGTGATTTTTAATTGCCTCTGATAGTATCTCTTCATTTTCGTCGAACCAGTCCTCGTTTCTCCGAGTTTTAATGCCCAGGATCTGAGTACCTGTTTCTAGTACATGAGAAGAGAGAAGGTTCCAGTTGGCTTGAAAATCACCGTCTTCAACGTTAAGTGTACTCAGCGCTAGGTTCATTGCAGAGACGTATCTTTGCTGCGTTTCTCTATTTTCTAGGTGTTGTAGGTTTAGGCTAACACCTTTAACTCTCTCGGTCCTACGCGGTGGGTGTAGGCGAAGTTGCAGCTTGGTAATGACGAGTCTGTGGTCCGTCCAGCAGTCCGCCCCACGCATAACGCGAGTGACGTGCACCTGAGAGATGTCTCTTTGGCGGACTATAGCATAGTCAATCAGATGCCAATGCTTGGATCTTGGATGCATCCAGGTGGTTTTATATTTCGGTGGTAGTCTGAACATAGTGTTAGTTATTGCTAGTCCAAATAACGAGCACAGACTGAGCAAAAGCTGGCCATTGCTGTTCATATTGCCGATTCCATGCCTTCCAAGAACTTTAGGCCACGCTTCTAAATTTGAATTCTAAAATGTCAGCATATTTTGAAATTTTCTCAATAATTAATCTTATTTAAATAATAAATTTAGTGATTATTTGCATCCAAACTTTTCTCCGGTTGTAACGGTCTCCGTTCCATCGGGTTCAGAAGAGGGAGGAAGAGAGAGTGCACCCGTGGTCGCGCGCCCACCTGTGCACTATAATATAGACTGCGCACTTGACTGCTTCCGGAAAAAATGGACTATGAAAAGACTAAAGAGACCTATGGCGATGGACAATGGGTAGCAGTAACCACGGCTGCTACTGCATCTTTTCCTCGTAGTCGAAAATACACAAAAAATAGTATTAAATCCAAAACAATGACGTATGGTGCATGGAACGTTCGGACTCTTTTGGATCGCGATTCCAACCTTTGCCCTGAAAGAAAAACCGCTATAGTAGCCCGAGAACTACGTCGCTATAATGTTGACATAGCTGCCCTCAGCGAAACACATCTTGCAGAGGAAGGGGAACTAGTGGAGCACGGCGGTGGATATACCTTCTTTTGGAAGGGCACTGCCGCGTCGGAGTCCAGACGATCTGGCGTTGGATTCGCGGTCAAAAACAGCATCGCAAACAAGTTGGTGGAATGTCCTGTTCACATCTCAGACCGCGTTACCTCACTGCGCCTTCATTTAAGCAATAAAAACTTCCTCAACGTGATTAGCTTGTACGCGCCAACTCTGGACAAGGAAGACGATGTCAAGGAGAAGTTCTATGAAGAAGTAACTCAACATTTGTCTCAGATACGACCCAAAGAACAAGTTTTACTTCTAGGCGACTTTAATGCGCGAGTTGGATTTACGACTTTTATTCTGTATACCTGTATACTAAAGTAACAATTTATGAGGTTTTGTTTTAATAGATAGAGGCTTTATGTTAATATTACTAAAATAATAATAGCTATGATTTAAATATTCATTTATATTATATTATTATTTTATTTTGAGATAGGATACCGTATATGCCCGCTTAGAACGCTATCTATTGGGCTACTGCACATAAGAGAAGATTAATCAATATTTGTAACTATGAATCTACACGTTGCATTTCATAGTAAAATCCTAACTGCCAAAACGTAGTATGGAATTGAACATTCTAATAACCTATATATGTGTGTATAATCGTGGATACAAATATAAGAATAATAAAATATTACAATATATAAATATGTATGTATAGTCGTTTCATATTCCGCTCTAACTTATTGCTCTGTCCATCAATATATTATCCCCTAATATATCGATGGCTCTGTCTCGTTCACTATATAGCCTAGAATAATAGTGTATAGTCTATAGTAGAATAATAATATCACTAATATAGTAGAATAATAATAATAGTCTATAGTAGAATAATTAGTTATAATCTAGCTAGAATAATAGTCTAGAGTAATAATTAACGATTTAGAATTAAAGTTAATTATGTTTTGGGAAATAAATAAATAAATATAATCAAAGGTGGTATGTAGGTGTACGTATAATCAAATATGGTATGATATAATCAAAGATGGTACTTGCGTTCTGACGCCATTTCACTTTGCCTAAAGTTTATTTTATATTTCAGAGGTGTAATTTTTACACCTCGTTTATTTGTAAGGACTTTAGACTGTTCTGGAAACGAATTTTACTTACGTTACCTTATTGCATCATTCATGTGCTAATAATTTATTTATTAATATTTCACACATGTTTACAACACTAGGTTAATAAGATTAAAATCTACCTTGCTGGAGTGATGCCCGTACTAAGGTAGACTTTTATGTATTCTTTTTTCCTTTTTTTTTAGTTTGCTAAGTGTAACTTAGTGTAGCATTGTTTTATGTGGTAGCTCTATATTTACACAGATATTACATATACTTAGTCTATTTTACTAACATAATATACATAATAATATTAAATAATCATATATACACATACACATATATACATATACATCTACACATATACATACATACACATATATACATATATACATTTATACATATAATCTATACATATACATACGTTTTACATCTATATATATACATACAAGTAGTAATTTTATGAAGTTAGGTATTCTTATACAGCACTATAATTGACCAATTTCTCCGTTTCGTTTCTTCCTAGCTCAATCAACCATTCCGTCATAATTTTTCTTCCTCGTATGGTATCTAACTTCACTTTTAATTCCGAATTTATTCTATTGTGTAGTCGGATAGCTAGAAAAGAAAAATGTCGTTGGGCGAATTTAGTTTTCTTAAGGGGGACATCATGTTGCATGGTAATAATATGCCGCTCTGTGTGCGTGTAATAAAATAGTGTTGATACTTTCACATATAATTGGCGTATGTCTAGTACTTGGAACTCTTCAAATAAAGGGTCGCTGGGGAACCTAAAAGGCTTTTTATTGATTGCGGCATCAATTTGAAATAATAAACAGTGGAATAGCCATTAGGCTTTTTCGTCATCGCTAATAGTCCCGTTCCTAATAACCCCGTGTAACTTGGACCTAATGGATTGTCTGTGTCTTCCTAGGTCGCCTAAAATCACTGCTTAGCTCTTATCCGGAAACCTTCTCGAAGAGGAACGACCTGGAAGAACTCTGCCAGCGGCTGCAACCTGCAGTCAAAGACATTTGGGATCGGAAATGCGGATTCGGGGATCACCTCGGTCGGAGCTGGACAGTTTGCGCACCGGGCGGTGTTAACCCAGCTTGCGATGCCTTTAGATTGTTTCGAAAACGAATTTTACTCCCGTTATTGCATCATCTATGGGCTAATTTTTGCGCTTTTTAATGCGGCATCAATTTGAAAGAATAAACAGTGGGATAGCCATTAGGCTTTGGCGTCGTCGCTATTTACAGCCGCCGACTGATTTACACGACCATAAACATTGAAGACATCTTGCAGCTATGTTTGTTTGCCTGCCCCGCTTTTAAATTGATGATATGCGAATTTTTGCGCTTCTGTCTGACGACGGCAAAAACATGACCGCAAGGACGACCGGAAAAACGATCGTTTTCTCACAGAACATCCACGCGCAAAATATTTTACTCATTTGCCCGCATCCCGTTTCCTTTGGTGCCTAATTCCGGGTTTAAAAACGCACAAAGCGAAACCTTATCTAGACTAATATTATAAAAATGTAATGTTTGTAAGTTTGTATGTAGGGGCTAATCTCCGAAACTACTCATACGATTTCAAAAATTCTTTCACTAATGAATAGCTGCATTATCGACGAGCACTAAAGGTTATATTTTATTGCGATAAATATTGGTTTTCAATACGAAATCACAATATTTGTAAATCAAGTCGGAGAAAAAATGAGCCTATGAGTTGCTTTATCGGCGTGCGCTGACGAAACGGGTTGATATATGTAAAAACAATTTAAAACATAAACACGGCCTTAAAGAGATCTATAAAGAAGTCCGCAACAGCATATTATCCAACTTTTATATTTAAGCTACAATAACTGCTTTTATATATCAAAAAATAAGAAAAATAAGTAGGCAGAGTTTTTTAAAAACATTGGCAATAAAATAAATAATTTTTTTATCACGGTTGTTTAAAAGAGATAAAATTAGCCATATACTGTAAGTTTTTATGTGGTATAGTTAAAAGGATATCGTGAAATTATTAACGCGTCCAAACACCTCGAAAAACCTAGCAGGCGGCGGCGGCTACTAGCCCGACAAGGTCAGGGTTCAGCGGAAGGCGACGCGGGTAGTGAGGAACAAGATGCGTATCTACGAGATAGATGGCGTATACCATTATTAATTATTTTGTACCAAAAATATATATTTTTTAAATATTACAAAAAACTATTCATGTAGACCGTTTAAGGGATTAATAGTCATTAGATGAAATAGGGGGGACAAAGATTGGTAGTCAGGGAGCAAGGCTACCAGCTAGTTACCTTTCCCGGTGCCTCACCGTAAGGCGTTGGCCTCTGACAGGCACGTTGGCTTAGCTAGATGCTAGATTTTCATTAGTCTCTTACGCTCACCTCACGAAGATAGAACGATCATTATCGTTAAAACTTCCTGAGGTGACGGGTTCGCCCGTTGCAGTTGACACTTCTAAGCGGTACATAATTGAGTTTTGGGAGTAGCTAGTGCTGACACGAGAGACTTCAAACGTACAAGAAGTGCGAACAATTCGCGGTGGTTCGTCGCATAACGAATATATTGTTTGTTTGTTTGAGCGGCGAGTGGGTCACGCGTTTTGACCTGCGGTATCTCTTCGTCTCCATCCTAGGTGCGCGGCACTTGCAGCTCATTAACGAGGTAACGACAGGAAAGGGACAAACTCGGGCTATATTTGAACCGCGGGGTGAATGAGTCGGCGGGCGAGCGTCGAGACGCCGCGCGTCGCGTCACGCAGTGTTGCCACATCAAAACCGCTGAACGTTCACAGAAACACTTCCTGAAGTTCCAGCATTTCAGCATCGCTATGACGAGCTAAGTTGCTTATGGTTAATGAGTTCTGAGTTAGAATCCCGAATGCAATATCGGAGAGTTTCATATAGTTTTACAGACCGGCAAATTAATTACCATTCTATATTGTCGTGTTTCTAATATAACTTAATAATATATCTAATATAGCTTAATAATAATATCATGTTACATAAAACTGATTAATTATAACATTAAAATTAATTATAACATAAAATGTTTTTGTAGTATAAAATGAATGGGTATTTTGTGCCCACCTATCCAATAGCTGTAAACCATATACCGATAGAGCTTACATTATTGTGATGGTTGAGTAATGTAACGCAGCACTCGAGGCGTATTTGTTGGTGTGATTCACTCAAATATACTTACAGTTCACAATAAAGAAATCATTATTATTATGACCACTACTTCACAAAAATCACACATGTTATATATTAATTTGACTACATAAACATTTAGTCACTATAAACCTGACGGAATTGTCGTAAGATACTGCCACTTAGCAATAGGCCCGCCATGTTGTACTCTATTGTGTGTTGTAACCAATCGAGAGACTGGAGTAGTATGGTCGCAAATGGAAGTAAGGACGTGAGTGTATGCCCGCTGGGTAACACTCCTGGCTATCTCGCGGTTAAGGCGTTGGCCTTCTACGGGTTTTTGGCGGAGCTTGACGGTGGACTGTTTTGTCCAAGTCTTCTACGCTCACTCCAGGGAGATAGAACGACTAATCGTTAAAACTCCCTGAGGTGACGGGCTCGTTCGCTGTAGTCGACAACACTAGTAGACCAATTTTCAGGTCTGGACCATTTTATCCAGTTTTCAGGCATTTCCAGCTCAACGCGCCCGAAAACCCCCCTACAAAATACGTGTCTTCTACTAAGAATTAGTCACTGAATAATCCTATCGACGTTTGGTAACTGGGAAAATCAGTATCGAAAAAAATCACTACCTTCCCGACTGTAACCAATTTTGACTGTGGGACAATGCCCACGCCATCAGCGTCAATGCTAGGTAACAAATATTATGTAATACTATTTTTGTTTTGAGATGTTTTCGTGTAGTGGGCAACACTACGGCGTCTGGGCGCTTCAGTGCGTCGCCGGGAAGCGAAAGTCTCGGGCGCCGGTGTCGGGACGCCCGCTGCTACTGCGCCAAAGTTTAACTCTTTTGGGTCACGTCGCGCGTCGCATGCGCACCCCAAAATGACAAATTCACCCCATTTACGGTCTCGTTCGCCCCTACCCCGGAGATAGACGACCGAACCCCGGAGCCGACGGTACCGATTTAGTCGCGGATGTCCCACTTTTTCGCACGGCTGATGACCTGATTCCAATAAAATCATCCGCGTTCGCAAATCAGCCAGTTTATGCACACGCGTATGACAGTGCAATGTGTCGTGACTCATAATCCTATTTCGGAAAGTGCGTCATCTTTTGGGAAAACATGGAGAAAGGCGGCGCCGATGCCAAGCCTCGCGAAGAAGAGTCGGAAGAAATTGTACCGCTGCACAGACGGCGTTTCGACGCCAAAAAGAAAGACGTGCCGCACACTTTGAACTGTCTGCCGAACGATGAGAGACCGTCCGAAATCAAAACCCTGTGCGAAGCAATGATAACCAGACTAGACACTAAGACGGATCCGCTCTCGAAGAGATCGCTCAACGTAGCCAACGCCACGCTAGCGACCGATGACGCCCTAGACCACTTAGAAAAACTATACAGATTAATGGACCAACTGTTAGCGCTCAAAGAACAGAACACGCTAATGATGAGACGAGCGCGAGAACTGGAACATTTGAAGAATCTAAAGGAGATTCACAAACAGATCGAAAAAGAAATGGAACAGGCGAAGAACGAGGATCAAGAGCTGATGATGCACAATGAAGCGATGTCCATGGATTTGGAAGCGGAATACGGATATACAGAAGCGCTCTTAGATAGTATGCTAGCAGCGGGCAGAAGCGCGAGCGTCAAAAGAGCGGGTTCAAAGTGGAAATCGCCGTCAAACAACAAATTTAGACAGTCGATACTGAGAAAGCCCAGGTCAAAATCTACCGGAGGCGACGACATAGAGGCTTGCATGGTCGAACGAGAGAAACTAACGTATCCCACGAATAAGCTTCGAAGAGCTTCGGAGATGAAGGTGGACATGAAGTCGAAGATATCGAAGTGGACGAAAGTGAAAGCCGCGTTCAAATGGGAGAAGGCGCATACCGGCGTGTCTGTGGCTGGAGCCGCCGCTGCTGTGGCCGGCGCTGTGACCTGGGCCGGTGGGGACGTTGAGACAGCCAGGTGTTACAAACCTTCAGTTGCGACTATCACTGAGTTTGTAGCAACGCCTGCCTGTTCTCCAACGCCGATTTCTTTGACTCCTGCTTCTAGCGCCGATGAAATGACCAATGAACAAAGTGAGTATTTCTCTACTCAACCTACTTTTATAATCTCCCAATGCTTGGTGAAGATGTCCACAAGTTGTCAATTTTTCCTGATTTCCTTACTGAAATCCAGAATACGACTTAATACCCATTCGTGGAGACTTATTTACAGTTTTTCATACATTTAGAGCAAGATAAATTTAGTGCTCATACCAGAGGCCATTCCATAAATTTTAGCTTAGGGGACGTTCAAGTATTACGTAACGCAATTTGGGGGGAAGAGGGAGTCTTGTAAAACGTTACGATGCATTACAGAGGCGGGAGGGGGTTCGAACAACGGGTTACGCAAGATTGTTTTTTTATTTAAATAAAAACTAGGGAATTAAAATCTCCCAAGTTTGCAACCCTTTTCGTTTATGTTTTAGAATACGATTACGTTTTAGAATACGATTTTATTTTGACTAAAATGTTTTTTTTCAGTTAGGTTTCATTTTCTAATTGTATTGCCAAAGGTTAAGAGGCCTATTACAAAATAGCGTAGGTATTCTTTTAAAATGAGTTTAAAAAATGAACGCATTTTTTTTTGGATGTAACTATAAAAGATAGGATAAATAAATAAATAAATAAATAAATAACTATTCAACCCTGGGAGAAAACCGCGGCACTGAGCGCTCTTCTCTTGCGCAAGCAAATATATACACAATTTCTAATTGTTTTTTGCAGTGTTTTCTCCTTTCTAATGACAATAATTTATATTATGTCGTATTGCTAAAAGAGTGAACTTTAATATAGTATAAGTATTATATAAGAATCTTATTTTATTTCTGAGAAAATTAGAATGATACAGGAAGTTTTTTTTTAAATTTTGTGTAATTGTAAGTAATGTATACCTTGGATATGTGGTCAAAAAACGAAAAAATAAGGCCGCTATGGTCAACAAGAATACATGACGGACATAAAAAAAAATAGTATACGGTTTTCGTTGTAGTGATATTACTGTATTAAGGAGCTCAAAGTTTGCCTTCCGAGCGTTTTACGAATAACGACTTTCGGAAAATGGGCTGAATAAGTAAATAATATTCGTTATATCTAAAATTAAAGGCCGCTATGGTCAACATCAAGAAATGGTCCAGGTAATTCAGTAATTAAAGTTTGTAGAAATCTCTTCATTTCTTGGAATTAGAACGCCAAAAATCCACTTTTCTTGCCTTTCTGGAAAAAATATGTGATAGGGCTCTTAAAATAAATAGGTTATTTTATTTTAGGACTTTATTAGTAAAAAAAACTAAAATAGGAGAATGCACGAGAAGAACAATGGTGGATGAAGCCAAAAATGTATGTAAGGACAGGGCCACGTCAGGAAAACGTCATAATTTCATGTAAGATTAGTAGTAAAAGTTTATTAGGACAAATTTAAGCCCATTTTAACATATTATATATACAATACATAGAAATCTCTTGTTTTATTTATTATTACCGCAAACGCGATTAAAAAAATAACGAAGGTATTTTAGCGACTTTCCGGTAGGTACTTTGCGCAACAGAATTGTGACTTTTAGTTTAAAAATGCTCACTTGGCTGTAATGTAACGTTTAGGGAGGGGAGGGGGGTACATAAAAACGTTACGGCGAGTTACATGGGGGGAAGGGAGGGTCAACAATCTACAAAAATTACGCTACGTAATACTTGAACGCCCCTTATATCCTATTTAGTTGGCTACCTTTTTATCATATTTATTTTTACATTCCAAGCAGAATTTAGAACTGAATCGTGAGGTGGGAGGGGGAGGGGGGGTTAGGGTGGGATTTTGGAGGGGGCTTTGGGGTTGAGGGGTTTTGTGTACGAGGGGAAGTAGAGGATTGTCTGCTTGCCGGGAAAGTCTTGGGGTGACACAACCGATTTTTTATATTTATATTCAATATTACTTCGTTGAAGCGGTATTGAGTAAACCGGCACCATTTCATACAAGCCTATTTTTTCTTTTTAGACAAATTATCCGGTATCCAAATTATTTGTATACCATTTCACGGTTATACCATTGTCCAACGATGTCCAAATCTGCTCATACACCGAGAGAAAATCTTCCAGAGCGTCACAAATAGTCACAATGGATACGGAAAATGTCAGAATAATTGTATTACTCACTTAAATCTGAATGCTACGGATCGATTATATTGGAAGGACACGTATATAATACTAGAAATTCATATACATGTATGTACGTATGCTAGAAAAGCATCGCTACCATACCGCTAGGCCATGTGAAGCTACGCCTTTATGTGAAACTATCTGTCTGTCTCTTTTTTACGTAACTACCAAAAATTTAAATAAGAATGCACAAAAGGATTTCGTCAAAAATTACCAAAAAAATGCCCTAAATTAATTATTTATGAATGAATACATTAATAAATTATAAATGAATGAATGAATTGTACGACAAGAAAATAGTTTGCAATTAAATGGATATATGAATGACTAATCTTCTTCTTGTAGTACCGTCTCCTAACGGAGGTTAGCTACTTCCGTCTTGGAGAACGCCGCACGGAACAATGCGCCAGTAGGTACTCAGCTGGAACCACTGCCGTAGACTTTGCAGCCATGATGTCATTGGCCGCCCAGTCCTCCTCTCGCCTTGAATTTTCCCCTGGGTTAATATTTGCAGGAGTTCGGGTTGGGGTTGCTCATTATGTGGCCGATGTGTTCAAGCTTGCGTCTCTTTATGGTTTTGAGTACCTCTGTGCCTTTTTCATTTAGTTTTTGAAGGACAGTTGCATTTTGAACATTCTGGACCCACGATATTTTGAGCATTCTTCGATATACCTACTCGTATTTCAAGGCGCTTGGCCATCCTTTCTGTAAGCGTTCAAGCTTCAGTTCCATATAGGAGGATGGAGAATAAGTAGCATTCTGCTATACGCGTGCGTAGATTGGGGCTTAAATTACGGTTACAGAGGACTTTCTCCATTTATGAAAGACGCTACAGGCCAGCTCAATTCGGCATTTAATTTCCAGACTGTGCTTACATATTTTTTCTTTTTATCGTTGATGTTGATGCCTAATGACGCTCTCGCTATGGTGACGATGTCCACGAGTTCTTGCAAGCTCTGCCTGGTATCAGCTATCAAGATAGTATCATCTGATATTGTTAATGACATGACCATTAACTGTGATTCTTCCCGATACATCGCGCAGAACTGCCGAAAAGATGGCATCGGCGTATATATTAAACTCATAAATGGGTTCTTTCCTTATGAAAAATAAATTCTCCTAGAATAATTTTTACCCCAAAAATTGAATTTCCGAAGCTAGCCATCACCCTGTTTATTGTATATATTAGGGATGTTACATAATTATATAGCTTATATCCGAGTACATACTTGCTTGAAGGCAATTATTGCTGTTGGGTAATATCTATTATTTATGTTTAGCTAATGTGCGAGTGTATAACTGAATAACACATAACACCAATAACGCACACATAACACACATAACAACAATAACTGAATAACACATAATACCAATAACGCACTATTCTCGCCAGTGCCCCGTATAATGCACTCATATGTGAAAATTGTAAATTGCTTTGATGGTATGCTTCTAAGTGAATCACAATTCAAGCAACTCGCTTCTGCAAAAATAATGGACTAAAAAAACGAAACTGAAATAAAAATTAAATATTTAAGGTATTCGAAGAGTATAACAATGTAGATAAATTAATAACAAGTAGAAAACGTTTTTAGATTTACGTCAAATAACTCAATGTAAAATTATCACTAGTACGTAAGACTGATGTAAATCTGTTGTGTTTTCAAATAAAGAGAAAAAAAGACACAGTATGTGTGTAAGTAATATACAAATATGAATGTTTACAGCTGTTTCCATGTCGAACTTAGTTTAAGTAAAATATCAGTATCCCTAAATAATGGCGTTTCTGCACAGTTAGGTATTCGATTTAATTTGTTTCTACTGCACGATTTTTAATAATGTTTACCGAGTACCATAGCCCTTCTGTATTTTATTGTTCGTAATAAATAAATAAATACATAAATGCAATATTACATAAGATAACCAAAAACCAAAACCAAAACAGATCGTCAGATCTGTATGTTAATTGGCTTAAAAATTTGAGTAATGGATATTAAATTTTGTTTTAATCGATACTTCTGGAAACTACACACAGATCTAGAATTATTAATAATCCCGTTGATTATACATACATTACTCTCCGCTAGAACAGCAAGGAGTAAAATATTTACTCGTATCCGCTATGCGAGCGTATCTGATCAAAGTTGTAAATCATCGTGCGGTCACTAAAAATAAAATATGATTTATACAGCTTATGCATTTTCTGGGAGTGTTACGTTTTACGTGGGCATAGGGAATAAATAAAGCTACAATTTGGTAACTGTTTGCTAGATATTTGAATCGAAGTCTTTATCGAAAAGGAGTTTTTTTCAGGTGGAATAGACACATGGCATATAGCATATCCAAAAAAAAATATTTTCCGTAAAAAGTACGAAATTTTAATCATATCCAAATAAGCCCTGCTTACCTGTTAATACAAAAGTAGTTTCGAAAACTTAAAAAAGCACACTTTTTAAAGTACTGCACTAAAAAGCAAAAAATAAAAAGCAAATAATAATTAACTGCTGTGTCACCATTGAGTTACAAGTACTAGACTGCGTGATCAGCCTGAGAATGCGTCAGCCGAATAGAAAGAGACAGCAGCATACAGTACTCCCTCTATCCTTGTTTAGTCGCTCATGCACGGAGACACGTACATATATCACTATGGCAACGCTTATATATCACCATGGCAACGCTTCGATGTCATAAGTCTGCTATGCTATGGATAAACGCGCATGCGCAACTAGACAATGATAGAGGGGATCTCTTATGCAGTGGGTCCAGGTCTCAGGGCTCTCATATGCTATCTCTTTCTATTCGATGAACGGCATTCACTCACATTCCACTTTCACACACCCATGCTCTATTCTATTACTGGTTATCACCGTTTATCCCGTAAGGTAAGCCCTTAGTGTAAGCCAAGTTCACATACAGACCGATCCGTAAAAAAAATCGGCCGAACAGTCGAGGTCAGACCTCAGTTCTGACAAGTGCGGACCCCGAAACGATGCCTGCGGGGAGAGAGATGTATGTTCGTCTGGCGGGCGGGGGCGTATCGACACGTGCTATTTATCGGCCCGATCATTCACATTACGACGGTTCATACGTTTAGACGGCGATCCGCAGTGACAAACTGTCCTTCAAAAAACTCGGGTCCTGTTTTTAACCCGGATCCGTCTAAATGTGAACATTTTCATATAAGTAAATTGTTCAGCCACTGGCACTCCCGTCTGTTTAGACGGACCGTCGAAACCGGCGGTCCGTCATAGTGGGACCGGGCTGGAATGGGTGCGACATGGGCGTTCGACATATTTTTTTGTCTTACCCGCGTTTTGGCTTACACATGTTTATTTTAGACCCACCTGTTAGTGTAGAGACGGTATTTAGTGTAATAGAAGACGGTATCTATGTATGATATGGTAAATGTTCAGATTGGGAATGTGATTGCGGCGTTGTCTAAAGTCGTCTAGTGGCAGCACGTGCTGAGGGCGGAAATAGACGTGTCGCTCGTGCTTAATAATAGATCGGGAAGTGTCAGAGCCACCAGTCGGCGGGCTGCACTTTTTGCCAAAGTCAGCAGTGCGCGGCGAAAGCTTGTTAAAAGCGCGCCTAAGTGCCTTGCCTTGCATAACAAGCGCGAAGATAAAATCAACTTATACTAAATACTGTGAAGTGAAGATGGGGAGGGGGGAGGGGGGGGGTGTGCAAAATAGATATTTATATATATATATATATATATATATATATATATATATATATATATATATATATATATATATATATATATATATATATATATATATATATATATATATATATATATATATATATATATATATATATATATATATATATATATATATATATATATATATATATATATATATATATATATATATATATATATATATATATATATATATATATATTATTTTATTTTATTCTGGAACCAAACAGAACTACATACAATGCAATAAAAACCTATTTAAAAGTGACAAAAATCCATTAATGTGATTCCGAATATAAAGTATACAAAATGAACGCAATATAATTTTATCTTGTTTCCGCTTGAGAATGGGGGGAATCAGGATGGGAAGTGAGGTGAAAGGGAGAGACAAAATAGATAAAAATATATTATGTATGTATATAAATATATTTATATTTAATTTTAGGTATGATATATAGTTATTATAATGAATATGCTTGAGATAAAATTATATCCTTGAACTAAATTAAATGAAATATAATATGTATAAATGTTTTGTGATCATCTAGATAGACTCTAGAATTATTTTTATTGTGTTCTTATAAGAGGTTTTTGATGAGTGTAATATGTCCACACTTAAAATATGCACAATACTTACCCTAACCGTTGGTTGGTCGGGAAAGTAATTATGATCTTTTATTTTTAGTTCTGTTTGACTTACTACATTTATGCGTTGTAAATTACTTTGTTTGTACATCCGTTTGTACAACCTTAGGTAGCTAATGGGCCTGTTGCAGTTTGGCCTCTAAGACTCACGTGTTTAGGGTCGGTCAAACTCAGGGGCAGCACTCATCCGGCGGCCTCCACGCATAAGTGCGAGCCAGGGTCTCCCCTAGGAGTCAACCTTCGGGCGCTCCTGGACGTTTTGAGCATTCTGCGGCATCAGCCAATCAATTGTGCATTCCGACTAACAGCCGGGGGAGTCTGGAAACAGTACTGTCTCCTATAGAGCGGGGGTGGTTGTTCACTTTACGGCAACTGCTCTTGCAACGACCAATCGGCTACCCGATTCCAGGTGAAGAGCCGGGCAAAAGATGCCGTAGTCCGCGATATATTCGGTAGACACTGTATCACCGCTACGTAAGGGAGAGGACCGCGCAAGTGATAAATTAACTTAATTCCAGACGAAGATATCCTTTCAAACTGGTAGTCAGTGGGCGAGGCTGCCCGATGGTTACCTTTCCTGGTGCCTCGCCGTAAGGCGTTGGCATCAGACGGGCAGTTGGCGTAACTAGACTGTGGACTGTTTTAGTCCCAAGTCTTCTGCGCTCACCTCACGGGAGACAGAACGATCTAATATCTTTAAAACTTCCTGAGGTGACGGGTTCGCCCGTTGTAGTTGACAGGTCTAGTTGCCTTAGGCAGCACGAGACCATTTGTACATCACCGCAACTTTAGGCAGTACTGTAACTGCCTTAGCTTGCAGTAGCGAATGGTTTCGTGCAGCGTGGGCCATAAAATCCAATTTGTTCTCGGATCGGCCTACTTCACGACTCAGCGCCTATTCAGAAGCCTCCTCGTTTAGAAGGCTACCCCGGGTAAGAGTTTCGCGTCTCAGGCCATGCGGCTGGTGAATCGGCTTCTCCTGGTGGGATTGCCTCCCGGCGTCTTTGCTGGAGACTTTGCGCAACTTTCGGCGGCGCCAATCGCTTGTGCACTCTGACTTATTGCTGAAAGAGTCTGGAGACTATGGAAACATATTGTCTCCTATGCAGCGGGGGTGGATGTTAAAATTTCGTCAACTACTCTTGATATGACCATTAGGCTACCTGATCCTGAGTTCAGAGCCGGGGAATACTATGCCTTTGGTCCGCGATAGATTCAAACTAAATCACTGCTGAACATACGGCAGGTAGAGGTCGCGCTAGTGACTTCCGACCCGTGACCAGTCGTGAGGTTGGCGGTATCCTGATGGTTAATTCCAGACGAAGATATCCTTCCAAAACTGGTAGTCAGGGGGCGAGGCTGCCCGCTGGATAATCTTTCCCGGTGTCTCGCCGTAAGCCGTTGGCCTCTGACGGGCATCTTGGCATAGCTAGACAGTAGATTTGTATTGTCTCTAAGTCTTCTACGCTCATCCCACGGCTGAAAGAACGATCTCATATCGTTATACCAGCCTGGGGTGACGGATTCGCCCAGTGTAGTTGACACCGCCCTACTGCCTTAGGTAGTAAATGGTTTCGTGCAGCTTGGGCCATACGTAGTCGAAACCGCCATCCTGTTCTTATTTTACTATGACCTTATTACCCCAACCAGACTTTCAATCGACTCTCCGACTACCCAGTATAATTAATTGTGACAAGAAAACACACGTCCACATTGTCCAATAATGGCAGTAAAAGAGATTTCTTTGCGATGTTAGAGATGCTAGAAATTACTTAAGGTGACATGATACCTGGGAACGACCATATCTGAAGAAATCTTGTTTCATAATTTGTTATTCAGGCTTTATTTGAACTGTAGATCTAAAAAGGCCACCCACATTGAGCAATTCATTTCCCGAATTCTATGGCAGATCCTTAGCAATTCCTCTAATTTTCGTAAAACGGTTCCACAATTTAGCAATTCCTTATTCAATTCATTTCATAATCTGATTCATATTTGGTGTCATTACTGCCATTGGAAAAAAAACAAATCGTAAGTTGACCGGTTATTTTTCCATTATTTTTTTAGTATTTGTGAAGGTATTTTTCAGAAATTTGTAGATTATATGTATATTTTCCAATAAAATAATACTAATAAATATAAAAACTATTCATATCAGGCACAAGAAGACGAAATTTGACAATCATTAAAAATAATATTTTTCATCGGCTGGCAACAATCTATCTGTCAAATTATGAAAACGGTAAAAATCTCGGAATGTATGTAGCGTCCCCTATTAGGTCTGTCGTAGCGTCTTGTAATGTTTTGAAGTGGTTTTTTGCATGTGTGGCGTTTAAAGTGTTCGTTTTTGTGTAGATAAACTGATTATAATATAAAAAAGTGGTTTTGAAGGAAGTTTCACCAAAATTTGTGTATTTCATGCGAGTTGGACTCCTTTCAAAGTAAGTGACTGTTTTAAAACTTTTTCACAATTAAATATTACTATTAATCACGTACCTAATATTTTTTAGCAATGGAAAAGCGAATTTCAAGAGTCTCCGAGGCTCAGTGGCATTTGCTAATGGAGTTTTTGGAGCATAACCCCAACATGGCCAGAGCTAAGAGTTACAACAATAGTGCTCGGGGAAGGGCTGAGTCTGCACGACTTTGGCAGGAGGTGGCCAATGTATTGAATGCCGAGGGGACAGGCACGACTAAATCTGCAAAGGATTGGTCTATTGTAAGTACTTTGAGAATTGGCACCATTACTTATTCCAATTTAATGTTTTATTCAATTTTTCAGTATGTTAGCAACTATAAAAGTAAGCTGAAGAAGATAATTGCTAACATAAATGACGATGCAACTCGAACAGGTGGTGGCCCACCTCGAGAAGGCAGCCTGTCGCAGCTCGACCACAGGTTCCTGGCCATTATGGGACCGAGTTTTGGCCAAACAAGTTCGAGCGTGATGGTTAATCCTTTCCCTGATTCGGTAATAACTATTTTTATATATATTCTGATGGCGATATATAAAATGAAGAAATGAAGGAAATTTATATAAATCCTTTTATCTAGGAGCAACAACAGCCATCCTCCTGTCAGGTTCATGATGTCGCTCCGGACCAACAACAGCCATCCACCTCTCAGGTTCATGATGTCGCTCCGGACCAACAACAGCCATCCACCTCTCAGGCTTATGATGTCGCTCCAGATGTGCAGTGAGTAGAGTAATTATTTTCTTACAATAATCATCGTATTGTACTTGCAAAATATCAATTTGAAAAGAAAACATTCAATATAAACATAGTCTTGTGTGTGATTCTCCAGTCATGTAGGTTGAGTTACCGTTTGGTCTAGCTAGTCTGTTAATGTCCTTTGATTACTTCTGAAATATGTAGTAAGTGTGAAACTAACTTTTATTTAGTTGAAAGACGTTCACGGCTAGACATAATCAGCGTAAATTTGGTAAGGTACTTACATAAATAGAAATTGTAGGAATGGAAATTTTTGTTGTTCCAGACTAGAGATGATTATTGACGACCATATTTATAGTAGGAGCAGAAGCCCTACCCTTATTCAGGACCACCCATTTATTGAGGCTCCAGCAGCCACCGCCCCACCACCTCGGCAGGTTTTAGACCCCCAGGCTGAACCACCACTTCTGCCTCAACGACCTCGGCGACCACGACAGCGCAGTAAGTAGTGCAACTAGCTTTACTGATGATAATTTGATTATAGTTTACAAAATAACATTGAGATGATGATAAATGTATTATTTCAGCTCGTCCACTGGCTCCACTAGATGAGGCGCGGAGGATTTTGACCCAGGTGGAGTTACAGCGAGCTGCATCTGATGCTGCTAATGCGCGTGCTCTAGACCGTATCGGGCGGAGTCTCGAGCGGCTTGCAGTTGTAGCGGAAAGATATTTAGCCCATATTATTGGGCCTCATTAGCACTAAACCTACCGATACTTCCTTTATACCTATTTTTACCAAAGCGGGTAAAGTGACCCGTCTTTAAAATGTTATATATTAGGGATATATATTTTCATGTATAGCGAAAGATATATTATGTAGCATAATTTAGTATTTGAATAAAACATTTTTTTTCAAGTAACGATTCAAAAATGTTTATTTATTAAATTTAAAAAACAGAAAAAATATTCTAAAAAAAATAAATATTCTTCAACTGAATTCTAAATTTAGAAAATACATAAATAACATGCTAACTTTATTCATGTTCACCGCTTATTTTGCAAATTAATGGGTTTTCGAAGGCATATTTTCCACATACATATTTGTTGCATTTGAAACAGATTTTGCTAGTTTTGTTTTCTTTGCAAAATCCTATTTGGCGTCTAGTGCAATGGTTTTGTATCACAACCACACATACAAATGTTCATGGTATTACATGAATCTTTGCACAGGTCAAATGACCCGTTGCAGTAGTAAGGACAGATTACATGTAACTCTCGGTAAAAAAAATAAACAAGAGAGTAAATATTGAAAAATACTTTAGATGTATTCTTTAATAAAAGTAGTAAAGGCAAATGGCGATGTGATAATGTTATTTACAAGAAATTCTGTCAAAAAGATTAAAATGGGTCATTTGACCCGTCGTGGTAGAGGTAAAACCAATAAGGTTTTCTACTATTTTTGTTGTAAATGAAACTTTTCAAGTCATGCATTAAGAAAAGTTCTTTATTAAAACTATAAATACAAAAATGTAACAGAAAAACTACATCGATCAAATAACAAAGTTTCCTGCCCGTGTAGCCCAAAGCCGTGCTATCAGAGCATTTCTGACGCGTTGACCAGCTGCTAATGGATCGTTCCTTCGTAGCACAATTTCGTTGTGTGGATGTCCTATCTGAAACGAGTTTATGTCATAATTACCTTCTTATACAAATAACAACCGCTATGCAGACATAAGTAGATGGTTGTACTTTATTAAAACAATACATTACCTGCATTGCTGCTTCATTTTGCTCTTCTTGTGGTGTTAAAGCCATTACAGGCAGTCTGGCCGCATTGGCAATATTATGTAGAACTACACAAGCATTTGTGATGTATCCAGCAGTTACGGGATCATAATGCAATTTGCGGTCCACAAGCAAACATCGCCAGCGACATTTAAGCACCCCAATACATCGCTCCACAGTATTCCGTATAAGGCAATGCAGATCGGTGTAGTGCCGCTGGGGCGAACCAGGTTCTGTGACCACTATCGGTGTCAACAGAGTAGATCTTAGGGGATAGCCTGAATCACCTGAAACAGACTGTGTTGTTATACTAAGAATTAAATATTGTATCTTGTTATTGTGTAGATATTTACCTAATAACCACACTGTTTCATTTTCAGCTTGGTGGAGTTGTTCAAGGTGGAACTTGATTGGATGGTGGTTCCAAACAAATGAATCATGATCTGCACCACCATGGCTGGCGTCGATACTTAAAATATTTAAATCTGAGTCACACACCTGAAGTATAATAGAACTTATAAATAGGATAAAACGAATTTACTGCGTGAATTTTAGTAGAACCCAACGTTTCGGCGCTGTTGCAAGTGCCGTTGTCAGGGTCGACTGAAGAGCCGTCAATCCGTTCTGCGGGTATGCGGCATACCGCTGCCGCAGTCTTCGATTTTATAATAAAACTGTATGTACATATTATAAATAATTTACATAATAAACATTTGTAATTTAATTTTTAAATTAAGTATATAGGAGTAAAGGTAGGTAGGGATTACGCAGGTATTTACTATTTGAGCATTTAAAGAGTGATAACGTTTCCGGTTGAAAAACCTCTCTTCATACTCCGCAGGCTTAACAATAGCAATGTGAGTGCCATCAATGCACCCCACAACACCAGGCATACCAAACTTCTGGTAAAACCTGTAAATATAAAATGAAGCAATGGAATAATAAGCGCAAATATAACTATGTATGTCTGCGGTAGCTCCGTTTACTGTGGTACTACGTATTATTTTTATTATAGCTTACTTATGTTTGATAGCATTTCTTTCTTCCCGAGTTTGTGGAAAATGAATATATTTTCTTTTAAAGTGGTCGTTGTTTAGAGCTACTGTCACAGCCCTCATACAGTTGGAAACACTCACTTGATGCATCTTGCTGTGAGCACTGGCTCCTATAAACCTCTGATATGAACCAGATGCATAGAAGCTCAGTGTGCTTAACACCTAAAAAGAAAATAAAAGATATTGTTTTGGGGTACTACTATCCAGCTGTGGCTAGTTATATACATATATTGCATTTTTTGAATATTTTACTTACCTTGGAGGTAGTGCTTATTCCCCGTCGATGGTTTGGTAAATAAGGCTCCAGCTCCTGTATGAGGTCACGACACACACCTTTGTTTAGTCTGTATAATCCTACAAACTCGCGGTCCGGCATTTCAAAGGCTAAATCCATATTTCGCAAAGCTGCACTTCGCCGGCGATATAAAATGCCTTCCATATCACGCGCGTGCTCAAGAAAATTTTCGTATAGGCCTAAATCTGCCATTTCAAAAATATGTATAAAAATGAATTGTAAAATGTTGCTCTCGAGTAACTATTTATGATTCTGCTATTTGACACTTATGCAATTCATATTTTGTGAGCCATTTTATGGATTTCCATAGAAAAGTGTCAAACAGATGAATTGTAAAATATGAATTGTACGTGAATCATTTTATGAATCATCAACAAGTGACAATTTTGCGATTTTCATAATAAGATCCTAATATGATTCATACAAAGTGGCCTTTTTAGACCCCCTGATTTTGAAAAAAATCAGGCGCGATTACTCCTACAATGTAAGCGGCGAGTGTGCTTTATCTTAATTTAATTTTGTTGACTGATTAATTATCTAACGTCGCGCTTAGCCACATTTTTTATTTATGCTCTAAATTAGTTACAATTGAATAAAAAGTGAGAGCGCTCTGAGAGTTTAGCTCTAAATATGCTTTACCATTAACACCCTTACACCACCACTGCGGAAAGATAGCTTTACTGTGTGAGCTCTGCGACTAATGTAAGCGGTGCGCGTGCTTTATCTTAATTTAATTATTGGCCTAAATGGAACTTCCTTATACAGAGCTTTTCAAGTTTTTAAAATGACGTTACGAGCAGGTTAGGTGCGTTTTCGCTGTTCTGTGGCTTATACGGTCCATAAATGACATATAGCACAGTTAAGCAGGTTTGCATATTCTGTTTCTGTCTTGTTTGGTTCCTAGTAGTCTCGTTCAGCTTGGGCCCGTGGCCTGTCTGTGTCTCCTAAGGTCGGCTCAACTCACGTTTCAGCTCCCATACGGTAGCCTCCTCGAAGAGGGACTTAAGGTGACACGATGCCTGGGAACGACCAAATCTGAAGAGTTTCATGATTTGTTTGAAAAATATAAGCACTAATTAAAAACAATTTCTAAGCGAATCCCTCGATAAGGAACCAATTTATAATTTAGACTCAAAAAAGTTGCTCATTGCCTTGGACATTCAGGTTTAAACTGACTTCGAAAACTTTCAACAGAGATTACGCCTACAATGTAAGCGGCGTGTGTGCTTTATCCTTATATCATTATATTGACTGGGTAATTCTCTAGCGTCGCGCTTAGCCACATTTTTTAATTAGGCTCTAAATTATAATTGATTAAAACGTGAAAGCGCTCTGAGAGTTACGCTAAATATGCTTTACCATTAACACCCTTATACCACCCCTGCGGAAAGTCGGTTTTACTGTGTTAGCCCTGCGACCGAACGCTACCGCACTCTCGCCGGCGAGTCCGCACGTTGATTCTGTGACTGACGCTTCATCAACGCTTCTTTTTTATTGGTCAAACCCTACAACAGTGTCCCCGCCTATTTTTTCGCGGGACCGCTTATTTCCGATATTTTTCTTAGGTTCTATTTTTATTTTTTTTTATAAAATTATCCAATAGGTACAATAAAATTGATTTCGGCAAAAAAAACAAAAGTATAAAAATAATATTTTTACATTCTTTACTTTTGTGTGGATTTTATCACCCCACTAGATTGTATATCTGTTCTGGAGTGATAGTATTCAAGACATAGTGACTTCACCTTTTATTTTTTTTTTCATTCATTCATTCCGATCGCTCATTCATTCTTTAAAAAATTAAGGTTATTATAACATTTAAATGTGTATATAAATAAAGAAGTAATATTAAATAAATAAAATGAAAATATTTGAGTTTATAGATAAGTAAAATAAATAAATATATAGATAAATAAATAACTAAATTGACCAATAAATTAAGTAGCCTAAAAAGGTTTCTTACTATGCACATATAAAATTGTAAATCTAATTAATTTATATAATATTATCAATTTATTTTAAACAGGTGACAGATATTATGTCAAATATAGGATAAGTCAGGATGTGAGTCACCATTTCTTCGCACTGTCACCATTGTGTTTATGTCGCCCTAATATCCACTGGCAGGAACTTTTGCAGCCGTCGAAGGTTGTGCAGACCGAAAAAGATGCGTTTAGGTCATCGATACAATCACAATAGCGAGAGTCCAGCCGTGAACGTTCGGGGCCAGCATATGGCGCGGCGCTGTTTACGTCAGATTTCTTTGTTATTTATATGTTATCGCAGTTCTTGCGCTAATTCGGTGGCTATAATTACGGACGTTCCCCAGAGAACAAAGATCTATTTTGAAACACTATATTTAGAAGAAGCGCCCACCCAACACTGCCGAACGACCCGATTTTTTTACGCTTTGGAGAGTATCTACCTACATTGTGGATTAATGCCTGATTCATTTATAGTATAATAGGTAGCGGGGATTTTTACACAACGGAAATCGGAACTTTTACTAGTTCAGAGAAAAACGTCGTCTACAAGTATATTAAAAAGAATAAAAAAACACAACTGCCGTTACAGAAAGTATGAAGAAAGACGAATAAATATTTGATTTAAAACAAAACCGAACGCATTTCAAAGTGACCAGTATTATAAAGCGGCAAAACCATACATAGGTATTCCTTACACATTATTAATCCCAACAAAAAAGAAGTGTAATGTGTTCAGGGTTCCTTTACCATATGTATTTTTTCCGTTTCTTCATTCCACCATAACTACTAAACGCTTTACTCGATTTAGAATGTAATATTGTTAGAATCTTTATGACATCCAAAGTGTCATAGGTTACCTAAACTGTCCAAATGTTAAAAAATACTCGTCTAAATTTTCAAACATCAATAAATTAATATAAATATATCGTGTTTAGTGTCAAATCCTAGGTCTGATCGAGTACATTCCTGAAATATACATGTATCTATATGGATAAATACATAAACCACAAATATTTCACAAAAAACCATAATAAATAATTGTAAATACTACATTTTCTGTAACAGCAGTCGTGTTTTTTATTCGATTTAATATATTTACTTGTTACACAATGAAAATTGGAACTATTATGTACTAGTTCAGAGAAAAACGTCGTCTATTCGAAGGAACGAATACCTATGTAATTGCCACTTTTTCATATTGGCCACTTTGAACTTAGATAACACAGTAGTTAGATTGCCTAACCTAACATTATAAAGTTCTGGGTTCGATTCCCGGTTGGGTTGCCCTTTTCCGTTGGGAAAAAATAACGGAATTGCATTTGAATTATGTCGATTGCATGCAATAACAAGACACACACTTAGACACAAGTTACAAGCACACATTCATATAAATACTTCATGGTAGGTTTGGTTGTAAGAGATTGTCGTATGACAATAAACTCGCCCATTTCGAAATGTCACAATAAAGAGTAGAAAGAAAGAAAGAAAAGAGAGAACTTCGGTTTGAGTGGTATTTTTTAATTCAAATATTTATTCGTCTTTCTGTCATTTGTTATCGCGTGGATATGAACGGTACCTAAGGTACGGTTTATTCGGTATCTAACGACTTGTGTGGTTTTAAACGCTACTTTAGGTACGCAACGGTTCCGTGCTGCTTGGGCCTGATAGCGCATTTTGTGTTCCTCAGCTCCCATCCAGTAACCTACTCGAAGAGGGGCTAAACTGGAAACGTCTATGTGAACTCTGCTTGCGGCTGTAAGTCCAGTCGAGGTCATTTGGGAACCAAGGATCGATCCGGGGGGACACCTTGGGCGGTACTAGGCGGCTTCCGCACCGTGCGGCGCCAGCCAATCGGCTGTGTACTCCGGCGAATAACCGGGGGAATATGGAAACGTAGTTTGAAAGACTTCCCGGTCCAAGGGAAAGATTTGTGAACGCGCTAAAAAACTTCGAGATGAAGACGGAAATATCCATTTTGACCCCCCTCCCTTCAGATTAAAGTATGTGTGTGTGTATATGTGTGTGTGTGCGTGTGTGTATTCCTCAACGATAGCGCTCAAACCCTTCATCCGATTGAGCTAACATTTGGCATGCAGGCATCATTTGGTCATGGCAAGAGTTGAAAAGATTGTGACTTAAACCACTCCGCTAGAGGGCGCACTAGTCGTACTTCAATCTCGAAATATTGGACTTAAAGACTTGATATTTGGTACACAGGTGCCTTGTTGGGCCGAAATCACATTGTGAAATTTGGGTTAGAATTTCGCCTTATACAAGCGAAACGTATATTTAATGTCCGCCATACATTAATTAAATAGTAATGCTCTTGACGCGATGATGCTTGCGATGCATAGCTCTTTCGGAATTCGAATTCGGAGGCTCACAGCGACCTGCGTTTGCAATTTGATTATTAAATTCAATGAGATGACGCGCGCTCGGAATTTTAATTTTCATAGCGTCGCGTCGCATATTGTAATTTGCGCTATCTGCTCGTCGACATTATTTATGAAATAAATAAACGGATGAAATAAGTCCTTGGCCACTTGCCGGTAAAGTCTTGACAAGGTAGGGCTAAAAATATGAGTTCAAAGGGGCCCCTTTTTATGGCAGCTCACATTTTTTAAGAAGGTACGGAACCCTAATCGGTTTTTCTTTTTATTTGGAAGAATCAATTAAACGTTGGTGACCGTACGGCTAAATGTTAATATATAATCGAGTATTGGAGTTTTAACAAAATTCCTTGTAGGAGTAATTCAACAGAATTACGATTGAAATATCGTTTTTCTTTTATCTATTATACAGCATCTGGATCGTGTGCATCTAGTAGATACAGGCCTGAGAAGCCTCGAAAGATGTGCATAGCGCAATTTGTTAGGTAAGCTGTGTCAATATGTATTCTCAGCTTAATCGATGTTCTTTACATTGTATAAATTCTTTAACGATGTAACAATGTAACTACTTTTATTTGTACAAGTATTTTTAAAAAATGTATAAAACCGTAGTAACAAAATGCTTAATGTTAGAATCAATCCAATATTTTTCTCAGTGTAGCCTGGCTGGCGGTCTGGCTGGGGTCTGGCTTCGGAGTCTGGCTGGTTCGTAATAAGGAACTATCATAAACCACGCCACTCCGAGAACACATGAGCTCGTCATATTTAAATCTAGTAACGGCCATGCCTATCTATTGGTCTAGCTAGAATCATACGCGAATCCTAAAGCGATCTCAAAATAGCACAACGCGGCTTCAAATATAGAGAGAAGAGCGAACATGGAAAACTGTTGTTAAACTGTGCGTCGGATTAGTTACGACACTATTTTTCACAATATTGAGATAATTACCGTCGAATAGGACGAGTTACGACGTTACACTTTGTTTTCTTTGGAGGCGATGCAGATAAAATGGGAAGACGCAAGATTGGGATTAGGCGTTGAAAACACACGTAACCCTAGTTAAATAAGGTTATTGAACTTCTATGATATTAAATTTAAATTTAAATCCATAGTGACAGCATATTTTTAAAAAAAACTCAAAAATAAATATTAATTATAATTATTAAATGTAGTGAATAAAGTGCAATTATGCAGTCTAAATTAACCTGCGGTTGACACAGGGCGCGTCCCGAATGTACTCGATCGCCGTTTGCATATCGGTCTAATTATAATGGGAAGCAAAAGTATATAGCAAAAGACCGAATCAATGGCGGTATAACCATTCCCAACTGGTCAACCGGTTAAAGAGGTCTCAGCGGCCTAAGGTCCTAAATAGACCTAAAATGTCTGGTGCAGAAGGCAACGGGAGACCACTGCACTATATATCCCTAGTAGTTAGCAATGGAAAAGTCAAAAATAGCCATGGCCCCGAGTGCCCGGCGGCCCTTTAATGGGTCATGGGTGCTAAGAATCCCCGGGTGGAAAACTGGACTGGGATCACCAGTACGGATCAGGTTTTCCGGATGGCGCAAGATCGACAAAAGTATTCAGAGCTAACGGCCAACCTCCAGTAATGGAGAGGCACTTCGAGAAGAAAAGAATTGTATACATTTTTATAATACAAATTTATATAAAATAATAATAACATTGTAAGATCCCGGGTTCGATTCCCGACTGGGTCACCATTTTCCGTTGGGATCAAATTAACGGGATTGCATTTTCAATTCTGTCGATCGAATGCAATAACAAGACACACACGTAAACACATGTTACACGCACACATACATATAATACGTCATAGTAGGGTTGGTTGTAAGAGATTCTCATATGACCATAAACCCGCCCATTGTAACATTTCACAATAAAGAGTATAAACAAACAAACAAACAAACAAACACTTCGAGAAGAAGAAGAATGATATGCTCACCATTCGACTTTTTAACGTTCATTTTTACAAGCTTTATTTTAACTTACAGTGTTCCTATGTAAGCTGTCCGTATCAAAATTTACAGACCATTTTTCAAACCACTTGCTGGTATCCGATTAAGCTGAAATTTGGCAATGTAAGTTCAGTCACAAAGCAATATTATGGTATCATTGATCTGATTCGACGATGAAGCCGGGATGTAGAAGCCGGAACACCCTGATAGAAAGTGCTAGGATAGCCCAGTTTAGGCTTGTTTGTTTTGTTGTCTTAAGTAATTTCCATTACACGCGATGACGAGGATCTGAAGATTGTTGCTGGAACTCCCTGACGATAAGGGCTAAGCTATTCGAATTTGGGATCGTCTGTTTTGTTGCATTGAGTACATGGAGATGCATTTGTTGTTGCATTTCTATTATACTTGATGACGATGGTCTCAAGACAGATCTGGAAGATTGTCACTGGAACTCCCTGATGGAAAGTGCTGAAATAGGCGAGTTTGGGCTCGTTTGTTTTGGTGTCATTAGTGTTTTCCATACACATGATGACGTGGTTCTAAAGATGGAGCCGTGAGATTGCTGTTGGATAACCCTAAAGAAAGCAAAGCTTGTTTTCTTTTAACAAAAGATGCTCGCCGTTTTGACGAACGTAAGCTTTCTAGGGTTAATGATTGCGAGCATATGGAAAACACCCAGTATTCAGACCAACTTTTAATGATCGTCTGGTTTGTGTTTAGGGAAAATGAGACAGAAAATAACGTATCTTTATTTTTTTTATAATGTCAACATCTTTCCTTAATCAATTCAATTGAATTCTATATTTAGGAAATCACACATTATGACATTGAATTACTACATTATAAAAAACGGTTGTTTTACCCTAAGAGTTTCCGGCAAGTACACAAGGGCTGATTTAATCTGAATATTAATTCCTTAAATGAAATCGTTGAGCGCCCTCTCCCGACCGGCGGACGAACCCATTTGGGTTCTGCTACACAACCGCGGTTCATTTCTCGGACAGCCTCGGGCGGCAGGGCGTTAATATTTTTTTAAAGATGTATGGCGAAATTTAAATATATCAGTGCATCTTGTATATGAGATATACCTACCGATCAAAATTTAACAATGTGATTTCGCCCTAACAAGGCATCTGTGTCCCAGATATCAAGTAATTTCATAAATGAGACAAATATTTTGAGTATGATATATGGTCAGTGCGCCCCTTGGTGGACCTATTTCAACCACAATATTTTCAACTCTTGCCTTGAACAAATGCTGCTTGCGTACCAAATTTCAGCTCAATCGGATCAAGCGTTCGGGCGCTATCGCGGAGGAATACATACACACAGGCATACAGACAAACAGACAGACGCACAGACAGACTTTAATCTGAAATGGTATTTGGCAAAATAGATATTTCCGTCTTCGTCAAGAAAAAAAATAGGCGTTCACAATACTTTGCCTCCTGTTCGGTTGGTGGCCCGGGACAGTAAAAGATCAATATAAAATAAAACCGGTTACGGATTTTAATAGTAGTAGTAGTAGTAGATGGAGTGGGGGGCTTGTTTCCAGCCCTTGATGTCACCTAGATCTGTAAGGTCTTTTGTAACTACCCACTGTGTGGTTAGGTCAATTGTCAGCTAGTAGCCCGGTACTTCTTACCAGACTAAGTAGGTCACTGACCTTCAAGTTGGGCAGATCGCTGGGTTCGAGAAAGGCTCGTCCCAGTAAACTGTGTCTTTTGGCGGCGAGCCCTGGACAGCGGCCAACAATGTGTATGCTGTCTTCAGGTTCCTCGCCACATATTCGGCAATCCTTGCTCTCAGTCAAGCCAAGGTTGAATAGATGAGCTCTAAGGGTCGTGTGTCCGGTGAGGAGACCGATAGTGGTTCTAAGGTTCTTCTTGCTCATGTCAAGTAGGGCCTTGGTTTTCTTCTGTAGTGGTTGCTCCATCATGGCTTTTGCCTGGCGACATCCCTGACTCTGTTTCCAGGAAGCCCGATGTTCCTGCTCCAAGCAGTCCCTGATGATTTTCTTACCTGTAGCGAAGGGGACCCCTACAGCTGGCTCCACTGGGCAATCCAGTGTGCCCAGTTTTGCCAGTCTATCGGCCTCTTCGTTTCCGGGTATGCCTTGGTGACCCGGTATCCACATTAGGGTGATTTTGTTGGATTTTCCCAATTTGTTGAGCTCCTGCATGCAGTCCCAGACCACAGAAGATTCTGTGGTGGCTTTAGCCAGAGCGTCCAGTGCTGCTCTGCTGTCAGAGCAGATGAGGATTTGTCTGTTTTTTACCTCAAGTCGACTTTGTAGTTTTATGCATTCCAATATGGCAAGTACCTCGGCTTGGAAAACCGTAGCGTATTGTCCAAGGGGGATGCTGATTCTGTGGTTGGTTTTGGGTCCGTACACGCCTGCCCCAAAACGTCCATTTGTTCCTGAGCCGTCGGTGAACCAGGCGTCTGCGTTGTGGCTTTGAAGCCACTGCGGATTTTTCCATTCTTCCCTGGTGGGGATTAGGATTTTATAGGATTTCTCTACCGAAATTTTTTTCCGTAGTCGATCCTGGGTCAGAGTGAATGGGCTTTTGTGGAGGAGGTTTAGCTCAGGATGATTGTGCCCTCCACGCTTCCACTCGCCCAAACACTTCAGTCTGTATGCTGTAAGTCTGGCGGAGTGGATGATGAGCTTGTCCAGAGGCGGGCAGCAGAGTGCCACCTCTAATCCCGCTGTTGGGGTGGTCTTCATGACGCCAGTTGCAGCCCTCAGGTAGTTACCTTGAAGGCTTTTAAGCATTTTTACTGTCTCAAGCTTTTTCACCCTGGACCACCAGACTATTGCAGCATAGGTTAGTCTAGGCAGCAGTACTGCCCTGTAGAGCCATAAGGCGACCCTGGGTTTGAACCCCCAGGTTTTTCCCATGACTCTTTTGCACGTCCACAACGAGGCATAGAAGGTTGTTCTCTTGCGCTCGAGGTGGTGCTTCCAATTGAGCTTTGGGTCTAGATAGACTCCAAGGTATTTAACTACTGTAGCGTATTCTATCTCCTTATCCCAGAGCTTGAGACACTCAACGGGTTCGGGTTTGTATTTTCTGGTGAAAATCATGGCCTTAGTCTTGCTTGGATTAGCGGATAGACCTCTGGCCTGGCACCAGTCTTGGGTGGTCTTAAGTGCTTTGTCCATGAGCTCCTTAAGTATTGATAGGAAGTTTCCTCTGACTACTATGGCCACGTCATCAGCGTAGCCGTAGACAGAGAGGCCTAGGTTTTGTAGATCTATTAGGAGTTCGTCTACAACGATGCTCCACAAGAGGGGGGAGATGACTCCACCCTGTGGACAGCCCTTAGCAGGGATTCCCGTGATGGAGGTGTCGCCTTGATAGACGGTCAGATTCCTATTTGATAGCATACTCAATGTCCAGTCAATAATGGTCTCTGGTATTCCTCGTCTGTGCATAGCGTTTTTTTATAGTTGCATATGATGTGGTGTCAAATGCTCCTTCGATGTCCAGGAATACTCCCAGAGCGTAACCTTTCGCCGCTAACTGTGTCTCTATTGTGCTCACCAGGTGATGTAGGGCAGTGTCCGTAGATCTGCCCTCCCTATAGGCATACTGAGCATCAGCAAGCGGTTGAAGAGCTAGGTGGTTGTTTTTCAAGTAGCCGTCAACTAGTCTCTCCAGTGATTTCAGGAGAAAGGAGGTGAGGCTAATGGGTCTGTAGTCTTTGGCAAAGATGTGGCCGTTCCTGCCTGCCTTTGGAATGAACGTGACTCTTGCGCTGCTCCAGGCATGAGGGACGTGTCTGAGGGCTATGCTCGCTCTGAGTACCTTTGTTAGAGGGCCCAGCAGCTGGCTTAACCCTTTTTTTAGTAGGACTGGGTATATTCCATACGGATTTTAATAACATTGCAGTAATTACATCGAAATACCTAATAAAACAACCTAACATTCTACCAGTACATGAGAAACTTGTTTCTAGAGACTGTGTGTGTGTGTGTTCGTGATTGTGTTGTGGGTGAGAGTGTTCAATGCAAGTGTGAAGTGTGAGCGTAATGCTGCGGTCCCACGGGCCGTTCACTGCCAGCCCGCGCCAAATGTTGCGCTTGTCGAGGCTTGTCGCGGCCGGTGCCGAGCATTCCCACGGCGTGTGTCGGCCTGTGCGGCCTCGCCTATCGGGAAAATATTATTATTATTTATTCCGTAGCCGGCGACTGGGGAGGGGGTCGCCCTCTCGGCCAATACGTTGCTGTCGGTGCCGCTGGATATCGTACTCCATTCATTATTCGCTTCCATTCTTGACGATTTTTGGCGACGTCTCGAGCATCGATTGGCGATAATGGTTGATTCCTTAAGTCGTCTTTAATATTCTTTAGCCAGGTTTTCTTCGGTGCCGAACGCTGAATTCTCCATTCTGTCGGATGGTCTCGCCAAAAAAGTTTACATGGGAAGCGATTATCGTTCATTCGGCAAACATGGCCGAACCATCGTAGTCGATGTTTTTGTATTTCTTCTTCGATCGTTGATAGTTGATCGCATCTTTCTCTAATGGTCTCGTTTCGAATTCGGTCGCGGAGTGAGACACCGAGAATCTGCCTCAAGCATCGCATTTGGAAGACTTCGAATTTGGTAAGATCCGATTGTAGTAACGTCAACGTTTCAGAACCATAAAGAAGAATGGGAAGGACCAACATTCGGTATAGTCGTATTTTGGTTTTGATGGTAATATTCGTTCGCTTCCATATGCACCACTCGAGCGATGCGAGTGTTGCTATTGTCTGACCGATCCGGTTATGGACATCGGCTGTCGATGCGACTTTCTTTTTCGTAACCAACGATCTTATATACTTGAATTGTGGGACCTAATCGATTTGGGTTCCATCGAGGTAAACGCTGACCTTCGATCCGTTAGTAGGAGCACTTTGGTCTTATCCGCATTGATTTTTAATCCATATGATTGAGCAATGCCGGATATGTCGTATAAAATGTCCGTTGCTTCGGCATCAGTGTCGGCGAAAACGGCGCTATCATCGAAAAATATTACAGTGATTTTGTACGGGGAACCTAGCAAAACTTCCTAGCAAACTTCTAAATAAGATTGGCCCTCATATCTCAAATATTGATCCGAACATGAGACAGTGTATTCCGATTCAAGACCGGTTTGCTGTTGCACTCCTATTTCTGGGTAATGGAGATAGTTACAAAAGCCTTTCTTAATTATTTAAAGTTTCAAAACAAAGTCTCAAAATGCGTTTACAACGTCTGCAACAGCCGATGTCCAAATCCATAATGCAACAATAAATGGAACAAAAGAAAGGCGTTCTAAATAATATTTATTTCAAGAAATGTTCTCCATGTTGAAAGTCATAAAAATCGCGGGCCGTGGGACCGCGGCTTAAGTGTTAGTATGATGGCTAGTTATCTAAAATGTCAGACATGTTGTGTAAAAGTTCTTGTGTAGAATGAAAATGTAGACTGATTTTTTTGTTCCAAAATTATTTTTAAATACACAAACTGATCTTAACTGTTCACGTGTAAACTCTACTGTAAATTTCCGCAAGTTTAAATCTCCCTGTAGTCGGTTTTTACCGATCAGAAAACCGAAACCGATTTAGACCAGTAAACGCAAACTGATTCGTGATTTGTTACCCTTAATTGATTAGTATATGCGAGCGAATTTATGGTATGAAATATGCTAATTATTTCCTCGTTATAGTTCGTTAGCCAATTACAATACAGTACTTTTCTATAGTTTCATTTCACGCATTCGATTCAAGAACAAGAAGCTAATTGCAAGCTTACAATAAATACAATACAATACAATACAATACAATGAATACCACAGATACAATGAATTATCTCATTATTAGCAGACATATTATTAGACAAGCTTTACTTTCAGTCAGAAAGTTTCAGTGGAAATCTCTCGGCTCCATCTTCAGACCCTCAGGAAAGTACTCAGGGGGCGTACATTTTGAAGATTTTTGACTCTCCCTCCCCCCCATATAACGCGCCGTAACGTTTTTCTGTACCCCTCTCCCCCTCCCTAAACGATACGTAACACCCAAGTGAGCATTTATACCTAAAATTCACAATTATGTTGCGCAAAGTTCCGGAAAGTCGGTAAAATACCTTTGTTATTGTTTTAATCGCGGTTGCGGTAATAATAAATAAAACAAGAGATTTCTAGCTCGCAATACATACGGATATTTTTTATTTTATTTTTTCATATTGTTATTGTTGATAAACAATCACACATAATGTAATAAACATGTAAAATGGGCTCATTTTTTTCCTAATAAACTTTTACTACTAATTTTACATTAAATTATGCCGTTTTCCTGACTTGGCTCTCTCTTACATACATTTTTGGCTTCATCCACCATTGTTATTATCATGCATTCTTCTATATTAGCTTTTTTTTTAAACTAATAAACTCTTAAAATAAAATGGCATATTTTATCCTTTGGCAATGCAATTAGAAACGGAAACCTAACTGAAGTAGAACATTTTAGTCCCCTATATATAGATTATTTTAGTCCCCTATTTTTTTATTTAATTGAAAAAAACAATGTTGCGTAACGCGATGTTTGAAACTCCTCTCGCCCCTGTAATGCATCGTTTCGTAACGTTTAACAAGACCCCACTTAACCCCAAATTGCGTTACAGCTCTGTCATATTTAAATTTAGAAAGGGGCTATCATAATTAAATACGTATACAAAATTGTGTGTCTGTGCTGTTGACCGTGGAAGAGCATCCTCGCCGGGAGCCGATCCTGTGTGTAGAATTAGGTCGTTAATGGGCCCTGGCTGAGTTGGCCAGGAAGACCTATTATGTTCAGGGTTGGTCACACTCACGGGTCAACACCTATCCGACGGCCTCCACGCATGAAGTGCGAGCCTGGGTAGGACTCTGGCCTTGTGGTCAGTTTCCCCTGGGAATCAAACTTCTGGCGCTCCTGGACGGTCTGCGCACCGTGCGGCGTAAGCCAATCGACTGTGCACTCTGACTAACATATTGAGATATCAACCACAACGGGCGAATCCGTCACCGCAGGGCGATTTAACGATTCATCGTTCTATCGACCGTGCAGTGAGCGTAGAAGACTTTGGACATTACAAATCCGACGTCTAGCTACGCCACAACCCGCAAGAGACCAACGCCTTTACCGCGAGATAGCCAGTAATGTTACCTGGCGGGCCGACACTCGCGCCCTTGCTTCCAATTGTGACCAGATTTCTCCGGTCTCTCGATTGGTTCCGAGTTCGAGGTCGCTTGCGAGGTCCTCTCCCTTACGAAGCGGTGAAACGGTGTACACTGAATCTATCGCGGACCAAGGCGTCCTTTGCCCGACTCTGAACCGGGATCGGATGGCCAATGGTCATTTCAAGAGCAGTCGCCGTAAGGTAGGCAACCACCCCCGCTCTATAGGAAACAATACAGTTCCCAGACTCCCCCGACTGTTAGTCGGAGAGCACAATCGATTGGCTTGCGCCGCTCGGTGCGCAGACCGTCCAGGAGCGCCAGAGGTTTGATTCCCAGGGGAGACTGGTTGACCCAGTGTCCTACCCAGGCTCGCACCCCATGCGTGGAGGCCATCGGATGGGTGTTGACCCGTGAGTATGACCGACCCTGAACACATGGGTCATCGTGGCCACCTCATCATGGGCCCATTAACTCCCAACTTATCGCTACACAAGGGAGAGGACCTCATAACTAGTAGCGAGGGCGCTTGGTCTCCCCGCTGGGTTAACTACCCGGTGCTGGGCTGTAAGGGTTGGCCTCTCGCGGGCTAGTCGGCGGAGCTGGATAGTGGATTGTTATTGTCTAAGTCTCGGATGGGTGTTGACCCCCTGAGTGTGACCGACCCTGAACACATGGGTCATCGTGGCCACCTCATCATGGGCCCGTTAGCTCCCACTCTGACTAACAGTTAAGAGTTTCAAGGCGATAGGTGAGGGCAGCAAACCCCGCCCACCGCCCGGGCGGTTATAACGACGAGGGTCGTCTTGTCTGCCCGGGATGTCATGCTACGACAACCCTGCGCGTACCAGAAGGGTAAAACGCGCAGGGGGTGAAATAGGGTAAACCACCCCCCCCGTGCCGCCCCGTGAACCCATTTATTCGAAAAATAAAAGGTATTTACAAAGAAAAAAATAAAAATTTACAAAATATTACAAAATCTACCGAAAAAAAAATATAATAACAATAGCGTAAATTTAGGAGCCGGTAAGCGGGGTAGAGGACGCTCTAGAACAATGAAGGTGAAGGCGCACTGTCCGTGGGCAGGTCTCGGAGCAGCCACGGGGGGGAGGAATCCCTGGATCCTGCAAAGAACGAAACGCCCCTCGGGGCGGTAAAGAGACGGACACAAAGACGGGCACTTCGGGCTAGAAGTAGCCGCCGAATCACGCCACCAAGGAAGAGGGTACCCCCTGGGGGTATCCCGAAGCCTCATGCTTTCCCAAGAAGCCACCCAGTGCTCCACAAACTCGCCAAACGACTGGAAGCAGCTCCTACAACTGACCAAATCCGGGTACCAAATCGGAGAACGCCCAACGCACGCGCCCACTGCATCCATCAATTTCTCCCGTGCAGCCGCTAGAATTGGGCAAGACCAAATTACATGTTCCGCAGTTTGGCGACCATACCCACAGGCGTACCGGGGGTCATCGGCAAGTCCAAAGTCAAATAGTTTGGCTCTGAACTCTCCGTGGCCCCCAACCAGCTGCGTGGTATGGTGGTCGAACCGCAGAAACGAATTTGCCATCCGCACTGCAACGGACGGGATAAAGCAATGGGTGAGGCGGCCCGTACCCCCGGCATCCCATCTAGCCTGCCAGACACGCAAGGACTCCACCCGAATCATGCGGGCAAACTCCCCAGCTCGGTGCGCCACCGGGTCGATCGATAGGCCATGAAGGACTACCGGCTCGCCCCGACGGTACCGCGACAACGCTGCACGCTCCAGAATCTCCAGGTCAATCGGCAGAACGCCAGCGATGACGGGTAACGCAAGAGTGGACGTCGTTCTGTACGCCCCGGTCAGGGCCACGAGAGGGATGCGCTGTCCGCGCAGCAGCGCGACAGGCGTCGCCTCAGGAACAGCAGACTCCGTCCAAGCGCGTGCGGCATAAGTCGCACGCGGGACGAATACGCCCTTATAGATAGTCATGACCGCCGGGAAACGAATTCCCCAGTCGGCCCGACTCACTCCGCGGAGCGCAAAGAATAGATCCCGGGATTTTTCGGCTGTAATCTTTGCGTGCGAAAGAAAGGAAAGGGAAGCCGTAAGCGTCACCCCCAGGTATCGAACGGTGGCCGGGAAGGATACCGGGCGACCGTTCATCCTGATGACAGGGTTCCGCTTAAGATGTCCCTTCAGGAGAAGCGCCTGAGTTTTCGTCGGAGAGAAGGTGAGTCTGTTTCGCTGACCCCATCCGAGGATCAGGTCCAGCGAGTCAGCCACCCTTCTTTCGACCTCTGCGCGACTCCTGCCGCCCACCAGGAGGAGAGCGTCGTCTGCATAAGCGCTGACGGTGCACCCCTCCGGGTAAGGTAGACCGAGGAAATCATCAAAGAGAATGTTCCAAAGGCTAGGACCCAACACTGACCCCTGTGGACAGCCCATAGTCGGGGTTTTGGTGACGCTGTTAGGGCCGTACCTCAGAGTGACAGATCTGTCTGAAAAGTAGCTCCTCACTACTTTCAACAAATTGTTCGGGCACAGGCGGGCGCGAAGCTTGCATATGAGCATCGGACACCACGCGTTGTCGAATGCACCGGAGATATCCAAAATTACGCCTACCACGTAGCGGCCGTCATAGTTGCGGACCTAGTTCTTCGCAAACAGGATGGCATCCTCCGTGCTTTTCCCTTGGGTAAAGCCAAACTGACGCTCGTTCTGGGGAGACAGAGTCCTCTCCAGCCGTTCGCGCACAAGCACTTCGAGCACCTTACCCATTATGGGAATGAGCGTGATGGGCCTGTACGCTTTCGGATCCGAGCGCGGCTTGTCGTTACCTTTGGGAATCACCCGCAAGAGGCCAGCCTTCCAGCATAATGGGAAATGACCGTCCCTAATGCATTTCTGCATCAGGACAGTCACCTCCCATCTTGCGAATTCCCACACCCGCTTCACTATATCAGACGTAAAGTTGTCTATCCCCGGTGCCTTTCTGCGCGATAGCGACCCGATGATGGTGCCGACCTCGTCCGCTGTTACCTCTGACAGATCAGGTACGCGCGAGTCTACGGCAATAAGCCGCCGCAGCTGCGCGTGGTGGGGATCGTCATTGTCATTCCGATCCGATGGACACAAAGAACCGAGGAGAACTGAAAGAGTGCCTTCGGTGTCAAGCGGGGCGGAAGTACCCTCGACAATGCTAGAGAGGTAGTTCCCACCCCGCTTGGCACCTTTGTCGATGACGTTCTTTATGTCCCATGGGTTTGCATTCCCAACTTCGCTAACCCATGTACGCCAGGAATCAGTCTTGGCACGCCTAATGGCGGCGTGGTAGACGCTCCGAGCCGATCTCAGGGACTCCCGAAGTACCTCCACACGCTCAGGGGGAAGAGAACCCCTGCGGACTTCCCCCATGCGGCGGTACGCTTGCCGGAAGCACCTGCGAAGGTCGGATATTTCCGGAGACCACCACGGTGCCGTAAAGCCTCCGAAGAGCCTCTTTCGACCGAGGACCGACTCGCAGGCCGAGGCAACTGCCTCATGAAGTGCAACACTAAGTGCCTCGGCCGAATTGGAGTGAGGGGACGGGAACCGGGAGAGCCTCTCACAGAGGGACTCCCCAAAGCGGTCCCAGTCCACATCTTAGGTGCGGTACGCCCATTCCGAGGGGGACGGGGGATTCACACGGCGGCCAATGTCGAAGGTCACTAGTCTATGGTCTGAGGAAGACGACGATTCGTGGACGGTCCAGTTCATCATCTCCCGGGCGAATCCAGGGGAGCACAGCGTCAAATCCACATTGCTGGACCCGCCGGGGCCACAGAAGGTCCGGGGCTGCCCGGGGGAGTTGACAATATGCAACCCATAGGTCGCTATCAGCTCCTCGACAGCCTCGGCTCTTCCCTTCGCGACCCTGTCCAGGCGGTCCAGGTTGCCGTCGTCGTGCCAGGACGGGGAGTGGGCATTAAAATCGCCCGCTACCACTACCGGCCGACCCCGAAGAGCGTCAAGGGCTGCGGCGAGTTCAGCAATGTAGGCGTCCACAGCCTCGCCAAACTGGAAGTAGACGCTGATGAAGTAGCAGTCCACATCGTTGATAACTATGGACGCGCAGGCGAGGCGCTCACTGGAGAGCCGATCCAGGAACAGGGGAGGCGGGAGAGACGAACTCACCGCGATCCCTGCCATGGGTCGGTGCCCCTTCTCGAGCACAACGCACCGCCCGTCAATACCCCGGGTTTTACCGAGGAACGTGAACTGCTCCTGCACAAACGCCACTCCAATACCCATCGTCTCAAGCGTGCGATCGAATTCGGCCGTTACAGCTCTGCTTCTCTGCAGATTCAGTTGCGCGCAACTTATCATTAGTTGGGGACTATGCCCCGCCATAGTTCGTGGTGGCCATCTCCCTGTCCACCTCGCGCTGATAGGCCGGACAGCCCGACGAGCCCGTCACGTGAGCTGCTTCCTTTCGCAGACCCGAGCACGTGACACACTCTGACTAACAGTCGGGGGAGACTGGAAGCAGTACTATTTCCTATAGAGCGGGGGGTGGTTGCGGACCTTACGGCGGCTGCTCTTGAAACGACCATCGGCCATCCGATCCTGGGTGAACAGCCGGGCAAGGATGCTGTGGTCCGCGATAGATTCGGTATACACCGTTTCACCGCTTCGTTAGGGAGAGGACCGCGCAAGCGACCTCGAACTCGTAACCAGTCGAGAGACCGGAGTAATCTGGTCACAATTGGAAGTAAGGGCGTGAGTGTCGGCCCGCCAGGTAACATTCCTGGCTATCTCGAGGTTAAGGCGTTGGCCTCTTACGGGCTTGTGACGTAGCTAGATGGTGGACTGTTTCGTCCCCAAGTCTTCTACGCTCACTCCAGGGAGATAGAACGACTAATCGTTAAAACTTCCTGAGGTGACGGGCTCGCCCGCTGTAGTCGACAACCCAAGTTGTAGAATTAGGTCATGCACACCATAAAAATGCATTGTCATAGGTACTGAACCAATATGTAAAATGTCAATTTCATAGGATAAGAGGAAGTGGTTCTAATTCAACTTGCAATATTTGTCATAAACAAACTAACAAACATTACAAGGTACATAAATAAAAGCTTGTCACATCAGCATTAAACTACATAATGATATTCATTGGGCTCGATTGTCTTTCTTCGTGATATATTTTTTAGTAGTATCGGAAAATAGTTCATACAATCGAGACAGAGCAGTGCGTTAGAGCAAAAGGTAAAATGAACGATCGTATCTTTTCCCGCACAAAAACTACCTGCCAAAAATAAAACCATATGAATTAGTTTGAAAACATTTCGTCTGCTCTTATATTTCACCAATTTATGTTATATTGGTAGTTCTATGGTGGAAATGTCACAATCACTCACTGCATATCCCGCTGTATCGTATTGGCCTGTGTCGCTCACATAAACCAATTCAGATTTTAGTTCACGAAGAAACGCAATCGGGCTCATTGGGCTCGATTGCGTTTCTTCGTGAAGTAAAATCGAAAATTAGTTCGTTTGTAATCGAAAATTAATACGTTAGAACGGAATGAGGAATGAACGGTTGTCAGCTAAATCAAACACAGCAGTTAAATCTAACACCGCCCGAAATGTGTTCAAATTATCCGGACGTATATATCTTTAACAGGTAGTTTCGGTGCGGGAAAACGACGATAGTTTATTTCATATTCCGCTCTAAAGTATTGCTTTGTCTCGATCGGTTGAACTGACTTCCAATTTAAGTTCACACAGAAACGCAATCGGGCTCATTGTCCATATTAAGACAAGCTTACTTTGGATAGATTAGCCACGACGCGATGTCGCTTTTTGGGGAAGTTCATCATAAAACCTACCATATATCTTTTAATAATAGATATTTTAAGTAATTTGTGTTTTTCTTTTTCTGCAGGATCATCCATGCGGCGAAGATCATCTGGTCAGCCTACTACACCATCGGATGATAATCCAAGACATTCAAGATCTATCGACATGGATCCTCTCCTTTTGCCTCCACATTTACAGGTTTGTTACAATCGTTGTAGATTATTCTATATTAATTACGTTAAATCTATTTGGATTGTCGTTTTGTACCGTCTATAAACTGTGGTTTGTTGTTGTAGGATTCCGGCAGGTGGTAAACTAACCGCATGAGTTGAAACATAGTCGATTGTTCGAATGTTTGATTCGAACAATCCAGTTAGATTAATCACTATGTCATAATATTATGAGCAGAGGTATTTTAGATTTTCTGTGCTTTTCAAGTACTTGTACTTGATTTGGTTCTGTACAAGTACATGTACTTGATTTGGTTCTCGATGACGTTGACATATATTATTGGCTGCAGAATGTTCTTTTTTGTCCAACCCTTTTATTTCGGTCGTTTAGGTTTGAATCACGGGGTTGTATCATACTCGTACAGTGTCCAAGTTCTGGAATTTTGCCACATGTCGTATCTATCTGTTTGTCATCTTCATTATTGATTCTTCGTGTTATACTGTATCCGTCATCACCTAGACCTGGACCTCTCTTAACTGTATTATGCAAGACGAGTCCAAAACTCACGTCTCATGTCTTATATCCCCTCAATGTGGCGCCTCAACAATCTTTCTCCATCCGCTTTGTCTTCCACTTCCGCTTTGATCTTCGATAGGTTGGTCTTGGGCTACCTTACCGTTTGCTACCACGGGGATTCCAGTTGAGTGCTTGTCGAGAATGTTTCCTATGCCTCTTCTTGGTATATAGCTGATATGGTTCTAAGTTTCAGTTTCCACAAGTTAAAAGTCGGCCAAAATAATATAAAGCAAATTTAAATTGCACATCATTGTCGTCTATGTGACTCCACGACTTCTGCTGCTGACCGCCCACATTTCAGTATTCATACAGTTCTCAACGGCTAGGCGCCCGCACATGACATTTATTTGCGGCGCCTCGCGCCTAGCCTTACTATACATTGATAAATTACGACTCAATAAATATATGCATAATCCCAACTAAACTTACTATCCTATTTGATAACTAGTGAGGCCTCGAATATTCGGTACTATTCGGTATTCGGCCTATTCGGCCGGTACTGAGTACCGGCCGAATATTTGGTATTCGCCGAATACTGAGTACTATTCGGCCGAATACCGAGTACCATGAAAAGCGCCCTCAAAAATGTATTTATTTTAATCACAATTTATATTATTCCATCAATTCTTAAAATCTATTAGTGGTAGGTTATGATGAATGAAAACATTTTTTCAGCATGGGTTGGTTGTCAACGATTGCTCTTTTCCTCGTAAACATTTCCTGCTTCTGAAAATGGCCTCTCATTATAATCACTACTGCCAGGAGAGGATAGATATATCGCTGCGAATTTTGTCAGGCTCAGATATTGATTTGCGTTTGCTGACCACCACTTGTAAGGGTCTGCCGACCGATCTAGGCAAACAGTTTTCAAATAAAAATCAATTTCATGTGCAGTACAACTTTTCTCCACACCCTCATCATTTTGCATATTATTATCTGTAGCGACTTCCTCGAAACAGTTTCAGAAACTGTCTAGTATTTCAATCGTTTTATCATTTTCATTGGCGTTTCTTTCCTTACGAAGTGGAGAAGACTCGCCATTAGATTTAATACTACCAGACTCACCACAACTCATTTTCAGAGCTTCTAAAAGATTTGTTTGTCTTGCTCTTTCCGTTTGAACCAATCCCAGGAAACTAGTTTTGAACCGCGGGTCAAGAAAAGTGGCAACCAATGAGACAGGACATAATCTGTCACGCGCAATTATGCACCCCACGCGCACATCTTACGCCGAACATTCGGCAGCCGAATATTCGGCGCTTCGGCCGATAGCATGGCCGAATATTCGGTATTCGGCCAAATCACCATTCGTGGCATCACTAATAATAATGAGAAACAAGGCTTGGTAATTGAATTCGGATGAACACAACAACCACCATCATCTAAAATTCGTTAGCATATTTTAAATTACTTATTTACAGTACAACCTTGATACAATGAATTGCAATATAACGAATTCCTTGATGTAACGATTTTTAAAAAATACCCTTACCATAAGATCTAATGCTAATTATTCCAATGCACATATTGCGAAAATAATGCGTGAATAATCTTGATGTAGCGAATTTTTGATCCTCTTGGACAAACACCTCTATGTAACGAAAATCGCAATATAAACCTCAGTATCTACTTCTCCGTCGTTCCCTCATTACTGAGGATCGCGACCACTAGACAACAGTTTGCCTACGAGGCTCCTCCACTTCGACTTGTCTTATGCATGGCGGGTCGCTTATTGTATTGACCCTTTTGTAACTTCTTTGATGAGGTCGTTCCATCTGGCCGGTGATCTGCCTCTGCTTCTTCTTCCCTCCACTTGACCCCCGGAAAGCATTTTCACCAGATTCTCTGGGTTTCTCATGGCAACATGACTGAAGTACTGCAGGACCCTTCTCATGCATACAGTGGTGAGTCTCACATTGATGGCGAGTTCTTCCAGGACAGATTTGTTGGTGCGTCGTGCTGTCCATGGATTTCCCTGGATTTTACGCCAACACCACATCTCCAGTGCATCGATTTAGGAGCGTACAGTGGCGTCGCTAGACCTCTGTAGGCCCGGGGCGGAAATAATCTGAGAGGCCCCCCAGGAAGTGATAAATTATAAGAAACGGTGTCAAGAATAAAATTAGGGCGGAAAATAAAAACCATCATAATCCATGAAAACTCAAGTCTTATTTATTAAGGTCAAGGTGAAAAACAAAAGGCAAACCCTAAAATTTTATTGTTATACAACAAAATCAAAACACTGTCTACCTGCGCACTTTAGCTTCAGCGAACTCCTTATAATTGCATCAAAATCCGCCTTGTTTGCTGCATCCCTTTCCACTGACAGAATAGCCAAACCGTTAAGCCTTGCTTGGCTCATTGTTGATCTTAAATAAGTTTTTATCAGCTTGAGCTTTGAAAAGCTTCTTTCGTTAGTAGCCCCAGAAACACACACTGCCAAAAAAAGTTTCAATGCTACATACACATTGGGAACAGATTCTATGAGGTCCATTTCCACAATGAACTGTAAGACTTTTAGTGGTATCCACTTCTCCGATTCTTCTTTTGGAACCCCAGCAAAAAATCCATTCTATTAATATGGAAACTATTTAATATGGAAAATAAGCATTACATTTATATTTTTCACGTGGGCCTCCTAAAAAAAAATACCATTTGGAGGCCCCTGCCCTTGCGAGGCCCGGGGCGGACCGCCCCCCCCCCCCCCTAGCGACGCCACTGGGAGCGTATCCGAGCCTTCAGGGTCCATGTCTCCGATGCATAGAGAAAGATCGAGTAAACCAGAGCTGTAACCAGTCTGACCTTAGTCCGCTTACTAATACCTCAGTATAGCGAATGTCAATCAGTGCATTAGAACAATTAATCGTAAATCGACATGGGTCCGTAAGAATTATGTGATGCAATGCCTCGATGTAACGATTTAGGTAATATCCCCATCAAGTTCGTTAGATCGAGGTTGTACTCTATCAACAAAATATATAATTTCGTGATGTTCTCTTTCTAGCATAATGACGAAAGTGAGTGCGCGATAAATATATTCTTTTTTATATGCTGCCGCCGGATTAAAAAAATGTTAATGCGCTATCATTTGACATTTTCAGCGATTAGACGGTCAGGAGTAATTGGTAGCATCGACCCTTAAAATATCAATAAACTCACTGCTAGAGATGTTTTTTTTCTACAAAAAAAGAGGTACATTGCTGCACGAAAGAGACAAATAGACTCCGAGTGAATAGAAACCGCTACGTCGTTCTACTACGGGTTTTGTTAACATTGCCAACTAATACATTCAGCGATCAAAATGTATGCAATATTATAGTGTCACATCGAAATTCAAATTTGACAACGTTCGGTGGGCTGTGGGCTTGGTCTAGCTAGGGACTACCTGGCTCAGTGAGTCAGCAGTCAGCAGCTGATATTAGACATTTAGCAGTATCACTGCTGAGAGTTTATCAACCGGATGTTTCGGAAAAGACCCTTAGTAGATACTTTTGAGCTGTCACCTACAACGGGCGAACCCGTCACCCCAGGAATATATAACGATATTGATCGTTCTTTCGACCTGGAGTGAACGTAGAGGCTTTTTGATGAAACAGTTGACCGTCTAGCTATCCCAACTCGCCCGTGAGAGCCCATCGTCTTCCCAGCCCATCGTGAGCGCCCTCACCAGTATTCGTAGATTGTTCCTATTTAGCGATAAGGCCGCACGGGCAGTCTTATGGTCGTAAGCCTTAATTAGGGCTTTGGAATGATTCAAACCTAGCGTGTTGTTCCAGTGGTTGCCGGATTGTTCTAAACATATTTTTTCGAGCATTAGCTTTAGTAGATACTTGTGAGTTATCACCGACAACGGGCGAACCCGTCATCTTACTTACGTAGCGGTGAAACGGTGTCAACCAAATCTATCGCGGACCACGGCATCCTTTGCCCTGCTGTTAACCCGGAATCGAGTAGCCAATGGTCGTTTCAAGGGCAATCGCCGTAAGGTCAGCAACCATCCCCGCTCTATAGGAAACAGTACTGTTTCCTGACTCTCCCGACTGTCAGTCAGAATGCACAATCGACAGAAATGGAAATCATTTCTGAAAAGTACGGAATAGACATAATCTGTTTAACAGAACACTGGTTGCATGATTACAATATCGATACATTACATATAAAAGATTTTAGACTTACGAGCTATTTCTGTCGACAAACACACATACGCGGCGGTTGCTGTATACTGACAAAGGAAACAGTTGAAGCAAAAAGTAGACCAGATATTGTGGACTTATCGGTTGAAAAAATCATTGAAATATCATGCATTGAGGTTAAAACAACTAGATACATCATTGTATGTATATATCGAAGCCCAAATAGCGATTTCAACATATTCTTATGCCAAATGGACAAGATCTTAAGTATCATTAGCAAGCGCAAGGATGAAGCATTTGTTATTACCGGGGACTTCAACGTGGATTTATTGAAGCTATCATCGCAAGCAAACTCACTAAAAGATCTCTTTATGTCATATGGACTGCAGACGATCGTGGATTTTCCCACCAGAATCAACAAAACAACGGGCAGTGCGACTTGCATTGACAATATCTTCACTAATGTTTCAACAGACCATTCTTATATTCATAATGTCGTTATTACTTTTTCTGATCACAATGCACAGATATTAGAGACTTTATGTATTAAAAAAATGTCATATAAAGGGCATGTTTGGAAACGGCAGATAACTGATACAAATAAGGCTATATTTTATAAGCAAGTAGCAAGCGTGAAACTAGATTTAAACTCAGGGCCTGATAATGTTTTTACAAATTTCATTAGAAAATTCAATCTTATTTTTGAGTCAAGTTTTCCAAAACGCCTATGTACATCTAAACAATGCAAGAAACCATCTTGGATCACACGTGGACTTCAAATATCACAAACTAAACTACAACTTCTACAAGATATACTAAATCGCTACGAAAGCGGCTCCCTAAGATGCTACTACAATAAATATAAACAAGTTTACAGGATGACTGTTATATCCGCAAAGAGACTATCAATTAAAAATGAAATTCTTAATTCTAAAAACCAAAGTCGGACGACATGGGACATTATAAATAGAGAATGTAGGAACAAAACTACAAGAAACATCGAATCTATCGAATTACTACACAATCAGATAAAATATACAAATCCACAGGAACTTACAAACATCTTTAATTACCACTTCATTAATACATGTAATATCATTATAGACACGGCGAAAAGTAATCAAAGTGTGAGTCTACCGGATAGTTTGCCTGCCTCATTACACCTCTATCCGATCACAGAGGGTGAACTTAGTGCGTGTTTTAAATCATTAAAATCCAAGTCGGCTACTGACATATGGGGCCACTCCATGAAATTAATCAAGGATATATCGCCAATAATTACGCCCATCCTATTACCGATTTTAAATAAATGCCTAAAGCAAGGCATTTTCCCCACTGCTATGAAAACAGCAAAGGTTTTGCCGATATTTAAAAAAGGCAGTAAAACAGATATAAATAACTTTCGTCCTATATCTTTGTTGCCGCGTTTCTCAAAGGTCTTTGAGAAAATTATATTTAATAGAATAAATACTTTTTTAGATACTTTTAATGTTATTATAAGAAATCAATTCGGCTTCAGAAAGCATAAGTCGACCACTATGGCAATTAGCGAGTTAGTAAAGCAAATTTTAGAATCACTTGACACATCTCAAAACCCCATAGCCGTTTTTTGCGATCTATCGAAGGCCTTCGACTGTGTGAATCACCAGATTCTTCTAGATAAACTAGAGAGGTATGGTATCCGCGGTAGAGCTCATAGCCTGATCACATCATATCTAAATAGGAGATACCAAATTGTGGAAATAAACAATGCTAAGTCATTGCCAAAATTAATTGCACGCGGGGTACCTCAGGGCTCTATACTTGGACCACTACTATTTATTATTTTTATTAATGATATCGATAGGACAATTACGCCGCCAGTAAAGACGCTTCTATACGCCGATGACACCAGCTTCTTTTTTGAAAATAAAAACACCCAGGTCTTGGAAAAGCTGATAAACGAGCAGCTTCTTGTGGCTAACACTTGGTTTGAAAAAAATCAACTTTTCATAAACCCATCAAAAACGGTAGCGATGAAATTTTCAACTACTAAAAAGAATGACAAAAATATAACGATTAAAATGGAATCAGAAAATATAAATATTGTCAGAAATACTAAATTCTTAGGGATCACTTTAGATGAAAATTTAAACTGGAATCAACATATCAATAATTTGTGTGCAACTTTGTCATCGGCAGTCTATGCTATAAGAAAGGTGAAATTTCTGGCTGGCGAACGTGCAGCGATCAGTGTGTATCACTCCTGCTTCCATTCAAAGATGTCTTATGCGATACTACTATGGGGTAATGCAACCGATACCCATCGCGTTTTTGTGCTACAAAAGCAAGCCGTTAGGACAATTTTTGGTGTAAGCAGAGAAACACATTGCGCCCCTTTTTTTATTAAAGCTGGTATCCTTACCATGTCGTCCATGTACATATATCAGTGCCTTTTATACGCCAAAGAGAATGTTTTAAATTGCGAGCTTCACTCCACTCGGCATAGCCATAATACGCGACATAAAAACAACGTGTTATTGCCTAAAGTACGCTTGACTAAATATCAAAAAACATTTTTATATATTAGTTTTAAATTGTTCAATGCTTTGCCATCATCGACGAAAAGACTTGAGATGGCAGCATATAAAATCTGCTTGAAAAATCAGTTAGTCAAACATGCCCTTTACAAACTGGACGACTTTTATGATATTGCGTCCACAATTGCTTGATTATAAATAACCATATTATGACTATACTTTCGAACTAAGTTTTAGATTTTATTGACATTGTTTTTAATTACGCATGTTTCAGTTTTTTTTTTTATGGTATTGATTATTATTTGTTTGATTATTGATTATTTTGTAAATTTGACTATTTTTAAGTAATCACCTCTGATTACAATTATTTATTTTTTTTCCTTTTAATTAATCAAAGCGGTTTTATCATCCAGTAAATTATGATTGTAAAATTTGACATGTTCCTCAGTATTGTGAAATGCTTTTATGGAATGAATAAATGATGATGATGATGATGATGATGATGATTGGCTTATGCCGCACGGTGCGCAGACCGTCCAGGAGCGCCAGAAGATTGACTCCTGGGAGAAACTGGCCCTCATGCTAGAGTCCTACCGGAGCTCGCCCTTCATGCGTGGAGGCTGCTGGATGGGTGTTGAGCTGTGAGTGTGACCGACCCTGAACAAATGGGTTTTCGTGGCCAACTCAGCAAGGGCCCATTAGCTTCCAGTTGGTGATAATAGGTCAACATTCACCCCCGCTGCTAAGAACACAGTATATAGTTTCCCGGCTCCTCCAGTTATTCGCTGGAGTGCACAGTCGTTTGGCTGACGCTGCACAGTGTACACACCACTCAGCAGAGCCCGAGGGCTATGGGGAGACTGATCCACCTGCCGAGGCATGGGAAACAGAGTCCTTACCGGGGTAGACCATTTTTGGGGAGGCTACTGTATAGGAGCTGGGTTTATATTCTAGTTTGCGATAATTGGTGACAGCAAGGCGATTTGAACACGCAACGTTCTGATCTAGACCTGGCTAAACGTACTATTTGGAAGACGTCCTAAAACGCACAGCATTCGGCGATAGCAATAACTCGTGTATCTTTTTATTCTACAGGATGATCCTTCCACGAGTCCATCACCGAATAAAATGCACAAAACGCCATGGGGAAAAATGAAAGACATTATCCAAATCAGAAAAGAGTCAGTGAGAAGGAAACACAACAGCAAAGGGAGTAGCAAATCTCCATCGGATACTTCGGGACCGAGGTTAAGCGAAAACTACTCCTTATCAGACTACGGTCTATCGAATTCGGAATCGAACGAGATCCTCAATCTTCAAAGTGCGCGGTCGTCGAAAATAGTTCCAGTGCACCAGGAGGAAGAGGAGGAGATGGACGTCAGCACTCCTAAATTGACGGTGACGTTGCCATCTTCCGAGGAGCTCCTCGTACACAAGGAAGTTCCGAAGAGAACGCAGTCGCAAGAGGCGTATCCGACCGCCCATCAGACGTTGAGGAAACAGAGGTCTTTAGAGCTGGGGGCGAACGGTAGACCTCCAGCCGGTCGAACTCGCCTCGACTCCGGGGGCGAGCTGGTGCCGGCTGGCGCTTCAGGGTCTTCTCCGGCCGCGGCGAGGCGTTCAAGTAAGTGGAGCAAGGTGAAGAGAGCTTTCCTCACGTCCGCTTCAATGTCAGTGCCATCCAGTCCCAATAGGCATTCCACCTTCTTTGCTGAAACTGGTAAGTACTTACACATCCCTTCGTCGCTTTGTGTACTGCTTAATTTTAGTTTGTTTTGTGAATCGTGGTATTTTTGATTTATTTAACACTATAAAGTTAAAATGCTAAAAATTAAAAGACTCATGCCAAATGTTCACGAATATGAGGTTGGAAATAAATTGAAGAAGTAAATATATTATAATACACATCTCTAATTATAATACACTCTTTCTGATGATGTGCGGAAACCAGGCTTCCAATCTTACGTCAATTTATACCTCAGCAGACAAGAGAGTAGAGAAACACAAACATTAATATTTAACAATTTATCATTTATTTAATTAATTATGCAGAGACGCTTACCAATGAGTGACGTGGTGAGATCGAGAGTGATTTTATATATGAAAAATTGCGCTTTATTAAGCCGACATTTTGACGTTGAAAAGTCCAGAATTACGTCATGCTGTACATTCGTATAATAAAAGAAACGTTTGAAAAATGCTGAGCGCGGAAGACACGTTTATCAATTCTGATTAATTATGTTATAAATTAGGTCAGACAGAATTCTTGCGAAAAATGTTACCGTTTGAATTAATTGGTAGTCACAAAATTATATATGTTGCTAACCGTTACATTTTAATAAGGATTACGTATATTACTCGGATTGTGGTCCATACGTATGAATTAATATAGCGCGCAACGGTTTTCGCATCACGGTAGTTACCGGGCCGTAATGTTAAAATATAAAGTGAGTAAAATATAAAATGTCTCCGAGAATGGATTTTAGGTTATTGGTTAGATCTACTCCTGCTTTCCTAACTTCGTTGCTCAGCGACGTGACCTCTCTTCCATATAGAATGGCGTGCTCGGTGATGCATGCCATAGCGCCGACAATTCCTACATTATCTTCTGAGCATTTATTTATTAAATTTCTAGCTTTGCCTTTGATGCCTTCTAGTTTTCCGTAGATATTAGCAATGGCAAAAAGGACGTCGTCCGTTTCAGAGACTAACTGATGAGTGCACTCTTCAAGGCCTGCCAACGATTTCAGTTGAAGAGCTCGTAGTTCTGCTTCGATATCATCCAGACAATCGAGGTGACCGATTCCATTGTGGTCAGCTAATATTTTAATGTTTATAAGGCGTTTATTGGCATCAAGAACTTTCTGAAATTAAAACAATTTTAATAATATGATTGTCATGAAATCCAAATTATTGCTTAGCAACATCATTGATTATAAATGGTATTAGATTGCTTAACGTTATAGTATGATCTGGCAACCTTCTACAGAGGCGACATGCAGGTGGCACTGATAGCATTTTTACGTCGAAGCTAATAGAAATTTATTTGGCCATCTATAATACCATTGATAAAGAATGGTTTTTTACAAGACTGCATAACAAAAAGGATTGTAATGTGTTGGGGGTGTATAAATGTATGTTTTCTGTTTCTTTATTCCATCATAACTTATAAAGGCTTGAACCGATTTATAAGAATATGGTATTGACAGAATCGTTATGTTGTCCAGGGTGTCATAAGGTACCTAAAATATCCAAATGCAAAAAAGAATTGTATAAATGTCCAAATACCAATAAATTAAGATAAATATATCGTGTTTTGTATCAAATAAAAGGTCTGAGTAAGTACATTCCAAATATATATATATATATATATATATATATATATATATATATATATATATATATATATATATATATATATATATATATATATATATATATATATATATATATATATATATATATATATATATATATATATATATATATATATATATATATATATATATATATATATATATATATATATATATATATATATATATATATATATATATAAGATGATTATAAAGTAAATAATTATAAAAGCCACTTACATCGTGACGAAGGATTCCCTTGATCGGATTCGGGAATGCTTTAGGTGTTAACGAGAATGATGAATGCCTCTCACTTGCGGAAAGAGGAGTAGGTTTAAGTTGGGCCCATTTTTCAACTAGTAAACGCTCACCCTTCATCCAATTATCTCAAAAATTAAGCTACAATCCTTCTTTATACGTAAACTCACTCAATTTCCTATTATTTCAGGGGAAATAACAAGACAAGACGAGCTACTTGACAGATGGAATGAATATTGATCGCAGCTTCTTTATATCGCACCTTTAGAAAATAAAAAAACGAAATTCGAAATTTTAAATTCTTCCATCTGTCAAGTAGCTCGTCTTGTCTTGTTATTTCCCCTGAAATAATAGGAAATTGAGTGAGTTTACGTATAAAGAAGGATTGTAGCTTAATTTTTGAGATAATTGGATGAAGGGTGAGCGTTTACTAGTTGAAAAATGGGCCCAACTTAAACCTACTCCTCTTTCCGCAAGTGAGAGGCATTCATCATTCTCGTTAACACCTAAAGCATTCCCGAATCCGATCAAGGGAATCCTTCGTCACGATGTAAGTGGCTTTTATAATTATTTACTTTATAATCATCTTATTGATCAATTCTAAAAAGAATATATACACAAAACTATCATTTATATATATATATATATATATATATATATATATATATATATATATATATATATATATATATATATATATATATATATATATATATATATATATATATATATATATATATATATATATATATATATATATATATATATATATATATATATATATATATATATATATATATATATATATATATATATATATATATATATATTTATATTTGATAAGGTTTTGTAAATATTCCGTTCATAGGATGATGATTCGCAGTAAAATAAAATTAGTAAACGCTACTTGAATAGCAGCGAAGGAAATCCCAGCTTGGATTGGGAAACGCTTATGTTTGAATGAGATATACTTACGGATGTGCACGACTTTCGATTGTGCATGTTAGTTTATGGGTCTCTTTACCGTCGACGAACGATCACTCATCATCCATATATCTCAAAAATCGAGCTTTTTCCTTTTTGCAACACAAAATGCCTCCAATTGAGGCTAATTAAAGCGAAAAAACTAAAATAAAACACTTTGATCACATCGGCAAAGGCCGTTTCATAAATGGAGGATGACGTTTCGAAATAATTCAAAATTTCGTACGTTTCCAACATTTAAAATATGACATTATTAGGCTGCGTTAGTTATCAACGAGCCATTGAATCGAAATAAAAATAAAAAACCTCCAATGCACAATGAAATGAAAGAAGATACTTCAATCTTAATTTCTGGCAGAGAAGTTTATACTAAAGACTATATAATAATATCAAAATAAGGTAAACTTGTATAAAATTGTATAACATTAGCAAATGTATAAAGAAACATGGTTAAAAAACTGTATAATATTTTTATATTTGATAAGGTTTTGTAAATAATCCGTTCATAGGATGATGATTCGCAGTAAAATATATATATATATATATATATATATATATATATATATATATATATATATATATATATATATATATATATATATATATATATATATATATATATATATATATATATATATATATATATATATATATATATATATATATATATATATATATATATATATATATATATATATATATATATATATATATATATATATATATATATATATATATATATATATATATATATATATATATATATATATATATATATATATATATATATATATATATATATATATATATATATATATATATATATATATATATATATATATATATATATTTATATATATATATATATATATATATATATATATATATATATATATATATATATATATATATATATGTCGCGAGGGTTTCTGCCGTAGAATGAAACTCGCGATCGATATTCAAATTGCAGTATGTTGTTTAATTCCAAAGTCGTGTACAAAGTGAATTGAATTACGCTTAAATCCTATCGCCTATATATACTAGCGCCGGGCGGCGATCGCCCCATCTCCCTCTTGTCTCCGCTGTCTCCTTCACTCGGGCCGACCGCCCGATATACACACCGGCGGGGGGCACCGTACTTCAGTCGTCCGCCGTTGGCCCCCGCTAGCTGACGTCCCGTGGGCGGCGCTTGAGCTGCAATTGTGTCGTGTTTCGCACATTAGATTTTCGCACGTTTACCGCTTTTGGACGCCACCGGCGATCCCTCCCCCGACCTACTTTGCATTAAGTAGCCACCGGAAGTAAGGCTCCCGCCCGGAAAGTCGCTGGAAGCGGTCGTGTGAGCGCGCTAGTTTTTCGTGTTTTGAGTTCGTACTGCGTCGCGGCGCCCTCAGTTGAAACCTTCCCCTTCACCACCAGTCTCCGGACTGCCGTGGCACAAGATGAAAAGCTCTCTGCTGAGAAGTCGCTGCGATGTGGTTTTCGTTGTTTGTGGTGACGTTTTGCGTGCGAAACACGGCGGTTAGATTCGCGACGGTTTGTACTTTCTCTCTCATTTATCTCGATGTTTGCCTTTAGCTTCTCGTTGACGGCTTGATTGTGATGATTAAAATAAACGCCTCGTTGGAGGCACTTAAGACGTGTGTTGATTATTGGGCGTTCGGGGTAGGTAATCCCAGTGATGGCATTGCACATCGCCATCTCCTTAATTCCGGTGTCGCCATTGCACCTTGGTGACACCACCTTCCTGCCGCTTTCGGGTGGAGTCTTCTTCCGGTCCTTTCCTTTTATGACATTTTGAGTAGGTGGGTTTTGTGTGTATTGTTGCTCCGCGACATGACTTTCCCCGTTTTGAAGACGAAACGTCAACGTATTTACTTGCCGTGTGTGCCGTATAACTCTGCCGTACCTCGATACAGTTGTGTAATTGTCATTTTGTTGCGTTGTTGGCTGAGAGGTTTCGTCTTCCCTAGACATGTAGCACGGCTTCAGCCTATCTAGAGAGACAGTGACTATTCTCCTGTTCTGTTCTATGTCGAACGTTTTTTCTCGTTTCTTCACCACTCTAAAGGGTCCTTTGTATGGCGCTTGTAGTGGCCGCCGTACAGTGTCGTCTCTTATGAAGACGTGGGTTGCTTCCTTCAAATCCGGGTGCACGAATATCCTCGCTGTGTTTTCCCGCTCCCTCTTCGGTCTTTGCTGCTCGAATGTTTCCCTTAATTGCTGGAGGACTTCTGGTACTGTCGTTTTTTTCCCATTTTTAAAAAATTCGCCTGGCAATCTTATGTTTGTTCCGTACAACATTTCTGCTGGACTGGCGTTGATATCCTCCTTTAAGGCTGCTCTTAGGCCCATCATGACGGTTGAAATGTCGTTTGCCCATTCTTTGGTGTTCATTCTTGCCATTAATGCCGCTTTTAAAGACCGATGCCACCTTTCCACTAGTCCGTTTGCCTGTGGGTGAAATGGTGTGGTGTGAATCTTTTTTGCACCCAGTAGTTGTGCTAGTTTCGTAAAGAGCTCCGATTCGAACTGTCTTCCTTGATCGGTCGTGATTCTTGCAGGAACGCCGAATCTCGCTATCCATCCCTCGAAAAAATTTTTTGCGATTGTCTCGGCTTGTATGTCTCGTATAGGTATCGCTTCCGGCCATTTTGTACCTCTATCCAACATCGTTAATAGGTACCTATATCCGTTGGATATTTCGAGCGGGCCCACGATATCGATATGCACATGCTCTAATCTGTCGGCTTCCATGATTTTTCCTATGGGCGTACGCGTATGTATGTGCACCTTCGCTCGTTGACACGGGATGCATGTTTTAGCGTAATCTGCGCTGTCTTTGTTCATGCGCGGCCAGAAGAATTTGTCAGCTGTCATTTTTCTTGTTGTTCGAATTCCCGGGTGACTAGGGTTGTGGATTATTTTTATCGCTGTTTGCCGTAGCGCCGCTGTTATGTATGGTCTTGGCCTGGTTGCCGTAGTTTCACACCAGATTTCTGTTTCTTTGTTGTTTTGTTTGAGTAATTTGAATTTGAATTTTTCATTCTGTTGTAATGCTTTCAGTTCCTCGTCCGTTTCTTGCTGTCTCGCCAGTTCGTCGTAGTCGAAAGTCTCAGGGCATCCTACTTCTTCGATCCTGGATAAGGCGTCTGCTACAACGTTCTTCCTTCCCGGGAGATATTCGATTGCCGTTGCGAATTGTGCGATGTATGATGAGTGACGAATGCGTATCGGCGTTTCTGTTGGCGTATCATTTAATTTTTTTAAAGCGTGAATGAGCGGTTTGTGGTCTGTATATACTACCAGCTCTCTCCCCTCTACCATCTTCCGGAAGTGTCGTACTGCCAGGTATATCGCCAGTAGCTCTTTGTCGTACGCCGCATATTGTTGTTGCGCGTGTGACAAGGCTTTTGAAAAAAATCCTAATGGCACCCATTTTTCTCCTTGCTTCTGTTGCAGTGCTGCGCCCGCGCATGTATTTGACGCATCCGTCATTAGTGCCAACGGTGCATGTGCGATTGGATGCGCCAGTAGAACCGCTTCCTCTATGCTCTGTCTGCATTGGTTAAAGGCTTCGTTGCTCTCCTCTGTCCATTGTATTTCTGTGTGATCGTTCTTTTTTGTCCCTTTCAGGAATACGTTTAGTTTGGCTTGTCGATGTGCTGCTTCTGGAATGCTGTGCCTGTAGAAATTGACCATGCCCAGGAAGCGTCGTAGTTCCTGGACATCCTTTGGTTTCGGAAAATTTTTTATTGCCTCCACCTTATCGGCTTTTGGTCGTATTCCTGTTGAGTTGACTGTATATCCTAGGAAGTCCAGCTCTGGCTGTGCGATCTGACATTTCTGTAGGTTTATGGTGATGCCTTGTTTGTCCAGCCTCGCCAGTATCTCTGTGATGTGTTCTTTATGGGTCGTTTCGTCCTCTGACGCTATAAGGATATCGTCAATGTAGGCGTATGCGAACGGTAGGCCCCGGAGTACCTGATCCATGAATCGTTGCATGGTTTGTGCTCCGTTGCGGAGTCCGAAGGACATCCTGGTCATTTCGAACAATCCGAACGGGGTGATAATGGCGGTCTTCTCAATATCTTCGGGCCTTACTGGTATTTGCGTGTATGCCTTCACCAGGTCCAGTGACGTGAACATCGTTTTTCCTTGTAGAGCGTGAGTGAAATCGTGTATTCTGGGAACAGTATACCGATCCGGTACTGTGATGCTGTTCAGCCGTCTGTAGTCTCCGCATGGGCGGAATTCACCGTTGCTTTTCTGCACCAGATGCAGTGGACTTGCCCATTGGCTTTTCGAAGGTCGACATACACCTGCCTCTATCATCTCATCGAAAACTTTCTTCGCTGCCGCGTATCTTTCCGGATTTAGTGGTCTCGGGCGCGCAAATACCGGTCTTCCTTCAGTTTCGATGTGGTGTACTATGTCGTGTTTAGGTTGCCTTGGTTGTGACGTGTTCGAGAGTATATTGGGGAAGCTCTCGAAGATCTTCTTGAATTCTTGGTTGGTCTCGATTGGGAATACCGCTGGTTGCGGCATGTGGTTTTTTTCGACGTATTTGTTGTCCTTCGTTTTCATTAGGAGCCTCTTTCGGTTGAGGTCCACCAGCAGGTGGTGTTGGTGTAGAAAGTCTGCTCCTAGGATGTGTTGTTTCACATCGGCGATGATGAAGGTTGCTTGCAATTGTTGGTCGAATCCGAGGTCCAGCATGATGGTTCTCTTTCCGTATGTTGCTATATTTGAGCCGTTGGCTGCCAGTAAGAGAAGCTCTTCTTTTTGTTGTTCGTCGCATCTTCGCTTGGGTATGACGCTGACGTTGGCTCCTGTGTCGATCAGGAACCGTTGTTGCGTTCTTCTGTCGTGGACGTATAGGCGGTTATTTGTTTCGGCGCCAAGCTGGGCTATTCTTGGCGCCTCTTGTAGTTTTCCTGGTTCTGCGGTGTCTGTTCGAAGTCGCACGGTTTCTGGCATTTTCGTGCTGTGTTTCCGAAACGCTTATGGAAGTAGCAGGTACTTTGTTCCTCAAGTCTTCTGGTGCTGCGCGTGTTGGAGGTATCTTCTTCTGCTCTTCTCGCTTGTAGCCGTTCGATCTGTTTTGCCAGTTCCTCTAGCTTCCTTTCAATCGCTGTCATGTTGGTTGTTGTTGCTTCGATTTTGTTGATGTCGCCTCTCTCGTTTGCTGTGACTTCCATCATTCGATCTGCAAGGTTCGCCATTTTGTCCAGTTCTTTTTCCTCTGATGTTGCTAGTACCGCCCGTATCGTTGCGGGTAGGTGCCCGAGCCACAATGTTTTTAGTGTACCGTCGGGTAATTTTCCCATGTTTAGCGTTCTCATCCTTCGTATTAGTTGCGAAGGTTTGTCGCTTCCCATTTCTGTTTGGTAGAGGAGTTTCTGCAGTCGTTGCGTCTCTGATTCCTCGTAGGTTGTGATTAGCCGTTCCTTCAATGCCTCGAATTTTTCTTGCTTGGGCGGTTGCAGCACCAGGTCGCTTACTTCCTGTAATGCTGTTCGATCCAGTTGTGCGATTACGTATGAGAATCGGTCTTGATCGCTGCATTTCTGTGGTGCCAGGATCTGCTCGGCGAGCGCGAACCAGAGGCGCGGTGCGTGGTGCCAGAATGCAGGTATTCGCGAAGCGATGCTCAGTGGCGCGATGTCAGGGTTTGGCAGCGTTGACTCCGTTGTGTCGTGGAATGGTTCCATTTTGAATTTTTCGTGTCTGACTCGTTGGAGAAGACGTCCAAGTTCGCTGGTTGTTGGTGG